>CM060682.1:44387283-44987283 GCA_030686995.1 Artemisia argyi | reverse complement strand
TGTTTTTACACACATGTATATATAAAAACGTGTGTAAAAAAGTCCGTATAAAAATCTGCATTAAAGCATGTATAAAAATGTGTATAAATATATGTATAAAGACGTACATAAAAATATGTGTATAACAACGTGCATAAAAATGTGTTTATAAAAACGTGTATAAAAACCTGTGTATAGAATCGTGTGTATAAAAACGTGCATAAAAATATGTGTATAAAAATATATATAAAAACATGTGTAAATGTGTGTATAAAAATGTATATATTGAAATATATAAAAACGTGTGTAAAACAGTGCATAAAAATGTGTGTATAAAAACGTGCATAAAAACGTGTATACAAATGTGTGTATAAAAATCCATATAAAAACATGCATAAAAATGTGTATAAAAACGTGTGTATAAACGTGTATAAAAATATGTGCAAAAAAATATGTAAAAAACGTACATAAATTTAAAAAATAATAAAAGGCATCTAACTTGTTACTTTTTGTCATTCTATGTAGCCATGATAAACGATCGTTGGTGTAAAGGACTAACATTGAAATGATAAACCTAACGATCGTTAGCTTAACCTGCCCCAGCAGGTCAAACAGGTCACCGCTACATGCAATAAACGAATTTTGCAAGTTCATTAACAGATTGGGGAAAAAATGCTACATACAATAGTAAAAAGTGACAAGTTAAATACATTTTCAGGTAATTTGCCTTTTTTTTTTCTTCAGATCTAACGTATAAACCCTATCATAAAAAACTCTAGCCGTGTCAATACTATCTTCTTCATCATCGGATATCACTTTTTCCGAATTATTTTTTTTGGAAAATTTTTTTTTTGATTTTTTTTAGAATATTTCTCGGTTTTTTTAAGAAAAATTATTAGAAAAAAAATTTTAGAAATTTTTTTTCTTAAAAAAAATTCGAATTAAATTTTTTGGAAAAAAAAATTCGAAAAAAAAACATGGACCATTTATGTTAGAATACTGAAAAGAAAATAGAAAAAATAAGAAGGCGAGGGTAATTTGGTCATTTGATGTTGATTAGGGACCATACATGCAGCAAAAACTTTAAAATGAGGACCACCATTGCACTTTCAAAACCTTAAGGACTAAACCTGCAATTTGGCCAAACCTTAAGGACCAAAAATGCAATTTACTCTTATTTCAGAGTAAATAAAATGTTGTAAAATATGGTCAAAGCTGTTAAATGACAACTGATGTTGTCTTCATTTGTACTAATGTGAATTAAAATTAAAATCAATGTGTGGTTTTATTTTTATTAATGAGATATTAGTAAGATTAACTTCTCAATTAATAGTGACCGTTTTCTTCTATCCTCACTTCTTATATATTGAAATATATTCTCTCATTTCAAGTACACCAATAAACATAATTCATATCCTCTCCTTTTCGGTTATCTTGCTTTATTGTGTATCTGGTTCGTAATAGAGATAAGGCACGTTTTTTGTTCGCCTTGATAACCCATTTGTGCTAATGGAGTTATTTGTTGTTTTTGTATCCTGGAAGATAGATGTTCACGATTCTCAAGCACTGTGGAGAGGACGAATCTGTCTTAAGATTGTTATATATTACGTGTGTATTGCTACTAGAAATGAATAAACCATGACATAAAATATAAAGTGTAGAGAATGACAGCGTAATATTTTGCGTGTATAGACTCAAAGAACACAAATAAAGAAAATGTTGAGGCCTGTGATACTTATAGTTTTCTTAAAAGAGATTCATCATCTCTACAGTGGTTTGGAATCGTAAACGTCTATCTCTCAGGATACAACAACAACGGATAATTCCGTTAGCACAAACGAGTTATCAAGGCAAACAAAAAACGTGTCTTCCCTCTATTACGAGCCAGATACACAATGAAGCAAGATAACCGAAAATTAGAGGATGTAAATTGTGTTTCTTGGTGTACTTGAAATGAGAAAATAGATTTCAATTTATAAGAAGCGAGGATAGAAGAAAACGATCACCATTAATTGAGAAATTAATATTACTAATATCTCATTAATTAAAATAAAACAACAAATTGATTTTAATTTCAATTCACATTAGTACACATGAAGACAACATCAATTGTCATTCAACACCTTTGACCATATTTTCCAACATAAAATTCATTTTCTAATTCCAAACACATGGGTTGACCAGGTTACATGCGGTTTAACCTCAACACTACTATGCCCTCTTTTTACTGTAATGGGTTCATTGGCAAGCACACTATCGAGATGATCAATAAGCTCCTTAGCATGACAAGATCCAAAATAAGAATCAACGTCTTCATAAAACCATGACAACACAGTTTCTTTATCTTTAATTGTTGACCCATCCATCCTCTCAGGATAAAGTGTCATAAATGGTCGAGCATTTGCTTCCACCCGTACTTCATAACTTGTATACAAGTTGCCCTGTCCTTGTCACGCTTCAACATGAACACAAGGTACAAATGTAATCAATAAATGACTCCTTGTAATGTAAAGATATACAAATGATAATCCTCAAAGATAAGTGATGTGTGCCAAAACACACATCATTTTTATACCTAAAAACACGCTAAAATGTACTAATAACAACAAATTACGTGAAATTATGTTGCAAATATGTTTGGTTTTTGTTATTATGTTTTGCCAAAACACACATCATTTATACAAGGGTTTGAAAACACAACAAAAATGGATATTTCTCGAGCACTCCATTGAAAAGAGCACGAAATTATGAGTCCGTCGGTAATTTTATTTGGAGCATCGAGGCAAACGAAGAGAAATCTAAAAATTAAACGAAGCCTGAACGAAGCCAAGCAAAAGATTCGGCCCAAGTGAAGAAATGAAGATAAAGTCCAACAGGCCCAATGTAGTCCTGCATATTTGAAGCGCAGCGGTGGACATAAATTAAACAGATAAATATCAAAGAAGAAGTAAAATTTGTAGCAACAAATCAAACGAAGAAAACAAAGAAATTGATTTAAGTGAAGACACGTGCAGCACCTGTTGTGAATTATATGAGGTATTTGTCATGGCAGCGAGTGGTAACCACTCTCCAAAATTAAATCAAACATGCGCTTGTGCCAACTTTCTACCGTCCTCTGTCGCCCCACTATCCATGCTGCAGCCAATCAAATCATGCCCACATGAATGCTTTCTCCTCTTACAATCAGTTACAATACAAATGATGAAAACAAGACAAAAATGTTGCATGTGGGCGTGGCCTTCCATCCCCGAAATAAATACAAAAGGCACGTGAGGTCCTGCTCAAGCCCACTCTCGCTGCACCACCTTCTCTTATTTCTAATGATTGCAAGCTCTGGGCATTTGTAAGATATGCTTCGCGGTTTATACAAATAGCTCATACCGGCATTTTTTAATGTATAACACTAAATTTTGCAAAAATAATGTGAAATTAGATCTTATTAAAATATGCTTGCACTAATTAAAAGTTACTCTAATGTATAACACTAAAATTTCACACTAATCATTTGTTTAACTAGTTTAAATTATATTTACACATAATAAACGAAAAAATAATCTAAAAAAGATATATCAATATTAGACTCATTTTAATAGTATTTGTTAGACAATTATAAGAATACAATTTATATAAGCTAGTTTTTTATATTTTTAGTCAAATATCAAAGATTTAACAAATAGATTGAGTTTTAATAAAGAGAATAGTGTTTAGTGTCATGAATAGTATTGCACTATATTTAATGATTTACTATTCATTGCAATAAATCAGTGACAAGTTTAATGCTAACATTGGAGAAGAATTTATGTAGTTATTTGTATTTTTTTTACACTAAATTAGTGTAAAAGGTATGTTTAGCGCTATTATTGAAGATGCTCTAAGAAGGTATGTATCACATGACACGCAATATTCATTTATCCAGCTCATTAGAAGGACACGTGTGTGGCTATTAAAGTGGAGACGTCACAAACAAAAGGAGACCGATGCATTCATTGCCCATGATTGCTATATAATGAAGCACCGGATCCAAGAGAGAAACATAATTCATTTTTTTTTCCGAAAAACATACAAGATACATTAAAAACTCTTAATCAACAATAATTGAGAAAGAGAAATATTACAATTGAGCTTTTTGCTAGCATATGAACATGCTAAAAGTGCTATGACCTAATTAACTAAATCAAACAAAATACGTTATGTGAACTTTGAAACTAGCCATATGTGCATTGAATTATGAACAAGAACATGCACTTACAAATGAAAACTAATAAAGCATGTAACCAAATTACCAAAACACTTGGAACTGGGAAGCGTGAAACGACCTCTCAATTGGGAGTCAAAATGATGAAAGGATCTCACTTCTCGTACCAGCCCACTTTGTTAACAGCAGGGTTGTTGTCTTCATAATCTCTAACATTTTGTATGGATTGATCATATGAGGTTGTTTCATTTTCTTTTCTCTTCAAGTTGATAAGCTTTCCCATGGAAAGACCCCTTTTAAATGGGTCTTTGTTGGAAGGAGTCTCGCAAACATCTTTAGATGACATGTTAAGATGTCCTGCTTAAATTGATTCATTGATGTCATCAACTAAGTCTTCCTCTATATCATATAGAGCTCCCAACACTAGTATAGATTTGGCCTTTCGTCACACATAGCGTATTTCGAATGATCACACGGCAACATATTTACGTGACTAAATGTACCAGCCTTAAATAAATAGCCACACTTGATCCGACTTGTGTGACCATTTCGTAAAATATATGTCACACATTTGTGTATATATGTGACCAGAGGGTAACTGGTAAATATTTTTCGACATTTTAATCACTTTTAAGTCCGAACGTGTGACAGATACAAATCAGATGGAAACATTAGTCAAACTATAGATATACATATGTGACAAATATATGTCATACAATTGAACAGTGTGACAAAAAAGATATATGGTCACATGAAGTACTTGCGTATATGGCTAAATTATATAGTCAAGTTTGTCACACATTATATAAACGTGACTGCTATTCTTTGTTGAATAGTTAGCCACATATGAATTTGAAAAGTGTGACAACTAAAAACTCAGATTGAATCGTTAGTCACGAAATGCATTTAAGAGTGACAAATATATGTCACACACTTGAAGAGTGTGACCAAATTTCGTATATGGCCACACTAAACCATAGAAACATGATTAAGTGTAACTAAAATTCGATACTATGGTCACGTAAGTTAATATGTGTGTCTAAAGTTTAGTGTGTGTTTGTTTGCCAAATCCTAATGTGTATAGCCACACTTAATTGAAGCACGATCATGTGACTATAGAGGCTTTACAAAAAAAACATTAAAAAAATAGTCACATTGTAACTATAGGCTTTACAATAGTTACACCATATCAGAAATGTGTATCTAAATGATGTTTATGGCCACATTATAAGGGTATTATATGTGACCAATACATTCAAAATAGTCACATTGTGAAATATTCATGTGACTATTATTTATAGTAAAATGTGAAGTCAATTATCATTAACATTGATATATATTAGTTACATTGAGTTTTTGGCTCTTTCATACATTTTGAAGATCTCATCACCTGAGTATCGCTTTAATTGAACAAGCTTCCAACCCTTCATATTGTTTAGATAGTACTCGTATTACTTCCTCTTTTGCTTAACTGTTTGACGACTGAGCACTTTTCTCTTCTTTCTTTGATTGAGATAAAATTTCTTCCTTTCAGCTTCATAATTCCTCTTCCATTCATATTTTTATTCTTGAGTGTACTCTTGCATTTCTTTTTTTATTTGTTTCATCAGTGCAATATCAGCATCACCTTTAATTCTTTCTTCATCCCAAGAATCCAAGACTGCTTTTGTTTTGCCCTCAACTTCAGCGTGTTTCCTTCTTTGTTCAAGTATCATCTGATTCTCCTCTACAAACGAAGCAGCCAATTTTCTTGCAGCAGCTTCATCTACTTCAAGTAGCTTGTGTTTGGGCCAGTACTCAAAAGGAAGATCCTTAATTAAAAGATCATGCTTAGGCTCTTCAACCATAATACCTTTGCCTTTGCCCTTATAACTTGGCTCTTGTACACTCTTCTTGATTGGTTGAGTTGGTTCTCTAATCACCACACCTTTGACAAGTACTCTTGGTTGTTGTGGTGGTGGTTGTGATTGTTCTGTTGGTAGTGGTGATTGTAGCACTGCTTGTTTAAATCGTGTCTTCAATAGAATCATTGATTCGGCCAAAGTTTCATCATCATCACTAGCAACAGGAACATTTTCCTCAGCAGTAGTATCCTCCTTGCCCGTTTCTGCACTTGCACCAGCAGGAGAATCTCCCATGCCTTTGATTGCTGCTTCCATAACAACCTCATTACCTTGATTATCAGCAACCACATACTCATCATCATTCTCACCAGAATCCACATCCATATCCACACCAATGTCATCACCAGCAGCAGCACTATCAAAAGTTTTCATAGCTTCCCTTGAATCCTTGGTTTCATTCCTCCCCTGTATGGGATCATCCTCCCCAAAACTTATGCTTTCAGATGAACTAATCCTTTGTCTTGTGCCCATTTTTTTCAGTCTTTTGAATGACCTGGTTCTTGACCCCTTCTAACCTCCCAATTGCTTAACCTTCAGCTTCAAACCTGTAATTACATCTCCCTGAGTATCTGTGATTTGTTGTAGGCCAAGAACATGTTCTTTAATTTTGGTATATTTAACCATCAATTCTTTAACAAGTTCCATCTCTTCCTCACCACTTTTATCCTCATCACTTGCATTGTCCCTCTTAGTTTCTTGGCACCTGCGGTTTCCTTCACCTGAATCAGTTCCATTGGAACTTGATTCATTATAAGTTCCTGAACCTTCACCCTTCTTATGTTGACCTAGTTCCAACATTGCTTGAAACAATGGTTTAACTATGACAGGAAAGTCCTTACCTATTCTCTTCATGTTAGAAAAGACCTTTTTAATATGAGAGTGAACAGGATAAACCTTGTCGTGAACTTTCTTATTTGTAAACTGTTTGTCCATAAGAAGTTGCAAAAATCTTGGATATAAGTAATGTTGGTTTGAAGAATTATCCAAGGCTTTAACCACATGATCAAAAATTAATTTTGAAAAATTGAATTTTTCTTTATTTTTTGCCAAGCATATAAGGGCAGAAGCCATGTTACTACTAAACTCATTCCAACCAGTAGTCTTTGGGCTAAGACACTGTAACAAAGTGTGAATTAAGAATTTCCACTGTGGGGGAAAGCCACCTTTATTAAATTTCAAAGAATCATTTTTTCTTACATACCCCATCTCTTGAAGGTTTTCAAAAATTGTGGAGTATGGAAGATTCTTAATTCCATTAACATATCCTAGATGAAGAACTTCTCTAACAGATGTCTCTGTAACAATAATCTTCTGCCCATCCATACGAGCATGGATCTGTATTTCCTTATCAATAGTTTTAACTTTTGCAGTAGCCCAAAACTGTTTGATGTTGGAAACATATACAGTAGGGTTAACTGTTAATGCATACCTAATATGAGTAGCATTTAGAAAATCGACAACTTCAGTGAACTATTCATTCTCCCTGGTGGGCTTTTGCAAGAATGCAATCATGTCATGCTGGGTGGCAAAAGACAGAGTCAACGTTGTGAAATTTGAAAATTTGTGTAGGGTTTTGCTGGGAATTGCAATTAATTGATAAAATCAAGCAGTGGTTTTATGTTTGATAGAGTTTTGGTCGGATAAAAACATTTGTGTGAAACTGTGAATGATTGAAGTATACAAACCCTTAACCGTTCATATTTCTAAAACAGTACCATGCACTCTCAAAAATAGCAGAACAACCCTTAGCCAGACTAAGTTAGGCTTAGCAGCACTAAAATATGCCTAGCGACACTATGTCAGTTTCCACTAGAAACAACTTATTTTTCAGGACTCCAGCACTTTTCTCAGCTTATCCTGCAAAATATTAGTCCCAAAAACACAAAACCTAAATCATTACCCAAATCACAATAATCACATAATCAATTACACTTAGCAATACTATTTATAACTAACAACATTAACACATCATTTCTGGATTTTAACAATTTGGCATACTACTTTTATCCAAGAAACCAAACACACATTTGACAGTTTGACATCACAAGCAACCATACAAGGTCTCAAAATTTTCATTGATATTTTTTAAAAGATACAACCATTCATAAAACCTACAAACATAAATATAATTAATTATCCTACCTAAATACTAAAGATACTAAAAACATAAAAACATCATCATTAAAAACTGCTTCACTCTATTTCACACCAACTTGTTAAAACCAAAGCGCTCTACTCCCTGCGTTGCATCATTTTCCTTTCCATGAGATATTGAAACTTAATTTCAAGATCGCTAATCCTGTTTTCCAGATTTAACGGGTCTGCAAATGCAAACCCATCTTGTTGACCCCCTTGGTTTTGATGCACCACCATATTTTGATGCTCCACCACATTTTGATGCTCCATCACATTTTGCTGCCGATCCTCTTTATTTTGTTGCTCTACCACATTTTGCTGCGCATCCTCTTCATTTTGCTGCTCCAGCACATTTTGCTGCGCATCCTGTTGATCCTCCTCATCCTTTTCATCTTCTTCCTCCACCTCCACATCATTCAGTCCCCAACGCTCATCCCAGTAAAAGTCTTGTCTATGCAGCCATTTCAAAATTATTGTCCTCATCCATGTATCTACCTGCCTATACGACCCATATTCGTAAACGGGATCATACCCGAAATGATTAAACACTGCGTCCCATAGCAAACTATTGTTTAACACCCACTCGTACTCTTCTGCATCATTTTGAAAGTTACCATTTGCTGCCATTGTTGAAGTTTTCTTTGAAAGTGATATATGTGTTTGTGTGTGTTAATTATTTGGTATATATACAATAGAGAGGTATAAATAGGCTGTAGAGGTATATGAACGGTTCCCAAGACTTTTGGCGGGAAAAAGGATCGACCAAAGGCGCCTAAATCATACTGTGAATTGAAGATATTTTAAAACTGTTCCTAAAGATAAGAAATTGAGTGTGGTACGCAAAAGTATCCACTTTCCTTTTACCAAGTCTTGACTTACCAAGTACAATGAGTTGATGCAACAACTACTTGTATATCATGCTTTATGAATAATAAACTTCCAAACTCAATATTTTCAACAATGATTTGGGATCGGGTTTTGACCCAAGGGAATAAATGTTTGACCGTGACTCGAAGAAAACTTATGTTATGTTTCTTTGAAGTTTAATGTTTTTGTGTTCAAAGAAAACTTATGTTATGTTCTTTGTTAATCAAGTTATCGATTACTATATGACCAAGTTATCTTTTTGTTGATTAATTATGTTATGTTGCTTTTTTGACTATGTTATGATGCTTTGATAAAAGTCAAACTAAGATTGTCAAACTTAATTGTCATTTGCAAAAGTCAAAGAGTCTCCAAGTGAATTTGGGCAATTCCGGGTAATTACTATCAAAAGATAACTAATAGCCAATCATGATTGTCACTTTGGGTAATTTTTGGTAGTTTTGTGCCTGCACATTCATTTGCATAAGGTCAAACAGGATAGTCAAATTGTGCCATTTTGGGTAATTACTGCCAAAAGATCAAGATCAGTTAAATTTACAAGCAAACACTTAACCGTTCACCAAAAAGATGGGGTACATGAGCCACTACAAACCACACAATCTAGCCATAAACACTATACTACTTCAGTGCAAGTACCAAAGAAACCACAACTGCAAAAATACAAAGTGTTGACTTCCAAACACTGACTTTCTTTAAGGCATTTGTCAACTCTGCCTCCAATTCTTCAATCCTTCTTTGACGATTAACTTCAATTTGAACCTCACGCCTTTGATTGGGATTCAGTTTGCTATACATCTCAAACAAATGCATCTTGTACCAATCACATTCCTACTCTGGATCATACCAATCAAATTTTCACATTTCTTCGTACCCGATTTCTAAAATCAAAAAAATGTAGTATATTAAACATTAAACTTAATAATCTTTAAACTAAACGTATCTGATAACTTACCCATCGATTTTGGCAGCAAATGAAACGTTGAGCAGGGTTGGATGGTGTCCAAGATGTTACCACCATTGCTGCCAGTCACATTTGCAATAATCATCACAAAGATAAGACAACATGAGTTAGTTTGATTTTGATTTGGGATTTGTTATGATTTTTTAGAGTGTGTTAAATTAGGGTTTATGTGAAAGGGAATTGATTTGCACACTTTATGAATTGATTGGGACACTCCATCTGTTCATTAAATACTTGTACAGTATTAAACACTCTGCTTCAACCGCTTGTACCTTGAGTGTGCAAATAACTTTTTTGAGTGTGCAAATCATTAGCCGTATGTATAACAGAAGATCAAAAATTGACGGCCATTAATCCTTATTCGGGTCAATCGGGTCGACCCCGAACCCGAGTTAGCCAAATATTTTCAACCCGATACGGGACACTATTTAGTATTTGGGTTACTTGGGTTGACCCGAATAACCCGAATAAAAAGGAGAAGGACGTATGGAAATGAAATAATCGTACAAAAATGTACAAAAACGTAATAAGCGTTTTATAACGTTTTAATACAGAGGAAAACATTCAGAAAAGCTTAGAACATATGAAAACGAGCGAAAATTGCCGAAACAAAATGGATGAAATCGGTCGAAAAGGGTCGCAATCGGTCGTAGTCGGTCTAAAACGGTATAAATCCGTTGAAATCTGTCGAAAATTGTCAATGTCGGTCGAAAACTAGCGACATCGATCAAAATCGATTGAAAACGGTAAAAAAGGGACGAAAAACTTTACAAACGGATGAAAACGTAAAAAAAATACAAAACGTATAAAATGTTGTATAGTATTTGTCTTAGTTTACAAAATCCAATGCACATGACTCATGACCCATGTTAATTACGCATTGTCGATCACCAATCAGGCCGGTCGATAACATATATGACACTATACGCCACTACAACCCAATATTAATACACATGACCCGTTACCCTTGTTAATTACCCAATGATCAACAGTCATGGATGTGACCAGTGATAACCTAATGCATATGACCCATATGATGTCAAATACCCATTATTGAATGTGACCAGTGACAACCTAATGCATATGACTCATGACCCATGTGAATTAGCCATTATCACCGGTCATGCACGGGTTGCACCGGCTTGGTAGGTGTATAGTATAGTTATAGTGTGAATGTTATATGAATTGTATTTGAAGTTATTAAAGGCGGTCATGCATGGGTTACACCGGCTTGGTAGGTGTATAACGTTTGTCACAGACACTAAAAAGCAATTATGCAAGGACCTCCCGATGATGTTATCCGGGATCGAGAAAGTTTGAACTCGGCTTGAGCTTGATCACTCGAAAAGCTCGGTTTATTTGTAAAGGTGTGTTTTCTTACAGAAATTAAAATTGAAATATAATCTAATAATGGAATTCGGTTCACCTTCGACTCGAAAATCTCGATGCATTTATAATTAACTATTTACACTTAGTACGCTTACATACAAAATATAATATATATATACACACACACACACACACACACACACACACACACACACACACACACACACACACACACACACATATATATATATATATATATATATATATATATATATATATATATATATATATATATATATATATATATATATATATATATCACTTACAAGCTCGAAAACTCAAAAATAATTCGAGTCGAACTTTTATAAGGTTGAGCTCAACTCATTAAACATTTAACTTCATTTGATAGGCTTGAGCTTGAGCTCAAAGCTCGATAAGAATCAGCTCGAACGAACTCTAGTTACTCGACAAAAGCTCAAATCATTTTACTGATATGATCTTGAGCTTTTCACGGGCGGCTCGACTCATTTCCGCCTCTTATAAAAGCAAAAAATTAAGATACTTCACGTGTTAAATTTATATGTAATATTTTACATGTCCCCTCACTTAATTGCCTAAAATAAAATTTCCCTTTTAACTTTTCCAAAGAGCCCGCCTAAATTTTTTCCCCAAATTTAAATTGCGCATCCACTTAATTTCATTGAACCCGCCAATGTTTTTCAATACTCCATCCCAAATATATATCCACCAAAACTAGATTTGGTCTTCTTCTATCTTGATGAGGCGAAAAATGATCCGTTTTTTGGGGGTCATTTAAGCCCGGAATTGAATTTATTTGATCAAATATTGCCCTAAATCGTTCCTTTTGTGATTTTAGGTACTTTGAGAGTGAAATCTGGAAAATAAAGCAATTCGGACGTTTTTGGAGCATAAAAGTGAAGAAAACGCCAAAGTCTTAATTTTTCATGCTGGGAACAGTAGGTGACGGCGTCAAGAGTAACATCCTGACGGCGTCAAGAGCAAAATTCCATGACGGTCCAGAAAAGAATTGACGGCGTCACGAAGTAGGGCGTCAAGAGTTAAAGTCATGACGGCCTGGAAACCATTATCACATGACGGCGTCAAATGTAGATCAAGGCAGTCCGAGAAGAGTTTTGGCGGCGAGGTGACGGCGTCACAAGTTTAGTCTTGACGCCGTCAGACCCCTTTTCCTATATATAGTTTCTAATTTTCACATTTAAAAAAGAGAAGTTTTGGAGAAACCCTAAGTACGATTTTGGTGCGAATTTTACAAGTTTTTCAAGGGTTCCAAGCCCTTGATACCTTTCATGTGTAATTACGATAAGTGTTCTTTTAATTCAATCAATATGTCTATGTGTTGGTTGTCTATATCTTGTTCTTGTCTTAATTCCATCATGCTAGGCTAGATCTATCTTGTGTTTGCTTGGATCTAATGAAACCTAGATGTTAATTATGTGTTGATTACTTCTTTATACTTGTTTTGGATGAATGATTTATATGATAGGCTTAAGAAAACTGGCAGATCTCCAATTGGTAAAATGCTTGAACGTCTTAAGAAACATGAACCGACGCGCACTAGGTCTTTATTGGTTGTATTTAATGCATGAGCCACTGTTTATAATACCTATGGTTGTGCTGGGCATGGTATAGGAGGAGATAAGAGCTCATAGAATTGGGGAGTTAAGTGTGCCACCCCATGAATGGTATTAAGGAATACGATCTGTCATCCATGCAATTATAACAAGTAATTAACGTGTAAAAGATGCCTAGGGAGTAGTGAAATCTAAGTAAACACATTTTCTCCATTTACTGCTCACAAGTTTAGTATAATTTAGTTTATTTTCATTTCTGTTATTTTATTTTGATTGCATCTTTAGTATTGGGTTAGTTGACTAGCAACTAATTCCGCCTAAATCCTTCAAACCCAAGATTTTTAATTGCTTTCTAAAAAAATATAAAATACAAAAATAATCATCCCTCACCTTTAGAACTAGTATTTAGGTTTTCTAATCCTAGCGACACTTTTCCTAGCTGAACGATCAATCCCCCGGTACTTGTCACTATACTATACTACATCGATCAGGTACACTGCCTGGTGGGGGTTGTAAGCTTCTCGAGATCCCTTGAGAGGTAAAGCCTGGTGCGATTCCCACATATCAAGTTTTTGGCGCCGTTGCCGGGGAATAGTTATTGTCTAGGTTAGAATTTCTTTTTATTAAGTCTACTTGCTAGATTCCTTTCTAGTAAGATTTTATTTTTAATTTTTAGATTCTCTTTAGTCTATCTTATTTCTTTGTGCCTTTGTTCGGAACCACCCGACATCATGGACAATGGGAACATCTTTGAACCCGTCATCCCACCACAACAAAACCCACCATTAGAACCCCTTAGGCCCCGAACCTTAGGAGAGTATTCCCGACCTAGCCACCAAGGCTACCGAAACACCATTGAGCTCACCGGAGCCAATGTGACCCCCTTGCGATCCGACACCATCCGGTTGGTGCAAAGCAGATGTGCATTCCATGGACTTCGTTCCGAAGATCCAAACCAACATCTTAAGGACTTTCTCAAAATCGTAGATTTCATAGACCTAGATGTTGCAACTAGAGAGACAACCCGATTACGCCTATTCCAATTCTCTCTACGGGATCAAGCTAGTCAATGGCTTGAGCGTTTACCCGCGGGATCCATCACCACATGGGATGATCTCACCACTCGTTTCCTTGCTCAATTTTTCCCACCGGGGAGAACTACTAAGCTTAGAAATAACATCTTGATCTTCCAACAACGTCAAAATGAATCTCTTTATGAAGCATGGACTCGTTTCAAGGACTTACTCCAAAAAGTCACTCATCATGGCATTGATCTTTGGCTCCAAGTCCAAATTTTTTATGACCATTGATTCGCCACAAACAGTCAGATAATTATTGATCAGCCACTTGTGAATGGCCAACTGTAATAGTCAAACAGCTGAGGCAAATGCTTCCGTGAAATACAGTGTTTTCCCGGGTCGTAATGTCCCAACGAGGTTGTGATGGTATTAAAAACGAATCTGTGATCAGTGAATGTGAACAGGAAAGGTATAAGTGTGTGTGTGTGATTTAAACTAAGGCTTTATAACTTAAAATGACTTAAATAAACTATTAGAATGATTACGTAAAAGCTAGATATCTAAAACGTATAAACGTACACCAATTTAAAATCAGACGCGACTGCGTACTGAGAAAAAGGTGAGTTTTAAGAAAAATAAACTACAAGGGTTAAAAATGAAAATTCTATAGACTTAAACTTAAAATAAAATTAAATTAAAAAGAAAACTATTTTTTAGATTATTATATTATTTATTATTAATTATTTAATTAAAAACTTATTTAACTATTTAATTAAAATTAACTTAAATAAAAACTAAAAATGATTAACACTACAAATTAAACTAAAATTTATAAAAATAATTTCTAAAACTTAAAATGAACTTGAAGAAAGTATAAAAAATAAAAATAAATATTTTTGTCTTTTTATAGATTTTCTATTAATTAAAAACTATTTATATTAATTAAACTAATTAAACTATTTTAAATTACAAATAATATTAAACTAACTTAGAAAATTATGGAAAAATTTATAAATCTAATTAACCATCACAGGAATCCTAAAAAATTATAAAAACTTTATTTTATGTATTTTTAAACTAGTTTACTATTTATTATTCTATTTATTATTTAATTACTATTTAAACTATTTAAATTATAAAAACTATTAAATGAACAGTATAAATCACAAGAAAATTTCTAAAATTATTTTATGACTTATAGAAACTAGGAAAAATATAAAATATAGGTGTTACTATATAAAAACTAATTATGCTATTTAAAACTTATTTATTGATTAATTATTAATAAAACTATAATTAATTCTAATTAATACTAAATGAGAAAATAAAAATCTGAGAAAATTATTATAAGTACTTTAACCTAAACGGAAATTAATAAAAATATAAAATTACAAATTACTTAATAAAAATCTAAAAATGAAAATTAAAATTAAATTAAATTAAATAGAAACTATCACTTACTATTATATTGTTTTTTCTTGAATTTTCTTTTTCCAAACTATATTATACCTAAATATAACAAACTTTTGTAAAAACAATATTTTTATAACTTAATAATAAGCTAGATATAAGCTACTAACCTAGACAGTTGACTTTGTTTGACCATCTAAGGAAATAAGCTCAAATGAGCTAGTGTGGGACCCACAATGGATGAATCAGGTCCCAATAAGTTGTTTGAACTTGTTTAAGCTAAATTATGCTAAATAAGCTCAGTAGATAAGCTATTAAGCAAGATTAAGCAATTTCTCAAACCAAAAGCAACACAGAATAGGGACAACCTTGAGGGTCTTATACAGGTGGGGTCCACTGGGTTTGGGGTCAAACTAAGGGTCAATGGTTGTTACCTACCAGGAGGGGGGTTGGGAAAAGCTAAGTATTACAGGTGGGGCCCACTGAGGTGGCCACAAATCACCACCAAAGTGGTGGTGATGGCCTGAGCTGCTGATGCAGGGCAGTTACCTTGCCCTGCAGTTGTGTTTGGAGGTCTGTGGGACCCAATGAAAAAATCCTAAAAATATGATAACTATTGGCACTTGTAGATGAACTGGTAGACTATGATCTGAGAAAGTTTTAGACCCTAGATCCTTATACAAAATTCTACAAAATTCTTGGAAGATTTGGTTTTGCTGCAAATGAAGAATATTGACTTTTTCTATTTTACTACTAGGTTGACTTATATGAGTTTCTACTTGATCCTACTTACTAAATAAGTTAGTATAAGCTAATATTAACCTAAATTAAGCTAATTGACTAACTTATGTGATGTTATGAAGAAATTTGGACCCTAAGACATTAACAGTTAACTGTTTATATGCTAAACATGGGATTTTTGACTTTTAGCTTAATTGTAACCAATATAATGGTCAAACTAACTTTCTATGATCCTAAGTGACTTAAGTAAACCAAGTAATACACTAGTAAACAACTAGAACACAGAAAAAGGCAATGATCCAAACACCCCTTTACATGAAACTGTTTGGAGATTTCCAAAGGTTTTGGCCAATTTAAACCATGTAACTGATTAGGACTTAGTAACTATCTTATTTAAACTATTTTAAGCAACTTTTAAAACAGAATTAAGCACTAGATTAAGCTATGCTATAAAAAGCTATTTTTGGATTTTTAAGAGTTTTTAAGTAAAGCTAATCAAAACTATATAACTACTGATACAATAGATCACATATACTTAGAAACTAATGATAAGCAATAAATAATATTAATAAGCTGAAGATAAGCACTAATACAGTACACTACTTATTTAATGCAAAAAAATGAGAAAAAACTTACAATTGTGTGAACTGTGAACCAAAGAACCAAGGATTAGAAACCACTCCTAGCTTGTTGTCAACAAGCTAGAAACCAGAAAAGCCATCCAGATCAGCTTTTAACCCCCTGATTAGCTTTCAACTCTCACAATTGACTTTTGTTGACTAATTTTTGTATTTGTGAATTAAATGACTAAAACAGGTTTTTAAGGTATCTAAAAGCTTATTTAAGCTTTGTCAAAGCTTCAATGAACTTAAAGAATCCAAATTAACTACTAGAAACAACAATTAGGTAATTTGAGATTTTAACTAGAATGGAAAATTGCACAAACTTAAATAAAACATGGAAGTTGAAATTGAGACTAAATAGAGTTCAAATTACAGAAAATAAACAGAATACAATCTTTTGAAAGTAAAATTACAACTAAAATGGTGAACTATACTACCTACGATTACATAAAATTAAAACTACCCTCATTAACTGGTTCTTCTGCTTCCTTTCCATTTTGTAGCCATTTTCTGACCTTGTGGGACCCACTGGGGTATTTCCCACCATTCCCCAGCCGTTGATATGGTCAATCTCATCTTAGCCGTTTAAATTAGAACTTGGCGCCAAAGTCTCTTTTGGGTACTGTAGTTAACGTGGAGCGGTTTTTAAGGGTTTAAATGGGTTTGGAGGGTTGTGGTGAGGTGGAGGAGAGGGGTTAGGACAGGTGGGGGGATGAGCTGGTATGGTGGTATGGAGCAGAGGTGAGTCTGTGTGGTGGTTTTGGTTTTGGGAGGGAAAAGGGTAAAAGGGGTGGTATTGGTTTATGTTGACCGGTTTGACCAAGGGGGGTGGATTGGGCTTTTTGGAGTGGGCTGGGAAGTGGGTTAGGATAGTGGGTGGGTTGGATTGTTGGTTTGGATTAGTTTTATTTTTATTTTTAGTCCGGTTTGGTTTATTAGGTGTAAAATCACAAGGACCAAAATTGTAATTAGGGAAAAGTTGAGGGTCTGAAATTTGTGACTTTCCCATAGTTTAAATAAGGACTAATCTTGCCACCAATGAATAGTACACGGGTATTTTTGATAAATTTCACTTTTGAAATTCCCGGGGACTATTTTTGCCAATTCACCAAACTTCAGGGACTGATTATGTAATTTCACCAAACTTATCACCCAAGGACCTTTCCTGCAAAAGATTAATATTACAAGGACCAAAATTGGTTTTCTCAAAGTTTTTACATCCCAGGGACCATTTCTGTCAATATCCAAAGTATAGGGACTAAACTTGTAATTTTGTGAAACTTTGTACCAAAGGACTAAATATGTAACTTTATGATTAAAAAGGACCTTTGGTGACATTTTCATGTTTTTAGAATAACCAGGGACTAGTTTTGCCAATTTATGAAACTTGAGGGACTGAAACTGCCAATTATGCAAACTTTGTACGTTTTTCATCTGCTTTTGCATATTTTGCATTTGAAACATATAAAACACACTTCTAAGATATTTTAAGTATTTTAATGTATATTTGAGTGTTTTTGTATGTTTTGGCAGTTCAGATTAGTATAAAATGATGAGTATTTAGACACTCATCAATCCCCCACACTAAACTATTGCTAGTCCCTAGCAATATTTTTGAGAAAAACTTAATGGATTTGAAAAACTCTTTACCAAAAGCCATCACTTCTGGAGTAGCCAGGTGTAAGAACTGTGGCACACCTGATAACCGTGTGATTTTGAGCAAACCACCAGCTGTCAACGGATTTGATTAGTCTTTACCAAAAGCCGTTTGCTTCTGGACTAGCCAACTCTTGATGGAATAGTCAACATCTTGGTGAGCTGATTACCAATTATGGATTTTCCACTGCCTTTACCACAAGCCATAATCTTGCGGGCTAGCCAACTCATTCGCTTTATGGGATATGGGGAGTTGAGGAACCATACAATTTTTGGCAAATTGCAAGCCATAAACGGGTTTGAGTTATCTTTACCAAGAACCGTTTGCTCCTGGATTAGCCAATCCTATTGTGGGTTAGACATGGAGGATTGATACCATTTATTGCGTTCTAAGTGAGAAAAAATTTAAAATTTTGGCTAAAATGGGGGTTCTTGATGGAACATGTGTTTAAATTCGTTAGAATAACGAATCTCCCCCCACACTTAGAACTGAATATTGTCCTCAATATTCAAAGTACCGGGTGTTAAACCAACACTTAGAACGTAAAAAGAAAATATTCTATAGCCTTTATTTAAAATGTATATACATACAATTATTTTTTTTAAGATAAAACTTCTTAAATAGAAGCTATCACTATATTTACATTTTTTTTTAGAGGATATATATATATATATATATAACATGTGGGGTATCTCCCCCACACTAGGGTGGTACACGGGTGAAAACCTATGTACATGCTACTGTTTTTGATTACCGAATCGCTAACTTGACTCGACCCCGAATTTATTTGTCCATGGGGAAGTAAGTGGAAGAGACAATCTCAATCGGACTTTCATTCAAGACGTTTGGATAAACATTTGAAGCACGTGAAAGTTCCACTCCGATGAGATATAATGACACCCGGCTCATAATTTATAAATGAGAATGCCGGGATCAAAGATAATGTCTTCACTCCCGAAAGAGTGAAGAACAGGATAAGGAACAGGATATATGAAGAAAAGAAAGAAAGTCATGATGAAAATCATAACTAACTCCTCATCTTCATTAGGAGAATTCATTGTTTCATGAATCTCCTCGTTTAAGCTCGTTTGATCAAGACATATTATGGGTATGTCTAGATCAAAATAGAAACTATCATACTCCGGTGGAGATATGATATGAGTGAGTTCATCGGAGAACTCCTCAAAAGTGAATGATTCGTATTCGGGATTGATTTGAGTGAGTTCATTGGGGAACTCATCAAAAGTAAATGATTCATAAACGGGAAGAGAATTATAAGAATGAGAAGTGGTGATACCACTTATCTTCTCTCCCGATTGATCAAAATGGAACGTTTGCAATTCCGGAATAGAATCACTGATCAAAACCTCACTATCCTTGACGGGGATAGGAGATGAAATAGGCTTTTCATTAAAAGCCTCGATTCTAGAAATGAGAAGATTAGCATTTAATAACGTAAGACGAAGAGATTCGTCTTGGATAATTTCTTCCTCATTCTCTTCTTCTGAGTTGACAAGCTCAGAAGGTAATTCCCCCACATAACTTATGTTTCCCCAAGATAAAGAATAGTCCTCATCAGAATCAGAGAACATCTCAATATGATCATTTGGGAAGACAAGAGGGAAAGGAATATCACACATATGTTCAAGAATTCCCTGTGACTCTCTTGGGATTGAGACAAGGTTCTCAACACTAGACTTTATGAATTCGTCCAATTCCTTTGCAGGAACAGTGTCAAGATGCTCGTCCCCCATGCTCAGAGAGTGAGTGGGAACCTCGGGTGTGATAACATCATACAGAGGGAGCTGAGAAGGACTAGCAGTAATGGAGTCTACAAGTTCCATTATTTCTTCTGCTGGTGATTCAGTTATATTCTTTTCTCCCTGTATTTCCATGGAAGAAGTCTCAACTGATGAACTTGATGAATCTTTTTGAATGATAACAATGTTATCATCATCATCACTGTCATCATCGTACTCACAAAAAGCAGCATAGCGAATATTGGCACGTATTTTGGCTACTTTTTGCTCAGCAATTAAATCTTCCATGCTTTTCCCATAATCTCGTTCTTCAGCAAGTAATTCTGCGATAGATTTATCACGAGAATTTTGAATGAGTGGAAATTGTGGGGGTGTGAATGTGTCAAAACCGGAAGGTTGACATTGATCATCATTATGAGGACCCCCACAATATACACAAGAAGAACTTGGATAATGGCGAAGCGACATATTAGCTAACTCCTCCCTAATGTTTTTAAGTTTTTCAAGAACCTCTATATAAGGGTCTTGCTGGATATGAGGAGTTGCTTGGTTCATTTGGTACTGTGGAGGTGGGTCTTGAAACGAATAGTCGTAATTGTTACAAGGAAATGGATTCCTTGTTTGACAATCAGAGCTAAAGTGTGGACCTCCACAGTACTCACAACAGTTAAACTGTTGAGTCTGGCTTGGTGTATTTTGATACGAAGCATTATTGAGATTTTTATAATATGATTCTTGCTCGTATGAATGTGATGGGTAGTTGGAAAAATTTGAGGAGTCGTTGAATGAGTTTTGATTAGGATCATAAGCAAATGAATTACTCGATCCACAAAACAAACAACTCCCGTTTTGAATATCATTACCACATTGTTCACATGTACACCAACGACATGGAAAACCGAAAAGAGGCTCACCACAACCGTCACAAGGAACAAAATCTGGAGGTGGGACAAGTGGTGTGCTCTTAGAGCTAGGAATTTCCACCACTTCCGTTATGGTCTCGGGTTTTGGTTCTTGATAAACGTGAAGGTTAGGTAAGTCGTTCTTTTCAGTCACTACCCTAAGCTCTGTACGTTTGCGTGACAAACTTTTAACCGTAAACCGTGAAAGATCAGGATTGATTCTTGAAGGTTTAGGAGCATTTGTGAGCTCAGGTTTTTGGACAACCGTGGTTTGGACGTATTTAGCACCTCCATCGTCAGAGGAAAGTACAAGGTCCTTTGTCACCTCGGTTTCATGATCTCTTTCCCTCACCGGAGAGGGAATAGGAATCGAAGGTCCATCATAATCAACATAACATCTCGACATTTTTGACAAGGCCATAAGTTTTTCAGCTTTGCTTTTAATGGCCCTTTGTTTAAAGAAATCGTCATCAAGAGATGCCATTAGAATTAATTATGGGACAAGTGGAAGAATGTAGAATCAAAGGGTTTTGGGGATGAGAAATGAAGAATCAAATAGGTAGGGGTGTAAAGGTGAATATTTTTGTGTTTTGTTTTATAAAAATATGGATAAAAGATGGTAAATATACAATGGAATATATATCCAGAATCACTAATACGCAAAATCGTTTAGAATAAGCGCACAACCTCCCCGGCAGCGACGCCAAATTTTGATTCGCCTCAAACAGTCAGATAATTATTGATCAGCCACTTGTGAATGGCCAACTGTAATAGTCAAACAGCTGAGGCAAATGCTTCTGTGAAATACAGTGTTTTCCCGGGTCGTAATGTCCCAACGAGGTTGTGATGGTATTAAAAACGAATCTGTGATCAGTGAATGTGAACAGGAAAGGTATAAGTGTGTGTGTGTATGATTTAAACTAAGGCTTTATAAATTAAAATGACTTAAATAAACTATTAGAATGATTACGTAAAAGCTAGATATCTAAAACGTATAAACGTACACCAATTTAAAATCAGACGCGACTGCGTACTGAGAAAAAGGTGAGTTTTAAGAAAAATAAACTACAAGGGTTAAAAATGAAAATTCTATAAACTTAAACTTAAAATAAAATTAAATTAAAAATAAAACTATTTTTTAGATTATTATATTAATTATTTAATTAAAAACTTATTTAACTATTTAATTAAAATTAACTTAAATAAAAACTAAAAATGATTAACACTACAAATTAAACTAAAATTTATAAAAATAATTTCTAAAACTTAAAATGAACTTGAAGAAAGTATAAAAAATAAAAATAAATATTTTTGTCTTTTTATAGATTTTCTATTAATTAAAAACTATTTATATTAATTAAACTAATTAAATTATTTTAAATTACAAATAATATTAAACTAACTTAGAAAATTATGGAAAAATTTATAAATCTAATTAACCATCACAGGAATCCTAAAAAATTATAAAAACTTTATTTTATGTATTTTTAAACTAGTTTACTATTTATTATTCTATTTATTATTTAATTACTATTTAAACTATTTAAATTATAAAAACTATTAAATGAACAGTATAAATCACAAGAAAATTTCTAAAATTATTTTATGACTTATAGAAACTAGGAAAAATATAAAATATAGGTGTTACTATATAAAAACTAATTATGCTATTTAAAACTTTTTTATTGATTAATTATTAATAAAACTATAATTAATTCTAATTAATACTAAATGAGAAAATAAAAATCTGAGAAAATTATTATAAGTACTTTAACCTAAAAGGAAATTAATAAAAATATAAAATTACAAATTACTTAATAAAAATCTAAAAATGAAAATTAAAATTAAATTAAATTAAATAGAAACTATCACTTACTATTATATTGTTTTTTCTTGAATTTTCTTTTTCCAAACTATATTATACCCAAATATAACTAACTTTTGTAAAAACAATAATTTTATAACTTAATAATAAGCTAGATATAAGCTACTAACCTAGACAGTTGACTTTGTTTGACCATCTAAGGAAATAAGCTCAAATGAGCTGGTGTGGGACCCACAATGGATGAATCAGGTCCCAATAAGTTGTTTGAACTTGTTTAAGCTAAATTATGCTAAATAAGCTCAGTAGATAAACTATTAAGCAAGATTAAGCAATTTCTCAAACCAAAAGCAACACAGAATAGGGACAACCTTGAGGGTCTTATACAGGTGGGGTCCACTGGGTTTGGGGTCAAACTAAGGGTCAATGGTTGTTACCTACCAGGATGGGGGTTGGTAAAAGCTAAGTATTACAGGTGGGGCCCACTGAGGTGGCCACAAATCACCACCAAAGTGGTGGTGATGGCCTGAGCTGCTGATGCAGGGCAGTTACCTTGCCCTGCAGTTGTGTTTGGAGGTCTGTGGGACCCAATGAAAAAATCCTAAAAATATGATAACTATTGGCACTTGTAGATGAACTGGTAGACTATGATCTGAGAAAGTTTTAGACCCTAGATCCTTATACAAAATTCTACAAAATTCTTGGAAGATTTGGTTTTGCTGCAAATGAAGAATATTGACTTTTTCTATTTTACTACTAGGTTGACTTATATGAGTTTCTACTTGATCCTACTTACTAAATAAGTTAGTATAAGCTAATATTAACCTAAATTAAGCTAATTGACTAACTTATGTGATGTTATGAAGAAATTTGGACCCCAAGACATTAACAGTTAACTGTTTATATGCTAAACATGGGATTTTTGACTTTTAGCTTAATTGTGACCAATATAATGGTCAAACTGACTTTCTATGATCCTAAGTGACTTAAGTAAACCAAGTAATACACTAGTAAACAACTAGAACACAGAAAAAGGCAATGATCCAAACACCCCTTTACATGAAACTGTTTGGAGATTTCCAAAGGTTTTGGCCAATTTAAACCATGTAACTGATTAGGACTAGTAACTATCTTATTTAAACTATTTTAAGCAACTTTTAAAACAGAATTAAGCACTAGATTAAGCTATGCTATAAAAAGCTATTTTTGGATTTTTAAGAGTTTTTAAGTAAAGCTAATCAAAACTATATAACTACTGATACAATAGATCACATATACTTAGAAACTAATGATAAGCAATAAATAATATTAATAAGCTGAAGATAAGCACTAATACAGTACACTACTTATTTAATGCAAAAAAATGAGAAAAAGCTTACAATTGTGTGAACTGTGAACCAAAGAACCAAGGATTAGAAACCACTCCTAGCTTGTTGTCAACAAGCTAGAAACCAGAAAAGCCATCCATATCAGCTTTTAACCCCCAGATTAGCTTTCAGCTCTCACAATTAACTTTTGTTGACTAATTTTTGTATTTGTGAATTAAATGACTAAAACAGGTTTTTAAGGTATCTAAAAGCTTATTTAAGCTTTGTCAAAGCTTCAATGAACTTAAAGAATCCAAATTAACTACTAGAAACAACAATTGGGTAATTTGATATTTTAACTAGAATGGAAAATTGCACAAACTTAAATAAAAAATGGAAGTTGAAATTGAGACTGAATAGAGTTCAAATTACAGAAAATAAACAGAATACAATCTTTTGAAAGTAAAATTACAACTAAAATGGTTCTTCTGCTTCCTTTCCATTTTGTAGCCATTTTCTGACCTTGTGGGACCCACTGGGGTATTTCCCACCATTCCCCAGTCGTTGATATGGTCAATCTCATCTTAGCCGTTTAAATTAGAACTTGGCGCCAAAGTCTCTTTTGGGTACTGTAGTTAACGTGGAGCGGTTTTTAAGGGTTTAAATGGGTTTGGAGGGTTGTGGTGAGGTGGAGGAGAGGGGTTAGGACAGGTGGGGGGATGAGCTGGTATGGTGGTATGGAGCAGAGGTGAGTCTGTGTGGTGGTTTTGGTTTTGGGAGGGAAAAGGGTAAAAGGGGTGGTATTGGTTTGTGTTGACCGGTTTGACCAAGGGGGGTGGATTGGGCTTTTTGGAGTGGGCTGGGAAGTGGGTTAGGATAGTGGGTGGGTTGGATTGTTAGTTTGGATTAGTTTTATTTTTATTTTTAGTCCGGTTTGGTTTATTAGGTGTAAAATCACAAGGACCAAAATTGTAATTAGGGAAAAGTTGAGGGTCTGAAATTTGTGACTTTCCCATAGTTTAAATAAGGACTAATCTTGCCACCAATGAATAGTACACGGGTATTTTTGATAAATTTCACTTTTGAAATTCCCGGGGACTATTTTTGCCAATTCACCAAACTTCAGGGACTGATTATGTAATTTCACCAAACTTATCACCCAAGGACCTTTCCTGCAAAAGATTAATATTACAAGGACCAAAATTGGTTTTCTCAAAGTTTTTACATCCCAGGGACCATTTCTGTCAATATCCAAAGTATAGGGACTAAACTTGTAATTTTGTGAAACTTTGTACCAAAGGACTAAATATGTAACTTTATGATTAAAAAGGACCTTTGGTGACATTTTCATGTTTTTAGAATAACCAGGGACTAGTTTTGCCAATTTATGAAACTTGAGGGACTGAAACTGCCAATTATGCAAACTTTGTACGTTTTTAATCTGCTTTTGCATATTTTGCATTTGAAACATATAAAACACACTTCTAAGATATTTTAAGTATTTTAATGTATATTTGAGTGTTTTTGTATGTTTTGGCAGTTCAGATTAGTATAAAATGATGAGTATTTAGACACTCATCAACCATATCGATCTCTCCACGAGGCGAGCCATTGACCAATCAGCCGGTGGTAAGCTACGTGATCTAAGTGCGGAACAATCATGGGAACTCATAGAAGATCTTGATCTCTATGACAACGAAAGTTGGAATGATCCCCGTGATTTGAACAAAACGGTCAAGGCAATATCTTTGCCTTCGAAAAATTCTAGCACTCCCGACCGTAGGATCATGGAACTTGAGGACCAAGTCAAGTTTCTCATGAAATCTTACGAAGCTCCTAAGCCTTCAAGCCAAGTGAACAAAATCACTTCTTCATGCGAATTATGTAGTGGTCCCCACGACACTCGTGATTGTGTGGAACTCCCCGGAACAGCTTTTGCAGACTACGCATCCACGCGTACCGACGAAGCGGGAGATAAGTGGTACACTTTCAACCCCGAGCCAAACACTTATGGTGATTCATACAACCCCTCGTGGAAAAATCACCCAAACCTTAGGTGGAAACAAAATCAACCCAATTCTTCCAATCCGCCTAATCGTTACCAACCAAACGGTCCACCCTCCAACCGTACTTTCAACAACAATCATTCTAACAACTTTGGTAGTACCAACAACCTTGAAGGATTGATGTCTAAGTTCATGGCATCTCAAGAAGCTCGCATATCAAAGTTTGAAGCCGATTTCAAACAAAAGCAAAGCGAGATGACCACTAGAATTGACGCATTGTTGAAGATTCTCAATGACCGAGAAATGGGAGCACTTCCAAGCGACACAATCAAAAATCCGAAACTAAACGTTAATTCCATATCTTCAGTTTCGTCACCCACTTCGTGCCCACAATACTACTCGGTTAAATCCACGAGCACGTGTTTAAAACAAAACCAAGTTCTTCAAAAGTACCAATCAAATAAAACACCAAATATAGAGCCGGTCAAAAGCATAGTTGAAACACCTCTTACGCAAGACCTTGACGATGAATTCAAAGAACTTCACCTTGAACGCCCCGTCATTGATGTCTTAGCGCGTGCCCCTTACTATAGTGCCCTCCTAGAAAAATATGAGAAGTGTAAGCTAGGTAAAAATGGGACCGCCTTCGTTCAAAACAAGTTGCCTAAAAAGCTTGATGATCCGGGTATATTTGTTTTGCCTTGTAAGATAGGAAGATCCGAAGCTTTCGACATACTAGCCGATTTAAGGTCAAGCCTCAACTTGATTCCCTTCTCCTTATTCACCGCTCTTAAGCTAGGAAAGTTAGAGGAAACGGAGGTATTGATAGGACTAGCGGATGGGAGTATTGCCCACCCGATTGGAATGATTAAGGATGTAGTTGTTCACGTAGGAAAGTTAACTATATTAGCGGATTTTCACGTCCTAGACATGGTTAGTGACACTACATGCCCATTATTGGTAGGAAGAGGATTTTTAGCAACCGCTAGCGCCATGATAGATTGTAAGGAGTCTAAGATAGCGGTAGGTGAAGGCGATACTTGGTTGGTGTACGATGTAAAGAAGCATAGTTATGATTGTGATGATGAACCGACACCGCATTGGGTAGAGATGAATAGGAGACCATCTAGATATGGACCTTGGATAGCAAGGAACTTCATAGGACCTCAATGCCCATTTTATCTAAAGAAAGATTTCGTTGAAAAGACACATTCGGTAGAACAACTCATAGCTAGAGATGAAGAGCTAGACCCTTTTGAGGACCCCTTGGTCTTTAGGAAGATGATTGAGTTCTTAAGCGTAATGCCCATTAACATAGAAAGGAATAAATGGAAAAGAGAGGGAGACAAGTGTAAATGGAGGTGGGACAAGCCACCTAAAGAAGGTGACGGATCATGGCATATGAGGATGACTTTGTATGATCCGGATGGAGAAAAGTTTGAAAGGTCATACCATACTAAGGAAACCGATAGGAAGTTGAAACCTAAGTTTGATCCCAAAGATGTCCTCAATGAGGAACTCACCCGTGTCACGTAGTAACCTATGACCTTGAGTCTAGCAACAAGACTCGTAAATAAAGAAAAATGCTTCTTGGGAGGCAACCCATGTTTTGTTTGTTTGTTTGTTTGTTTGTTTGTTTGTTTGTTGCTTCCGTATGCATGCTTAATTTTTATTGTTGGTAGATCATGTTTCTAAACTAAATAGTGGAAATACTTTACTTTGTTGTTTTGGCCTAGTCTTAACTCCACCTAAAAGTACTTTTGCAATAGATAAGTGTAAGGGGAAACCCCAAATATGTTTTCAAGAAACAAACCGATCATGATTCTCCACAATATTAAATGAACATGTATATTCGTATTTGTTAGAGTCAAATGCTTGTATTGAGTCATAATGAAGTTTTGCAGGATTTTCCAGGAAGTAGGACCAAGTTTTTCCTGAAATTTTCCGGAAACTTAACATAAGAATTTCTGCAGGTCACTTCTGACGGCGTCAAGTGTAAAAATCTGGAAATTTTACCAGTTTTGTTTTTCTAACGGAGTCTTATGGTTTTTGTGAATTATTAAGTTTTATAATCTCCAGGAGATCTGCAAACTTCATTCCACAAGCATTATATCTTATCTTGTTTTCTAGGATTTAGTAACTTATATAGGATGCCGCTGATTTTACGCGAGGTTGTTTTGTCTATTTTATCAGGTTTTGCAGGTTATGTATGACAAGAAGATGATTTATATTCTGGAAGGGAAGCTTTGATTGTTCATTTTCTTGGAGGAAGATTTAACCTGGCCACCTTATTATCCATACCGAGCGAATCAGGGGTGTATTTGATTTCATTCTTTTTACTTTTTCACTTTTACATTCTTTACTTGAACATTGGGGATAATGTTCATCTTAAGTGTAAGGGGAGGGTAAAAAGATGATACCTTACATATGCTCTTTCGCTTGAGTTTGTTTTGTTTGATGGTAGATGTGTAATAAAACTATGAGAAATACTTGTTAGTGCAATTTTAGCGCCAAATTTAAATTTTTTTACAACATTTAGGAGTGAAACTTTAGCCATAGCAAGCGTCTCATGGATAGGAGATTGTATGACTAGCACATAACCGTATATTCAGAAAAATTTTCCACCCAAATATGTGAGGTTCGCCTTTAGATTTGATAGGAAAAGCATTTACTATTAGTGCTTATGAGTGTACCGGTAGCATTTAGATTCTAGAACTTGCGTTAGTGATGCATCCCGAGACCGCTAGTGAGACTACATTCGTGTAGTTAGGATTTACTACATGATAAGAGGCATTAGGATTACCCTTGTGTTAAACCCGTATCATAATTACTTAACCGTTTATGTCATATTACTTGGCTAGTTAAGTCAACTAATTTTTCCCACACCCTTAGCGTTGTACTCATTTTTAGTACACGAAACCCCTAGTACACCCCTCCGAGCCTATCTTTTCGTTTCTAACTTTAAGCATTTTACTTAAAGGAAGAATTTGTTACACCCCACTTAAATGTACACCCAAATCGCCTTAGCCTTCCGTGTATGCACTCATTTTTAGTACATTATTGTTATTTGTTAAACCCTAAGTTAACTATCTAATTGATTACATGGTTGCTAAGTCGAGTCATATCCTTGTACATATTGTTTTGGGACGATTGAGACTCATGGGTAAAAGTACTTATTTTATGGAGTAATGGGGAAGAACATCATTTATTACCCCCATATGTACGTTAATCTTAAAAGTACTCCAAGTGTTTTGATCTTCTTAATTCGAGTCATTAGATTAGTTCATTGTAAAGTATGTAAAGATTCAAGTGTAAGGGAAATGTTCATTCCCTATGATGTATTATTTTGGATGGTAGGGTAAGAGTGTATGCACAAAAAAAAAAAAAAAAAAAAAAAAAAAAAAAAAAAAATGAAAAAGAAAAAAAAAAGAAAAAGAAAAAGAGAAAAAACATACGGACTACCATCCCATTTTATTCTATGTTCATTTTATATTTTTGTTATTTTTCATTTATTAGCTTAAGTCGAGTCTAGTCTTGGCTTAGCAACACCACATTGTACATGTAATTAACCAAGATTGTTAACTCGCCACCAGTAAAACTTCCTTTATCCAACAAAACCGTGTATTTCATATCCCTACACCTAACGTTACAACCCTTTAAAAGACCTCTTTGATAGTTTATCCTAGATGCTTACGCCATGTGGTGGAGGTTTGATCCTTTCCCAAGCCTATGGTAATCTATTTTGCTATGACAGGTAGTGAGAGATATCTTCCGTTTCCATATTGTAATTTATACTTTATTACACCCGAGAGATGTGAGTATCTAAACACTATTTGTGAGGTGCTAGTGTATGACCTCCGTGCTTGTCTATTGGTCTTTAGTGGAACGATTATTTGTTGTAATTACTTCTATATTAGTCTTAAATGACCCCTAACTTGTATTTTGACTAGAATAAAAGCGCGTTTGCTTGAGGACAAGCAAATCTCAAGTGTAAGGGTATATGATGAGGCGAAAAATGATCCGTTTTTAGGGGGTCATTTAAGCCCGGAATTGAATTTATTTGATCAAATATTGCCCTAAATCGTTCATTTTGTGATTTTAGGTACTTTGAGAGTGAAATCTGGAAATGGAAGCAATTCGGACGTTTTTGGAGCATAAAAGTGAAGAAAACGCCAAAGTCTTAATTTTCCATGCTGGGAACAGTAGGTGACGGCGTCAAGAGTAACATCCTGACGGCGTCAAGAGCAAAATTCCATGACGGTCCAGTAGAGAATTGACGGCGTCACGAAGTAGGGCGTCAAGAGTTAAAGTCATGACGGCCTGGAAACGATTATCACATGACGGCGTCAAATGTAGATCAAGGCAGTCCGAGAAGAGTTTTGGCGGCGAGGTGACGGCGTCACAAGTTTAGTCTTGACGCCGTCAGACCCCTTTTCCTACATATAGTTTTCTAATGTTCACATTTAAAAGAGAGAAGTTTTGGAGAAACTCTAAGTAAGATTTTGGTGCGAATTTTACAGGTTTTTCAAGGGTTCTAAGCCCTTGATACCTTTCATGTGTAATTAAGATAAGTGTTCTTTTAATTCAATCAATATGTCTATGTGTTGGTTGTCTATATCTTTTTCTTGTTTTAATTCCATCATGCTAGGCTAGATCTATCTTGTGTTTGCTTGGATCTAATGAAACCTAGATGTTAATTATGTGTTGATTACTTGTTTATACTTGTCTTGGATGAATGATTTATATGTTAGGCTTAAGAAAACTAGCAGATCTCCAATTGGTAACATGCTTGAACGTCTTAAGAAACATGAACCGACGCGCACTAGGTCTTTATTGGTTGTATTTAATGCATGAGCCACTGTTTATAATCCCTATGGTTGTGCTGGGCATGGTATATGAGGAGATAAGAGCTCATAGAATTGGGGAGTTAAGTGTGCCACCCCATGAATGGTATTAAGGAATACGATCTGTCATCCATGCAATTATAACAAGTAATTAACGTGTAAAAGATGTCTAGGGAGTAGTGAAATCTAAGTAAACACATTTTCTCCATTTACTGCTCACAACTTTAGTATAATTTAGTTTATTTTCATTTCTATTATTTTATTTTGATTGCATCTTTATTATTGGGTTAGTTGACTAGCAACTAATTCCGCCCAAATCCTTCAAACCCGAGATTTTTAATTGCTTTCTAAAAAATATAAAATACAAAAATAATCATCCCTCACCTTTAGAACTAGTATTTAGGTTTTCTAATCCTAGCGACACTTTTCCTAGCTGAACGATCAATCCCCCGGTACTTGTCACTATACTATACTACAACGATCAGGTACACTGCCTGGTGGGGGTTGTAAGCTTCTCGAGATCCCTTGAGAGGTAAAGCCTGGTGCGATTCCCATGTATCATATCTCCTCAACACTCTCCTCACCAATGCCACCGCTCGCACCACCACAACACTCGCACCAAGACCACCGCTAAGGCCTGATCCAATGACATGTTTGGCGGTCCAGTCCGGCTCGATCGGTAAATTTTACTTTTTTTTCTCGGTGATTAGTACCGACATAGAATCTTCCAGAACATCAGTCTCTCTCAAAACACACACACACAAACACAGTGTGCACAAGTCTGGTGATGATAGGACAGGCGTATGAACAATACGAGAGATTTAAAGGGTCACCTGGTAAGGTTTTAAATGTAAACTTATGATATTTCATGTCTAAAATCTTACCATGTCTTTTTAATTCTCTCATGTAGCATAAATGTTTCGATTCCTGGATTTGGGGTCTCAATTACAATGGCGGTGATAGTTGCGACTGATAATATACGGCGGTGGCGGTATTCAGCTCACTATTACAAATAAAAGATGCAGAATCGATTGTAAGAAAGCCAAAAATCGGAAAAAGACCAATATCTGACTATCAAAAAATATAGATGTTTCTAATCAAGTAATCACGTTGGTCTATTTGATTTTTTCAGCTTATCTTTTCCATTTTTAGTTGGATGGTTGGGATAAAGTTACTTGTACCTTTGTAAACCATTCCTAGAGTTTAATCTATACCTTATTTTACATAATCAGGGCTATTAGTTTTGGACTCAAAACGACAATAAAGGTTACTTTGAGATCAAGAAGGTCCGCCCGGGTCAGTATAATTTATATGCTTGGGGTTCCTGGGTACATCGGTGATTATATGCTTGGGTTCCTGTTTCTAATCAAGTAGTTACGTTGGTCTATTTGATTTTTTCAGCTTATCTTTTCCATTCTTAATTCATCTGCATTCTTTACAGCACCTTACGTTTTTGTTTCATATGCTCATAGTTAGAGGTGGCAAAATAGGCAGGTTAGGTAATAGTTCAAAACTCGAAATTTTGGTAGGGTGGGAGTCAGGTTGGATTGGCCTAATGGTGATACACTTATACGTCCAAAGACTCCGAAGTTTGTGATTTTGTTTTTAAATAGTTACTGTCAAATATACACAACTTTTTAAATATACATTAGATAGAGTAAGTTTTATACCACATAAAATCTACTTCAGATGAAAATACATTGGATCTGGAAAAAGTAAGAGCACATGTAATTGATCTTTGTTTTATGCATTTTCCCCTCTTTTACTTTCACTTTATTCGAGGAAAATACCATAGACCTTGTTTGTGCAGATAGTTAAACCAGTGGCGCATCAAGCGACTCAAAACCACCAAAGCAGATAATTGAATAAGTGGCGAATCAAGCGACTCAAAACCACCAAAACAGCAGATAGTTGAACTAGTGGCGCCTAACAAACTCGATGCACCTGACAAAAGACAAGGCAATAGTGTCTCTATGTCAAATGTCAAGAAATAGATGCACCCGTCAACAATATATATAACCACATACTTTTTAGAGAGGAAGGTTTTCTAGCATCTAATCAAGAACTTTATTCCGGTATGCTCATCTAGTTCTGTCATGTTGTGTGCTTTGACATGTTCTAGTTCTGCTCTCATCCTGATGTGGTTATTGTTGATATGCAGCAGCCTACATTTTCAAGGCTTTTATATCCAGATGATAAGATTAGATCAATGGGAGAAAAACTTGTAAGTTTAACTGCAAATTTTATTATTATGTTCATTATTTTGGATTAAAAGTCTTCATGATGTTGTTTGAATTACTGCTGCTCATGTTTGTGTTAATATTGCTTAGATGGATTTAGTGATGCTCATGAACTTCAAAGAAAATGTGCCAAGTATTTACTACTGCTAGTACAAAAGTTACTACTGCTAGTGAAAGTTGGTACTGCTCAGAGATCAAGACCGCTCGAAGTTGCTAGCTAGTTGCTTCTGGAAAAGATTATAAATACTTAATTAGGAAACTATTGTAAGCCGACTAGGACTCCTTGGTGTATAAAAGGATGGCCAATTTTATATTTGGTTCAGTTATATACATTCCAATTTTATTGTATTTGAATTTGTTTTGATATATATTGATCTTTTAAATGTGACTAAAAGATGCATATAGTCACACTTTTGGTCACTGTTTTCTTAATTCGTTGTGTGACTAAATATTACAAAATGCCACACAAACATAAAATTCATGTGGCCATTAGATGATCAATAGTCACACAAAATACACATTTGTTCACTTTAAACAGCATATGGTCACACCTATTACCACTTTTGGTCACTGTTTGTGTAATTGTATGTGACTAAATACCCAAAACAAATATGCTTTGTGTGACTAAATATTACAAAAAGCCACGCAAACATAAACTTCAAGTGGCAAATGGATGACCAATAATCACACAAAATGCATATTTCTTCATTTTAAACATCATATGGTCACACTTATTAACGATTTTGGCCACTGTTTGCTTAATTTTATGTGACTAAATACCCAAAAGAAACATACTTTGTGTGACTAAATATTACAAAATGCCACACAAACATAAACTTCATGTGGCCATTGGATGATCAATAGTCACACAAAATACACATTTCTGCACTTTAAACAGCATATGGTCACACTTATTAACACTTTTGGCCACTGTTTGCTTAATATTATGTGACTAAATACCCAAAAGAAACATGCTTTGTGTGACTAAATATTACAAAAGGCCACGCAAACATAAACTTCATGTGGTCATTGGATGATCAATAGTCAAACAAAATACACATTTCTTCACTTTAAACAGCATATGGTCACACTTATTAACACTTTTGGCCACTTTGTGTTAAATTGTATGTGACTAACTTCAAAAAAATAACACCCATTGTGTGACTAAATCATCACAAACGTCACATTTATTGTATATTCATGTGGCCACAGGACGGAAAATAGTCACACAAAATACACATTTACATGAATATATCATCTCAAATGTCACATATATTATATATTTATGTGACCAAAGGATGAACAATAGTTACTCTAAAAAAACATTCGTGTGACTATAAGGTGTTTACGGTCACTGATAATGACTAATCCATCAAAACTTGTGTCTAATTTGTCACACATATTTGGGGTTTTGGTCACTCTTTTTTGATGGAAAAAGCCACGAACTCAACAATGTGACCATATGCCACCTACGGTGGCTGGACATTTAGTGACACACAACGAAAAAAACGTGTGTGACTATATGCATATCGTCACACATTTTTTGCGTGACCAATACAACTTTTTGTACCAGTGCAAGCATTTTGATTTTGATTTTTTCTTCTTAAACAGTTTCGAAGAGCCTTTATACTTGCCACACATCTTTGATTTTCCTGTTGCTTTTTCTAGTTTATTCATTACTACTTCCGTCTCATATTAAGTGTCTATTTTCATAATGCACAAAGTTTTAGGAGATTCTACTAATTAAATTCTCCACCAATCAAATATTATTTTTACCCACTAAAGTCTCATTTTATTGGTTGAAAGGTACCAGTGGACACTTAATTTGGGATATCCAAAGATTCCATTGTGGACACTTAATATGTGACGGAATGTGTATAACATTATTTATAAAGACGGCACAAGACTATTGACATTCTTTTCCGTGGCAAGGATCAAGATTAGAGGAATCAAAATGGGTGTCGCTCTCTAGAAGTAGCTCAGTAGTAGAAGCAAAGTCAGAAGAGTTACGGAGTACATAATTCTCGTTGGGTAAAGTAAGAGGGGTGGGCTCATCAGATGACATGTTGGAAGTAGGTCCAACTAAATTGGGCTTCACACAATAGGCTTATTGCTTTTTCAAGTGCTTATTGTATTAATACTTTTCTAGCTTATTAATGGAAAAGATGTTTATTACCTAGTGCTTATTTCTCTTCTATTCATCTCTTTCTTTATTTTTATTTTTCTTTATCTTTTCTTAAATCTAATAAGCTATATAAGATCTCATAGCTTATTGTAGTTTATTTAGGTTTTGCTTTTTTGGTTAGCTTTTCCTATAAGCTTATTCAATAAGTACTTTTATTTACTTTTCTTTTATAAAACTCTCTTTTATAACTTATGATAAATAGCTTTTATAATTAATTTAATAAAAAGTTTAAATTTTTAAAAGTCTTTAGCTTATTATGTTTATTTACTTCTTCTTCTCTTCACTCCCTAGCTCGATTCGAACGCCAAAAGAGGTGCATGAGCTTATTAAGCTCGGCTTATTTTCCAAATAAGCTTTGACACCTCTTAGTTTCGAGAGCTTTTTGCTTTATTAATTAGCTTATTAAATAGATCTAGATAGTTTTATTAATTATTTCATATAAAGTGTTCACATTTATTAGTTTTTAGCTTATAAATATTAAAGTTTAGTACTTTTTAAATCAATAAGTTGTTACATAGCTTATTTAATTTATATTATTGCATATTTTGTCCTAACCTTTGATAAAGTTTTGATCTTTCTTAGTTTCCCAGCATTCTACATCTAAGATGAGGAGGTTAAGAATTTTATAAGCTAGCTTATTACCAAGTTTATTGTTTTTTAATTTTAATAGAGCTAATTAGTTAATAAAGTCACAAACTTTATTAACTACTTGGTCATATTAAAGCTTATTAAGGAGTAAACTTTATGGCTTGTTTAGTTTATAAAATCGGGTGGTTTTATTCATCTCATTTTATAGATCGGGTTCTATTTTCTTATCCTTTTACTCTTGGTTTACTAGTTTAATATGCTTATTAATGTTTTATTTGTTATTATTAGCTTAGTTAATATGTGTAGTGAGTAGATTATTTTATGCTTGTTAAACATTGGTGATTTGTGAAATTAAGTGTGAAAAACTTAAAAATTGTTGATTAATAACCTTTGGTTACTTGGATTTAATTTGGTTATTTTAATGAGCAAAAGCCGTTAGGGTGATTAATTAAATCTAGTAATTTTACCTAGATAAAAAGAATTGTTTTCAATATAAACCAACGTTGTGAGAAAATATTTCTTTTTAAACGGGTATCAAAGGTTGTTAAGTAATAATTTCCGGATTTATTTTAGATTTATTTACTTGGTTGTTTGAACAGGCAAAAGCCGTTATAATAATCAATCATTTAAATCTAGTGATTATTACCAAAATTAAAGATTGTTTTCAAAAGAAAACAACGTTGTTAGAAAATTGTTTTTAAAACGGGTATTAATTCACCACTTGAAACGGTAATTCAAACTTAACAATCTTTTCGTCTCACTTGAGAAACATATACTTTTTATCATATTTTAGATCTTTTATTATTATTTTTGCTTGTAGTTCTTTTATTTATCTATCTAGCTTTTAAAATCTTTTATTAAACACCAAAAATATTTGACAATCAAGCATTAAAAAAAAGACATAACGTCACTTTCAATTCAAATCTCGTTGAGGAATACGACCCTGGAAGTTCAACTGTCATTTGTCCTCAAGTGACTTTGGTTCTAACGGAAATACAAATTTAAAACTGCCGTGTACTAAACAACTAAGCATTAAGGTACCTGTGGAAACCGTGTGTTTTGCATCGAGCCCAAGTTTTTCACACTCGCCAAACCATTCCACAAGCGTGGTTCGACTCTTTGCACTCACAACAAAAACCATATTATTCTAATCTTGACACAAAGCGTTAAGCATTTCAATCATTTTAGAGCTCGGGCTCTTATCAATGGAAGATTGAGGCATTAAAGTACCATCATAATCCAAAAGAATTGATTGTGTATAGTAGCAGTATGTTTATAAGCCGAAACTATATGTTCCATCGAAAGCTTCCTAATGTTAGGACCAATGACTCTAATACTTAACCCGAATCCAATCCCCTAACAACTTCTTCTCACATGATCTTTACAAGTTTTTTCCAAATCTTGGAAAAAGCAATGAGCCCAGTACCCGACGTCATGACTACTAACATACTTATGATGTTTTTCATGTCTCATTTGCCTCTAGGGCTCACTCAACTCCAATGCACAATCCACCGTGTCTGCAACAGCATCGATGTTCCGTGGGTTAACCCAAACAACCCTAACATGCTTTTCTTCAGTGTAGATGGACTTACACCCAAAACCCTATCGAGCTTCCAATTACCTTAAAAAAAAAAAAAAAAAAAAAAAAAAACGCTTTTGGTCTGGTTATTTGACCTTGTAAAATCACATGAAATCACTCTTTTTTTTTTTCCTTGACTACATATGACGTATTCATATGGACTACCCGTAGTCATCATAAAACAACCCCTCCTATCACAGGGATGTGCCTTGATCCAAATGCCACCTTTCCGGCCCCACCCAAAATCTAACTCGTCCATGATCTTGAATCTTCGTCTCGTTGACATCTCTCCATTAGCAAAGCTCATTTTGTGATACTCAGAAACTACATACCCCTTTGAAAGTGGAAATATATTGTTGGGATACATTAACAAAATTTGTGTTTCGTACCATATTAAAGAAATTAGAGAACCCCAACAAGATGAACATGGCTTTAATATCAATATTTTTTGGGTATTTGAAAAATTAAAAAAAAAAAAAAAAAAAAAAAAAAAAAAGGAAACAGAGGTATAAATGAATTGATATTGTAGATCAATGTATTATTTAGAGTTAACTACATCCGAACAAAGATAGTCAGAACACAAGAACGAAAAAAAAAAAAAAAAAAAAAAAAATCCGAATAGAACTTCAAGAGACCTATAGCAATTACTCATGGAAACAAGGATTCCCAATCACTAATATCGCAGTAAAATTAAAGTAAAAACATGAGAGTAGAGTGAACTAACGATTTTAAGATCAAGAACATCAGATATTCTGAATTTAACTAAAACATGAATTGAACCAATACTCGTGAAGAAATATAGGTATCTTGTGTTAGATCCGGAGGTACTCAGTATTCATGGGCTTGAACATGTGATTAGCGTGTTTCTCGAGGTAATTCATGATTTTCATCGGCATATGCATATAAACAATCCAATCATCGTTTTTTGTTGGACTAGGCAATGTCATAACGTAACGATCCTTCCTTGAAGATGGGACATGACATGATCCAAATGCAACCTTACCCCACCCGAAATCCATCTTGTCCATGATCTGGAATCTTTGTCCTGATGATATCATCACCGGCATATCTCTGGTGGCAAATGCCTTTGCTATGAGTGGCTGTGATCGTCGTTCTTCAACCCAGTCAATCAGATCTAGGAAATGTTCTTTCGTAGTGGCTATCTGCAAGAACTCATGAACTGCAGCTGTAGCTATTTCGCTCAATGACATCCCCTTCAATTCCTAACATTAGAAATATAGTGAATTAGAACGTGCTGCAAAAAGATCATTGTTAAGTCACGAAAAGCAATTTGGAATATGATCTTAACTTTCAGTTTGGGAATTGAAAACTAACTAGCGTAAGTGTACTTGTTCTCTAATTTTATTTATTCTCCGAAAGCATTATCAAATTGGTATATTTCACAACAGGCTGATTCTCGTTAAAGTTAAAATGTGCCACTAAGTGAAAATTAGTCATTATATAAACTCCTAACCTGTGATCTTATTGCCCCTGAAGGGATCGATAAAACGTTGCCAAAGTGAGAAATCAATAATTTTTCTTTCTCTTCTCCATCTCCCTGGATCAGCCTTGTCCTTCCATCAACTGCAAGAGCCACATTGCACATTCTGTTGAAATTTCCCGAGTCTTCCATGCTCAATGCGATTATCTTCCAAAAAAAAGAAGTGAATGCTTCTAGTTTTGACATCCTACGCTCATTTTCAGATGCTAACTAATGTTTGTACCCTGCTAAGCTGCTCGCCCTCTATGTAATATATGCGGTTGATGAGTAGATCATCTTCATCGTGGTTTTGGTTATGGTCAGGCTTGGTTGGTGGTTCAAATATAGCAAATACATCGTCAATTGATGATGAATAAGTGGTTGGGAACCTCGGATTGAAGATGGATCTATTAAAGGAGGGTAGCATAGATGGGGTTTCAGATCGGGTTATATCTGCCCATGAGGCGATGAACATGTTAGCTGAGTACCCATCAGCAGCACGATGATCAAACATGCACCCGATCACAAATGCCTCCACATTTTAACTCAGTAACCTGCATTTGATATTTGTTATATATATGACAATTAGTTGATTATTTTTAATACATCTCTGCACAAAACTAAACAAAGAAATACATCATATATGATATTAACATTTAGTACATTAGTAGTGGATTGATTAAAGACATAATTTGTTTCGGTTTTCAATATAGGGTGACGTCCTTTGATGAAGATTACTAATTACCTGGATGGCAAGGACCCCATACAACTTCTTGGGCATTAGTTTCAATGCTCTCATCTGGATTGTACAAATTGAGTTCCTTTAGTTGCATGTTGTCAGCAACAGCTTCGATAAAGTCCACACCTCGGTTATTGCAATGAATTTGGTTCTCTGCAGCATCTATATTCCATAGGATCTCGCCAGCTAGAGGGTAGTAAAGTGCTAGAGCTCGAGATAAGGAAGCTTTGAGGGTGTTTATAATGGTGAAAAAACTACCATGGGATGGTTTCTTGTAGCAAAAGAAAGATCCAACATCAAAAGGTGGCACAAGCAAGTCTAGATTTGTAAAAGGTAACCAATGTGCATTACACGGTTCATGTGCATAAACCACCACATTGTCTATCACCTTCTCTGAGAAACTCTTACCTTCAATCCCCATTTCGATCTAATATTTTTATTAGACGACAAAGTTAATATATATTAAAAAGCTAGCGAGAAGCTAAAACAAATAAAATACAAGAAAGCACCACAGTATATATGGAGATCGAGTTATAAGACAGCGATATATGAGACTGAGATTCGGAAGTGTTGCATGATCACCTTAGCAAATGATAGGTATATATAGAAGTTGATATCGCTGCATTTCTCACGTTTCAGCTAAAAAGAACCCCATAATTAATTAAGCACATGTTAGGATAATATGTGTTTTTTTCTTTGGTTGCATGACTTCCTTTCACATTGCTTTTATGCATTTTTATGGAAGTTGCTTGCATGCTTGTAGTTCCCACCTCCACTGTCCACACTACATACAAATCTCGATTTGTGTTTTCCATGTTGTTATTATGTGCTGCTACCCTTCTTCTTTACTACATCTAAAACAAAAATGATTTTACATAAAAACTTAAAAGTTTTAAAAATGAATAATATTTAATCTCAAAAACCCTTTAAAACTTATATTCTCACGTAAAATTTCAAAAATGTTACTTTAAAATTATTTTTAAACCGCATATATATACTTGTCAAAAAAATTTAAATACTTGTGTTAATAATGTTTTTGACATGACCCCCAAACTATCATAGTCTATTATTATAATTATTATTAGTATTTTATTAATTAAATAAATATAATTACTATTTAAGTAGTAGATAGTGTTTATTTAAAATAAATATTAGTATCTTGTCCTACAAGAATAGTATTAGGATGTCTTTTATTATAAATAGATGATTAAGGTTGTAATTTTTATTATGTTGAATGAATATGAAGTATTGATTTTTTAATTAATTGGAGAGTCGATTTATCTCATTGATAGAAACCATTGGGAGTCGGTTTATCCCATTAATATAAACTATTTATCTTATTTAATTCTTTTTGTCTCTATATCAATCCGGTCCGTGTCAATCACATAAAATTTGAACGACAACCAAAATGAATAACGAGTTTGACCGATATTACAATGTTATATTTGAGCTTGCATAGGGTTTTCGATTGTGCGTTGACCTCATCAAAAATATATGGTATTATGCGACATAATATTTCTTTAAAAAATAACTCATTTTCATGTTCACCTCATCAAAAGATGAATGATTTTGTTAGACATCATCTATATTTGACAACTTTAAAACCGTGTCAAAATGGTATTTAAGATATATAAAACATATAAAAAGAAGATAACATTGTTAAAAGCTTAAAACTTAAAATGTGAGTAATTTGTTATACCCAAAATACCCTCCAAACCTTTTGTTTAATTTAGTGGGGTGTCAATCGAATATTATGAAAATCTATTAGAATTGGAGAGTAATGAATGAAATGTGATTTTCTCATTAATCAAATTGAGTACATTGTAGAGTATTTATACAAAGTGACATAGAAGTCAAACAGAAAGTCAAACTAGCTAGTTTCTACATTACATTTATACTAAGCTATTGTTACATTGGGTTACAAGTAATTAAGCTCTTCATAAGTGTCAACTGGATCTTGTGGAAGCTTTTCCTTCTTACATTTAGTGCTGCTCCAGTAGTAACTTGTGTTGATGAGCTTGTTTGAGAGGTTGTAGCTTCTTTATCCCCCCCCCCCCCCCCCCCAACAAGTTGGCACTGTGTATGGATCACAAGTGCTTAACTTGGATAAACATCTGTAGTGTAGATATTTGTTCAATCCCTTAGTCAATATATCAGCTATTTGTGAATGAGATGTTATGAACATTGGCTTGATCTGACCACTTCTAATCTTGTCTCTCACAAAATGGCAATCGATCTCTATATGTTTTGTCCTAGCATGTTGCACTGGATTGTTTGCTAGAGCAATTGTAGAAACATTAGCACACATAACCAGTGATGGAGTAGGTACTTTAACTCCTAGATCATGAAGTAAACATTTCAACCAAGATGTTTCACATGTGCTATCAGCTAAAGATCTATACTCTGCTTATGTTGAAGATCTTGAGACAACAGATTGTTTCTTGGATTGCCAGGAAATGAGACTTGTGCCAAGGAAGAGTACAAAGCCAGAAACAGATCTCCTTGTGATTGGGCAGCTTGCCCAATCACTGTCACAATATGTGGTTAGTGTAAGAGAGTTAGAACTTGAAAAGAAAATACCTTGTCCTGGGCAGAGTTTGATGTATCTAAGAACTCTTTGTAGTGCTGCTAGATGAGGAGTTCTAGGACAATGTGAGAATTGACCGAGTACTTGAGCTGCAAAGGCAAGGTTAGGTCTGGTAATGGTGAGATAGATCAATTTCCCAACAATGGTTCTGTAAATGGTTGGATCAGTGAGTTCTTCTCCATATGAGTCATTAAGTTTAACAAGAGGATCCATTGGTGTTGCTATAGGCTTGAGATCAATGGTGTCAGCATACTTGAGTAGGTCTAGAGCATATTTCCTTTGACTCATTGTTAAACCAGTTGTGTTTCTCATGATCTCAATCCCCAAGTAGTAATGGATAGGACCCAAATCTTTGATACTAAACTCCCTGTGTAGTTGATCCTTGATGAATTGTACGAAGGTGAAATCTTTGCCAGTCGGTAAGATATCATCAACATAAACTAGGAGTGAAGTGACTGAGTTTTGGTGATTGATGGTGAAAAGAGATGTGTCCACATAGCTCTATTTAAAACCTAACTCAAGTAAGAAGGTAGTTAGCTTTTCAAACCACTGTCTATTTGCTTGCTTTAGGCCATAAAGTGACTTTGTTAACTTGCAGAAAGTATTTGGAGGTAGATCTTTGTGGCAGCCTAGTGGTAGAGTCATGTAAACATCTTCATTGAGATCACCATGAAGGAAGGCATTGTTTACATCAAGTTGCTGAATCTCCCAACCATTATGAACAACAATAGCAATCAAGGTCCTAACAGTAGGCATCTTTTCAACTGGTGCAAATGTCTCAGTATAATACACCCCTTCTTTTTAGTTGAACCCTTTTGCAACTAGCCTTGCCTTGTATCTTTCAACTGTGCCATCAGCTCTGAGCTTGATTTTGAATACCCATTTACAGTCAATGGGGACCTTGCCAGGAGGAAGAGTGACATAAATCCAAGTGTGGTTCTGCTCTAAAGCTGTGATTTCTGTCTTCATAGCATCTATCCAATTTTGATCCTTAGCAGCCTGTGTATAAGATTGTGGTTCTTTGATAGCATATGTACTAATTATGAATGTGTATGTTTTGGGTGTGGGATTGTTGTAGTTAATGTAGTTACTGTGGTGATGTTTGGTTTTGGTGTTGCTGATGAGAGAAAGTGGAAGCTTGTATTGGTAGTCTTTGAGAGAGGCTGGGACAGTTTTGGTTCTAGTAGAGGTTCTAATAGGAGGAGGTGATGGAGGTGGTGTTGGGTTGTTATAGGTGGTGGTAGGTTCTATATTGGATGAATTATTTGGTAGAGGTTCTTGGGTTGGTGGAGTTGTGGTAACAGGTTCTGGTGTTGGGTTGGTATCATGAGATGGAGTTGGTGGTGGTGTGTTAGATGATGAAGGAGTGTGTATGTAAGATGAATTTGGTGGATGTATGGTAGAATATTGAATTGGAGAACCAAATGGGTCAATATGGTGTGGATGAGTCTTTTGGTAAGGAAAGATGGATTCATCAAAGATTACATTCCTGCTAGTTATGGTTTTGTGAGTGTGTGGATGATGAAGCGAAATTTGTTACGCTTTTAGGGGTTATTTAAGCCCTAAATCGTGATTTTATGATCAAATATTGCCTCAAATTATTTCTTTTCTCATTTTAGGTACTTGTGACGTGATTTCTTGAATATGAAGCATTTTGGAGCTTTTTGGACGTTTTTATGCTCAAGAATGAAGAGAACAAGAAAACCAAGGAAAGTCTGGATTTTGCACCTGACGGCGTCAGGTTTTGTATGCTGACGCCATCACTTGAAGAATGGAGCAGATGGAAATTAACACGTGACGCCCCAGAAAGAATTTGGTGAAATTACATATGACGGCGTTATGTGTATTTGGAAGTAGGCCATCACGTGTTAAATTAAAGAGTGATGGCCCAGAAGACTTATAACCTGAAGGGGTCACATAGGCCATCACGTGTTAACTAGTCACAACTTTCGCGCGCGGTAGCTGTTACTGTTTTGGCCATATCTTTTGCATACGAACTTGGATTTTGGTAATTCAAAAGCCCACACGAAGAGGACGAAAAGATCTACAATTTGGTGAAGAAAGATTGGTCTTGACTCCATCACCTTATACGGAGTGACGCCGTCAAGTGGGCCGGGCAGAAAAGTGCCTATAAATACAACCTCATAACTTCATTATTTGTAAGCCCTAAACCCTAAGTCCGATTCTAGGGTTAGGGTAGGTGTTTTTTCAGCAACTTAGAGGGTTTCAATCACTCCAAAAACATTTTGTATTGGTTTGTTGACTCTATCTTAATTATGTCTTTCATTGTTATTGTTGCTTGCTCTTCATTGATTATGCTTTGCTAATTCACCTTGTGTCTACTTATGATTATGTGAAACTTGTATATAATTAATTAGATCTTATTGATTCTTTGTTGATGTTTGTGTATATCTTCGTCAATTAAGGTGTGACAACTTCAATAGGTCTAGTTGATTTAGGTTATAATTCTTGGTTCCTATTGTTTCTTATTTTGATTGAATGTTTATTGATGTTAGGCTTAAGAAAACTGGCAATACTCCTAAATGGTAATATGCTTGAACGTATTAAGAAACATGAATTGGATGTGTACTACGGTTAATTGGTTGTATTTAATGCATAAGCCACTGTTTATAATCCCTAGGATTGGGCACTTAACGTGTCGTCTTAGGAGGAGATAAGAGCTTATAGAGTTGGGAAAGATCGTACACGGCCCCACGAATGGTATTAAGGAATGCAACCCATCAACTAAAACAAGGTTAACATTCAATAGGTAGAATTGGATAGCTAGCATGGAGTAATACATCATAGGTAGACATGCTTCACTTCCTTTGTAGAACCTTAATTTACTTTTCTTGCACATTAGTTTAATTAGTAGCTCTTGGGTTAGTTGATTAGCAACTAATTCCGCCTACTCTTCCAATACCTGAGATTTTAATTGCTTTCATAAATATAAAAATACAAAAAGAATCATCCTTCACCTTTAGACCTAGTTAGATTAATTTCAATCCTAACAAACACTATTCCCTATAAAGAACGATCAATCCCCCGGTACTTGCCAACTCACTATACTACATCGGTCAGGTACACTGCCTGGTGGGGATTGCAAGCTTCTCAAGATCCCTTGAGAAGTAAAACCTTTTGCAAGGTTGCAAAACCACGCATCAGTGGATCATACAAGAGATAGCCCTTTTGGTTTTGAGGATATCCAATTAGCACAGTGGCTATTGACTTTGATCCAAATTTGTCAAAGGTGTGTGTATAAACATTAGCTTGGCAACCTAGGATTCTGAGGTGATCAAGAGTTGGTGGTTGTTTATATAATACTTCATAAGGAATTTTATAATTTAAGATTTTGGAAGGTAACCTGTTAATGAGATAAGTGGAAGCTAGTATGCAATAACTCCATAGATGGATAGGAAATTTGGCTTGAAAGTATATGGACCTAGCCATTTCTAATAGATGTTTGTGCTTTCTCTCAACTCTTGCATTTTGTTGTGGAGTGTATGGGCATGATGTTTGATGTATTATTCCATGAGTTTGTGTGAAGGTTTTGAATGATTGGTTAATGAACTTGGTAAAATATCATTTATGCAATAATTAAGTTTGAGATAATCCTAAATGTATCCGGCTAATTATTATATTCTTTTGTGTATATTAAACTTTTTATATCCTATTTTACATTTGAACTTTTAACAATGTCTAGTGTGTATCATTAGGAATGTTTTATGATTATTAATAGGGTTTTTTGACGTAGAACGGAAGCGTGAACACAAACCCCAAAAGGGTTTAAGCAATCACAAAGGATTTAATGACTAAAAGTCTTGAATTTTATTGATAATAGAATGCGTAAACAATAACTCAAGCCCTATATTTATAGGGGAAACCAAACTTGGTGAAAAAGAAACCTAAATTCGTCCACAAACCGACATAAAACATAAAAAAAACAGTACGCTAAGTAACTACGGCGTAATTAAAACTATAGCTACGGCGTAACTATGACACCGTAGTCTACAAATTTAGTTACGGCGTAAGTGGAAAATTCAACTACACCGTAGCTATGACTCTGTAGCTATCAATAATCTCTGAATTAAGTTACGACATAACAAGGAGAGCCGACTACGCCGTAACTCTTAACAGTTACGTTTCTCACGTCGAGACTTCTTCTTGACATTCTCTATATGCTCCATGTATTCTTCAGCAAGTTCATTGATCATGTCCTCATAAATATCTGACACATTGAAAGTCTTCGAAATTCTCATAGTATTTGGCAAATCCACCACATAGGCATTATCATTAATCTTTCGAAGTATCTTATACGGACCATATTTCTTTGGCTGTAGCTTGCTATAAGTTCCAACCGGAAAACATTCTTTGTGAAGAAACACCATTACCTGATCTCCCACGTGGAATAACTTTTCTCGACAATGCTTATCCGCTGCAACTTTGTACTTAGCATTAGATTCGGCAATCTTGGCTCTAACAACTTCGTGAGTAGCTTGAAACTCTTCCACCATCTTATTGGCGTGAACATTCTTCTTTCCTGGCAAATCAACTAAATCCACCAATTGTCTTGATGAAGTCTTGTAAACAATGTCAAATGGTGAAAATCCCGTTGAACTATGAACCGCACTATTGTAAGCAAACTCGGCTTGAGCTAACGAAACATCCCAAAGCTTAGGCTTTTCTCCACACAAACAACGTATCATATTTCCCAATGTACGATTGACCACTTTGGTTTGACCATCCGTTTGAGATTGAGTGGTACTACTAAAATAAAATGATGTACCCAATCGCCTCCAAAGTGTTAACCAAAAATGAGCAAGAAACTTACTATCTCGATCCGAAGTAATTGACTTAGGAACTCCATGCAAATGAACCACTTCTTGAAAGAACAATTTTGCAATATACGCCGCATCCGAAGTCTTCTTACAATGAATGAAATGCGCCATTTTGGAAAACCTATCAACAACAACAAACACGGAATCGACTCCCCGTTGGGTACGAGGAAGTCCAAGCACAAAATCCATAGAAATATCCACCCAAGGACTCTCAGGTACGGGCAATGGCATATAAAGACCCGTATTTTGTGCTTCACCCTTTCCTTCTTGACACACAACACACTTTCTTACGAAAGAACGAACATCCCTCTTCAATTGAGGCCAATGAAATCGACTTTCCATACTAGAAATAGTCTTATCACGACCTAAATGAGCACTCAATCCACCCGCATGCACCTCTTTGATTAATTGACTCCTAAGTGAAGTCTTAGGAATACACAAGCGATTCCCTTTAAACAAATAACCATCAAGCAAAAGAAACTCACCACGATGTTGCTTGGTTTCAATCTCCTCTCAAGTGCCACAAAAATCTTCATCATTTGCATACAACCCATTGATTGACTCAAAACCCACAACATCGTTTCTAATTGTAACCAATAAAGTAGTCTTCCTACTTAATGCATCTGCCACCTTATTACTAGCATCCAACTTAAGCTTGATCACATAATTAAACTTCTCCAAGAAACTTGCCCATCCTGCATGTATCTTATTTATGTGCTTTTGAGTTTGAAATACCTGAGAGCTTGATGATCCGAATAAACCACAAACTCTCGTTGAATCAAATAATGCTCCCACTTCTTCATTGCTTGAACAACCGCATACAATTCTTGTTCATAAGTCAACCACTTTTGTCGAGCTTCATTTAACTTCTCACTATGAAACGCCACGGGCCTACCTTCTTGTGACAAAACGGCTCCGATTCCGGTTCCACAAGCATCACATTCTAGTTCAAAAACCTTATCAAAGTTAGGTAAAGAAAGTACTGGTGCGGTTGTTAATCTTTCCTTGATAATCTTAAAGCTTTCTTCCGCCTCTTGAGTCCACTTGAACGAACCTTTCTTCATGCAATTAGTAATTGGTGCCATGATACTACTAAAATTTCTCACAAATCTCCTATAGAAAGTCGCCAATCCATGAAAACTCCTTACTTCGGTCAAAGTCTTGGGTGAAGGCCAATCTCTAACCGCCTTAATCTTGTCTTCATCCACATGAATTTCATCTGAACTCACAATGTAACCAAGAAATAATAGTTTGTTAGTAAGAAAAGTGCACTTATTTAAATTAACAAATAACTCATTTTCCGTTAAAGCCTTTGAAACATCTCGTAAATGATCCAAGTGCTCCTTCTCCGTTTGGCTATAAATCAAAATGTCATCAAAATAGACCACCACAAACTTACCCATAAATGGCCTAAGAACTTGAGTCATCAAATGCATAAAAGTGCTACGTGCATTAGACAACCCAAATGGCATAACGAGCCACTCATACAACCCATCCTTCGTCTTGAAAGCGGTTTTCCGTTCATCACCCAGTTTAATCCGAATTTGATGGTACCCACTCCTCAAATCGATCTTAGAAAACAATTTAGCACCCGAAAGTTGATCTAATAAATCATCAAGACGTGGAATAGGAAAACGATACCTTACTGTGATCTTGTTAATGGCACGGCTATCAACACACATCCTCCAACTTCCATCCTTCTTTGGTGTAAGAAGCACCGGAACCGCACAAGGACTAATGCTTTCTTGAATGTGCCCCTTTCTCAACAACTCTTCAACCTTTTCACGCAAGATATCCGACTCCTTAGGACTCATCCTATAGTGAGGAAGATTAGGCAAACTAGCTCCGGGAACCAAGTCAATTTGGTGTTGAATATTCCTCAATGGTGGTAAAGAATCCAGTGTATTATCCGCAACAACTTTACTAAATTCTTCAAGCACGGGCATAATTACTTCCGGAATCACATTATCCATACCATCTTCAACCCCTTTTACAACCAAAGCATATGAAACCCCTGTTCCTTCCTTTCGGCTTGAAACTCCTTTGGTGATGAAACAAAAGTTACCAAAATCTTGCTTTCCAATTTCTTCGCTGGAGAAGTAAAACCTAAAGATAACATGGCAATAGTTTTTCCACTCCATTTAAATAAATACATGTTTGATTTACCTTGGTGCATAGCATCCACATCATGTTGCCATGGACGCCCTAGCAAAACATGACATGCCTCCATATCAACCACATCACAAGTAACTAACTCATTGTAATGTTTCCTAATAGCAAGAGGAACCTTACAAATCTCGGTCACCTTAATCGCCGGTCCCTTCTTAATCCATCCAATTTGATATGGATTAGGATGAGGCTCGGTTGATAGCTTAAAAGCTTTAACCAATGCCTTAGACACCAAATTTTTGTAACTCCCTCCATCAATTATAATAGATCAAATATTTTCCTTAACCAAGCACTTAGTTTGAAAAATTTTATTTCGTTTCGAAGAATCACTAACCTTAGGTGAACACAAAGTCCGTTGAATGACACACGTAATTTGTTCTAATTCTCCATCCAATGGCTCGTTGTACTCCACTTCATCTTCTTCTTGAAACGACTCGTCACCAAACACTCCATCATTCCCAACTTCCGATGTATAAAGTGTATTCCGCTTGGGACAAACATTCAACCTATGCCCCGGTTCATCACATCTAAAACACTTATCACCCGTTGGTCTAGCATAAGGATTTGGTTTAACCGGCTGTGTTGAGGCAACATGATCAAGATCTCTTTATATTTTAATGATGACAAATAAACCATCAAAACATATAAAATAACAAACGTTAGCCAAAATTCCCCGAATCACACATCTGCTGCTGGCGCGCCACCCACGCGTCAACGTGTGGGTAACGCGCCAGGCGTCTTTGATAATCGGGATGAATTTTGAAAGTCGGCTTTCCCCTTACCCGACAAATGTGGATCTTTCAATTCAGGTATGAATATGATAAGTGCTTCATTAGGAACACTCGAAACGGGTTTTAAACTTAGAGGGATTTAAAATTGCAAGCTCTCGTTTTTGTCAAAACGCCAACTCAAATATTTTATCAATTGCCTCTAGCCAAGGATTTTCTAAACTTAGGGAGCTTATATATTTCACGTAACATCATGTGAAAACATCCATATGCTCATACCCCGTGCTTACGTCTTCTCTAATTACATAACGGGTTTACTCCCTTATTGGTCAAACTAAGTCAAAGGTCACTTTGCGTAAACGCATCCTTTCCCAATTGGGTTATGCTTTACATTAAGGCAAAGCACTTAACTTGTTTGAACCAAGGTATTAGTTGAGAACGTCGAGTCATGGAAAGTCACAAGATATGAAACTATGGATTCTCGACGTTGTGTTACTTGAACTTATAAGTAACTTATGATTTTCTCAACTTATAATCTTAATTGTCTAAACCTTTTCCTCTTAATGACAATTAGATTATTTTCTTCTTAATTACTTTTCTTAATTATCTTCTTCATCAAAATACCACTTAACCCAAAACCATCAAACCCAATACCACCAAATCTCCCACAATTCTTCCCAAATATCCTCCTCCAACATTCCCTTAAACCACTTACACAAAAGGGTACTCTTGTCTCCAACACTTTTGATCCTAGCCATTCAATTCAAATCCAACCCATCTCAACCATCCATTCCCTTACAACATCACATCTCTTACACAGCTCTTATATTCCTTACACATCTTCAATCTCAACCATCCAATTCAAATGAAACACATCTCAACAATCCATCCAATCTATCTTCTATTTCAACACATGTGTTTAATCACAACCATCCATTTCAAACCCAAACCAATCTCAACCATTGATCACACCTTCCTCCCCAAGTAAAAAGGCTCCTTTGATCACCACCATCCATTTCAAATCAAAACCATCTCAACCATCCAATCTCTTACAACACATCTCAACCATCTATTTCAAATCAAACCAATTTCAACCCTTCATCCACCCTTTCCTCCCAAGCAAAGGAATATACCTTTGGAATATTCCTTTCTTAACCCACCCATGGTTCACCTCTTCCAACCATAGTTAGTTCTCAACACTATTCTCACCCAACCATGGTTATCTTTCTTACTCAACCATGGTTAACTTTTAACCCTATCCAACATCCACCCTTTCTCACCAAGGAAAGCATATTCCTTTGGTATGTTCTCTTCTTAACTCAACCATGCTTTCTCTTCTAACCTAACCATGGTTTGCTCTAACCTAACTTCTCTCATACACTTCTTTTTCAAGCAAAGGAATATCCCATGGCATATTCTTTCTCTCTTTTCTATGCCATGAGAGGAATACCCAAACTACCCCTACCCAATTATCTTTTCTACTCTTATCTCTTTGATAATTGGTTTTACTTAAACACTTTACAAAACACTTTTTACAAATTGGCTATTTGATTTGGTAAACCTTAGAATGATTAATGTTAAGGTTTAAATGTGTGAAATACAATTGGGGGTTTAACAAGGTTAGGTATTTAAAAGAGCAACAACTAAAATTGGGAAAAATGCTACAGCAATCCTGACGCGCTGCCCGCGCGTCGACGCCCCAGTCTCGGTAAAATTTTCCCAAATTGGGTCTTGGCCTATAAATACCCCACCTTGGCTCTTGTATTCCTCACCCCTTGAAAAACATTCTTTCTCTCTAATTTCTTTTACTAATCTCTTTCTCTCTACCCTCTAAGTCTACTACACATCTTGTGTTCTTAATCTTTCTCTCTTATCATCTTTGAAAGAACACATATTCTTGCAAGGGAAGAATCACAAGAACCTAATCCACTCTTGTGATTGTGTCGAGTGTCTTCTTCTCTATACCCTTTCAATTAGAATTGAGTCACTAGGTTAGGTTAGGGCTTGATTCAAAGAAATAACATTCATTCATTCAATTTGGGTGTAAGGGAAGTCTTGTATCTTGGTGACCAAGCCTAGATCATTGGGGATCTAGTTGGGGTTTGATACTTCCGGTGGGAAGTCTTGGTAGTGGTCTTGGTGACCCTTAGGTGAAGTCGAATCACGAGTCTTTATGGGTGGTTTCCGAGGACGGAATACCGTAGGGAGTAGCTCTTCTTAGTGAGCACCGATCTTTGTGCATATCGGTGGAGTGAAGTTGTATACGGTTTGTAATCCACCATAAGGATTATACTTATTGAATAGTATACGTGTCGTGGATTCGCAACTGGACGTACGGATGGTATAAACCCCCCATCCCGAACCAATATATATTGTGGTGTCTCTCTACATGCTTTATATACTTTGATTGTGATAGTGGTTGTTGAAGTTGTTGTATAACCACTTATTGTTCTTTGAAGCTTGAAGTCTTTAAACTTCTAAAAATCCGAAAAGACCGTATTCACCCCCCCCCCCTCTACGGTTCTACAGGCTGAGTTTCCTTGCTCTTGTCAACTCCACTTCCATTAGCTTTAGAATTCGTAGACGTAGAAGTAGTAGTACTAGGAAGGGCAAGTTGGATTTGAATGGACTGCCCTCCATAAGTGCTTGTATATTCTCTATGGTTGAACGCCTAAACCCAACTCCGGTTTTAGAAGCCATCCTTTCCGCTTTCATTACCAAGTTTTGAGCTTGATCCACGGACCAAATTAAAATCAAACTCAACTTTTCTTGAATTGAAGAATTGAGACCACTTATATACCAAGCCGCGGTTTGTTCATCAGTCTCCCTTAAATTATAACGAGCTTGCAACCTTAAAAATTCACCCGTATATTCGGCTATGGTTCTCTTTCCTTGAACACAATTATGATATTGTTGATAAAAAAAATTTCAATATCCGAGGGTAAAAACCTACCTTTAATCATCCTCTTCATCACCGCCCAAGTATCCACGGGTCGCCTACCTTGTGCTCTACGGTTGTCTTGTTCTTGTTGCCACCAAGCTCCCGCTCCCCCACGTAACTTATAAGCCACAATCTTCACTTGCTCATAGTCGGGAACATCCATGATGTCAAAGAACTTATCAACTTCATACAACCAATCTAACACTGCTTCAATACCAAGATTTCCAACAAAGTTGGGAATCTCGACTTTAACCCGATACCCTTGACGCTCACCATAACCTTGATGATTAACATTCCTTCTAACCATAGGCCTTCGTCTTGGATTGCCTTCCCTAAGACCTTCACCAAATTCATCATAAGCTTCTTCTTCTCCATCCTCATCCGAAAACATAACTTCGTCATGTCTCCAAACTTGTTTAGGAGATTGGTTACGCGCATGATTTCTTAAGAAACCATCATTGTTAGGACGGAGTCTATAATTACCATGTTCGTTACCCTCACGATTTGGATCTTTGGCACTAGCACCCCCAATCGTTGATCGAATTTCATCAAGTACGGTGGACATACTCTCGAATTTGGTCGTAAGATCATTGATCGCACAATCCATGTCTTCGATCGACCGCACCCCACCACTGGTACAGTTTTTAGATCTTTTACACCGTTCACCATCTAGGATAGTAAAAAGCTCTAGATGTATAATAGACGTAGAACTTTCTAAACCAATTACCACTAGGAATAACGTGCCTCTGATGCCAACTGACATAGAACAGAAGTGTGAACACAAACCCCAAAAGGGTTTAAGCAATCACAAAGGATTTAATGACTAAAAGTCTTGAATTTTATTGATAATAGAATGCGTAAAAAATAACTCAAGCCCTATATTTATAGGGGAAACCAAACTTGGGGAAAAATAAACCTAAATTCCTCCACAAACCGACATAAAACATTTAAAAAAAAACAGTACGCTAAGTAACTACGGCGTAATTAAAACTATAGCTACGGCATAACTATGACATTGTAGCTAACAAAAGTCTTCAAATTTAGTTACGGCGTAAGTGAAAAATTCAATTACGCCGTAGCTATGACTCCGTAGCTATCAATAATCTCTTAATTAAGTTACGGCGTAACAAGGAGAGCCGACTACGCCGTAACTCTTAACAGTTACATTTCTCACGTCGAGACTTCTTCTTGACATTCTCTATATGCTCATTCTTCAGCAAGTTCATTGATCATGTCCTCATTATTTTTCTAACTTGTGCTCTTGGGGCACAAGTTAAGCACATCAAAAGTACACAAGAGCTCACGAAAAAGTACACAAAGATCCATATAAAAGTACAGACATGTGTACTTTTAATATACTTTTGGTGTGCTTTACTTGTGCCCCTAAGGCACAAGTTAAACAAACCCTTATTAATATACTACTCACACTGGACAATATTTAAAAGTTCCTATGTAAAATTGGAAGAAAAAAAGTATGATACATACAAAAGAATATAGTGATATAGTGACTAGTTAGATACATTTAAAAATGATTATCCATTAGATTACTTAAACCGATAAGTAACTTGGAAAAATCATGAAATCAACAAACGCTAAACACGTTTTAATCAACCCCGGTTAATCTCGATTTTAGCTTTCAATTATCACCCAACAATTACGAAAATACCCCTGTATCTTCAGCAATATGTATGACACGGGATGGTATTTAAAAGTTTAATGACCATGGGGCATTTAGCTTAACTTATTTTGCTGGATTATGGGCTTATTTTGTAGACAAATGAGGTTTTCCTATTTAGGTTACCGAGAAGACGACGAATCATTGATCCCATGTCTAACCGGGGTATCACGTGACCGCAAGATGTTTACCTAGTGAGGTTCAAACCTTAGACCTTTTGTGAGAATATCATGACACCTAACCACTAGGCCACCTTGGTGGTAGTTGGCTTATGGGCTTATTTGAATTTAGAAAAGCTCATAAGCCGCTTTCACGCTTACGAGCTTATCAAGTTAAGTTAATGGACTTAAATAAGCTATATATATACCTGAGGTTATAAGCTTATAAGCTAGAAAAAATGAGTTCAGCTTTTTAAATTTTAGATAAGTCCATAAGTCAGCAAAGTTAGCTAATCAAAACACCCCTTAGCAGTAAAGAGAAAAGTTCTTTTGCATACCAGTTTTTTGTTACAAACTGAGGGACAAATCCCCACCATTCATCTAGTTTGATCTAATGGCGAGAATTAACCTAAAATTTAAAAATAAAACCTAAGTCCATGTTTTTTTTTTCTGGTCTTTTTAAGTTTCTTATTTATTCATTGTTATTTTCTTTTTTCTTTTTTTTTTCCTTTTTATTTTGTTTGGGCTCCACATCTTTTTTCTTTCTTTCTTTTATCTTTGACTTTTTTCTATTCACGTTTTTTCACTCTTTTTTTTTTCTCTTTTGTCTTTTCTTTTCTATTCAAGCTCCTTTTTATCTTTTTTTTTTTCTTTTTTTTAATAGTTATTTTTTAAAGTCATTTATTTCTCTTTTAAAAAAATAAATAAATAAATAAAACAATTCACGTTTTTTTTCTAATTCATTTTTTTTTAATAATTAACGTTTTTTTCCCTTCCGCTTTCATACGTTTTCGTCTGTTTTTTTCCGCTTTCATATGTTTTCGTCTGTTTTCAAACGTTTTCGTTCGTTTTTTTACGCTTTCGTCTACTTTCAAACATTTTCATCCGTTTTCGTTCGTTTTTATACGTTTTCGTCAGTTTTTATTCTTTTTCATACGTTTATATACGTTTTCGTCCGTTTTCAAACGTTTTTGTCCGTTTTCACATGTTTTCGTACGTTTTCGTCTTTTTTCAAACATTTTCATATGTTTTTTTACGTTTTCGTCTCTTTTCAAACGTTTTCATCTGTTTTTGTCCGTTTTTATACGTTATCATCCATTTTCAAACGTTTTCGTTCGTTTATATACGTTTTCGTCCGTTTTCATACGTTTATATATGTTTTCGTCCATTTTCAGACGTTTTTATCCGTTTACATATGTTTTTGTCCATTTTTTTATGTTTTCGTCCATTTTTTGACGTTTTTGTCTATTTTCTTACGTTTTGTCTGTTTTTATACGTTTTCGTCCATTTTCCTATGTTTCCGTTCGTTTTTGCCCGTCTACGTTTGTTTTCATACGTTTTTGCTTGTTTTCTTATGTTTTGGTTTGTTTTCATACGTTTTCATTTGTTTTAATACGTTTTTGTCCGTTTTCATCCATTTTTCATACATTTTTGTTCGTTTTTAGACGTGTTTTTATGCTTTCATTCATTTTTGTCTGTTTTCATACGTTTTTGTCCATTTTTGCCCGTTTTTGTCTATTTTCATATGTTTTCATCCGATTTCGTTCATTTTCATTTATTTTCATACGTTTTTGTCCGTTTTCATCCATTATTTTTTCCCATGTGCTTTTACGCTTTCATATGTTTTTGTCGATTTTCATACTTATTCATGCATTTTCTTACGTTTTTGTTTGTTTTCTTACGTTTCTGAATATTACAAGTGATATTCATAATATCACTTGTGATTTTCAGAATATCACTTGTAATTTTTTGAATATCACTTGTGATTTTCTGAATATCACTTGTGATTTTCTTATGTTTTCGTCTATTTTCTTACGTTTTGAATATCACAATTGATATTCAGACTATCACTTGTGATTTTCTGAATATCACTAGTGATATTCTGAATATCACTTGTGATTTCCGCTATCTCTTTTGGTTTTCCGAATATCAATTGTGATTTTCATGTTACAAAACATTAGTTGAAAATCACTTATGATATTCAGAAAATCACTTGTGATATTCAGAATATCACTTGTGATATTCACTTACAAAACATTAGTTGAAAATCACTTGTGATATTCATAATATCACTAGTGATTTTCTGAATATCACTTGTGATTTTCTTATGTTTTCGTCTATTTTCTTACGTTTTTCATACGTTTTGAATAATCACAATTGATATTCAGACTATCACTTGTGATTTTCTGAATATCACTTGTGATTTTCTGAATATCTATCTCTTTTGATTTTCCGAATATCAATTGTGATTTTCATGTTACAAAACATTAGTTGAAAATCACTTGTGATATTCAGAATATCGCTTGTGATATTCACTTACAAAACATTAGTTGAAAATCACTCGTGATATTCAGAATATCACTTGTGATATTCTGATTATCACAGAATATCATTTATGATAGTAAGAATATCATTTGTGGTACTTAGAATATCACTTGTGATATTCAGAAAATCAAAGAATATCACATGTGATATTCAAAAAATCACTTGTGATATTCAGAATATCACGGAATATCACTTGTGATATTCTGAATATCATAGAATATCTCTTATGGTATTCAGAAACGTATGAAAATGGCCAAAAGCATTTAAAAATGGACGAAAATGAATGAAAACAGATAAAAACATATGAAAGTGTAAAAACACATATGAAAAAGGACGAAAATGTATGAAAAATTGATGAAAATGAAAGAAAACGGATAAAAACGGACGAAAATGTAAGAAAACGTATGAAAATGGACGAAAGCGTAAGAAAACGGATGAAAACATATGAAAATGGACGAAAACGTAAGAAAACGGACGGATATAAATATATGTATATATGAAAACGGACGAAAACGTATGAAAACGTGCGAAAACGGACGAAAACATATGAAAAAAATTCGAAAACAGATGACAAAACATAAGAAAACGGACGAAAACGTATAAAAACGGACGAAAACGTATTAAAATGGACGAAACGGGTGAAAACGTAAGACAACAGACGAAAACGTATGAAAACAAACGAAAACGTAAGAAAACAGACGAAAACATATGAAAATAGACGAAAATGTATGAAAACAAACGAAAACGTAAGAAAACTGACGAAAACGTAAAAAACCGACGAATATGTATGAAAAACGAAAAAAGCGTAAAGAAAAGAAGAAAAAAAACACGAATTAAAAAAAAAAAAAAAAAAAAAGGATAAATAAGATAGACAAAAAGGACAAGAAAAAAAACATGGACTTAGGTTGTCTTATTAAATCTTAGGTTAATCCCCCACCATTAGATCAAACTAGATGGATGGTGGGGATTTGTCCCTCAGTTTACAACAAATTAGTTTATAAAATAACTCACCTCTAGCAGTAAAAGAGCAATTGTTTATATGCTGATAAGAAAAGAAGTTTGCTGTCATTATATAGCTTTAACCCTTTTATAACATCTTATGTTTGTTGTCTTTATATTCTGATGCAGCAACAATTTCCTAGTTCATCAGTTTCAGAAGTCAAAGTGGTTTGTCTTAAGTTCTAGTAGTCTAAGAGTCAGTTTAAAATAAATAAGGGTCTGTTGGTTTCTTTTTGGGTCTATAAATTGCCCTCATATCAGCACTGGATGGCAGACAACAAGTTTTCCTATCTTTGTAATAAGCTTTTCAGCTTGATTATTAATATAATAAGCAATCTCCTTCAACTCCAATCAGTTTTCCCTCTCTAGTTGCAGTCTTACTGCACCATATTCACTATAGTATTTTTGTTTTAGGTTTCAAATCTTCACCAACAATTTTGTTTTTTCCTCAAGTGTCTACTTTGACACAGGAAAATGGCTTCTCGAAAACAACCAACAACTATGGCGAACCTCCCGGACGATCTTGTTTATAACAACATATTTATCCGGTTACCGGCTAAACCACTTGCTCGAATGAGGTGTGTTTGTAAACCATGGAATGCTTTTTTATCTCAACCATCCTTTATAAAATCCCATTTTGATCGTTCAATCCAAAACAATGATGAAATTCTAATGATCTTTCAAGATGGATTTTCTTTTGGCGTTAGTAAATCATTCACTGCACACGCCTCTCAATCTCCTCATCGCCAAATCACTAATCTCATCAAACTCCCTGTTAATATACCTACTGGTATAGAGTATAGCAATGTAGTTATTGGTTCGGTTAATGGCTTAATATGTTTTTCAAGTTGCGAATTCCTTCGTAAAGAAGTCATTTACATTTGGAACCCTTCGCTCTCGGCTTTATTACCTCTCCCACCATATAATTTGCGCAATTACTCTGATTTTGAACGTTTTTATCGTTTTGTGTTTTTTCCAAAAACTAATGATTACAAAGTTGTCAAACTTTCATTCTCTTTGGACTATCCAAATAACCCTAATGGTATACCTCCCGTCATTCATGTGATGCAAGAAGTGGAGGTGTTTAGTATGATAAAGGGTTGTTGGAAAGTAATCACTTCAAGGTTTCCGTCCCATATTACAAATATTCAGAATGAAAATGAAGTTTGTATTGATGGTCATGATGGCCGTGTTCATTGGCTTTGTGATATTGGGGAGGAGAAGAACGAACAAGTAATAGTGACTTTGGATTTGGGTGTTGAGACTTTTGGTGAGATATCACTTCCACGTCAAATACAAGATAATAATGGAAATCGCACATTTGTTTTGGGTAATGTGACTGGAAAAGTTTGTGTGATGTCGTGCGTTGGAAATGGTGACTTAGAAGTTTGGGTGATGAATGAGTATGGGATGGCTGAATCATGGGTTAAACAACATATTTTCTCACAGTTCAGTGGTAAAATAGATCCATTTGGATTCACATCAAAGAATGAATTTCTTTTTGGAGTTGATCGTCGTCGTATAGCTTTGTACGATCAAAATGCAGCCAAGGTTAAGTTATTTATGATTATGAGACCAACTGGTTCAACCCGAACTGTTAGGTATGTTGAGAGTCTATTTTGGGTAGAAACCCCCAACTAACGAATTAGTTGCTGCTGCATCTGATAATGGCAATTTGCAGAGAAGCAATGGTTGGAAGGTAATTGATCAAATGGTGCTACGAGAGGCAAGACGCTGGTGCTGTTTATGATATATGGAATATGTATCTTTTACTAGTTCCCATGTTACTATGCGTGTAATATATGTTTATGTAAGTTGCATCTAGATTGTATTTATTGGTTTTTTACTCTACCTGCAGTATATGTGTTATGCGGCAAGTCATATAGGACACTTGATAACAGTCAATTGGTTCAGTAAGATATCACACTCAGCTGTTCTTCAAATCTAGGATAACCGTCACGATACCCTAAAAAATCTAACTTGTACTATTGAGCAGGTAATGTATTGTCTAATATAAATAACTGACTAACAAGGCTGAAGACCCACACTGTGTTATGTGGGAAGAGTTGATCAATATATGTAACCGGAAGTAAGGCAGACCACGACTAGATGCAGTTGAAACACAGTATCCCAACATAAAAGCAGAGTAAATAATATACATCAATGGTGTAGCAACCTCAAAAGGCTTGACTCGTTTACGTCTGATAACCCTACGGAACCCAAACCATACAGTGTCGAATTTAGACTAAATGAACAGCTACTAGGCACAAAGTTGGGGGTACAGGTGCGTTTCTTCTCACAATAACTGAAGAAAAAGAAAAACCATGATCCTATGCCTTTAAAAGAAATCATCATTGTCCATAACAGCAACAATTACATCGTATCATCTGGCTAAAATGGTTTCCACTCTTGTGAACATTGTCCCACTCGTGTTATAGCCATACTACTAAAGAAATAAATATATACAAACTACCTAAATTCAACGTTTTAACAAAGAGTAGGAACCTCAGAATCTGTCATTCAAAAGCAAAGACATTGACAGATTGTTCAGAAACCGAAGCCAATCCTTGCATTAATCTGGCAATCTCGACAGTGTCATCAAGATAATACTTTGCCTTGCTCGGTTTATTTCCAACTGTGCATGCGAAAACTTCTGCCTTTTGAGAAATTAATTCTCCAGAAGCTACAGCACTAGTAATCACCTCAAACATATCTTCGTCTGATCTGTCATCTCCTATGCATAACACGAAGTCAGGAATCATTCCTCTCTCTTGCATTGTCGTTAGCAACCGTTTCGCCACTAGTCCCTTGCTTACACCCTGCACGTGCGTAGAATATATTATATGTTATTTGTTATTATTTCAGAGTAAATAAAATTCATTTTCTAATTCCAAACACATGGGTTGACCAGGTTACCTGTGGTTTAACCTCAACACTACTCTGCCCTCTTTTTACTGTGACGGGTTCATTGGCAAGCACACTCTCAAGATGATCAAGAAGCTCCTTAGCTTGGCAAGATCCAAAATCAGGATCAGCATCTTCATAAGACCATACCAACGCAGTTTCTTTATCTTCAATTGTTGACCCATCAGTCGTCTCAGTATACAGTGTCATTACAGGTCGAGCATTTTGCTTCCACCCACACTCTTCAACTTGTACACAAGTTTCCCATTCCTCATCACGCTTCAACCTGAACATCACAAAAACGTAATCAGTATATGTCTCCTTGAAATGTAAATTTATACAAATGATAATCCTCAAACATAAAGTACCTGAGGAAACACCCGTGTTCTGCGGCAAGCCCAAGTTTTCCACACTCACCAAACCATTCCACAAGCGTGGTTCGACTCTTTGCACTCACGACAAAAACCATATTATTCTTATCTTGACACAAAGCATTGAGCATTTCAATCGTTTTGGAACTCGGGCTTTTATCAATGGAAGATTGAGGCATTAAAGTACCATCATAATCTAAAAGAATCGCTCGTGTAGTAGTTCGCTTATAATCCGAAACTATATGTTCCATTGAAAGCTTCCTAAAGTTAAGATCTAACGCAACGACTCTAAAACTTAAACCGAATCCAATCCCCCAACACCTTCTTTTCACATGATCTTTACAAGTTCTTTCCAAATCTAGAAAAAAGCTATGAGCCCAGTACCCGACATCATGACTGCTAACATACTTATAATGTTTTTCATGTCTCATTTGTTTCTCGGGTTCACTCAATTCCAATGCACAATCCATTGCATCTGCAACAGCATCAATGTTCCACGGGTTGACACGAACAGCTCCACTTAAAGACGGTGAACACCCGATAAATTCAGACACAACCAACATACTTTTCTTCGGTGTAGATGAACTTAAACTCAAAACCTTATCAAGCTTCTCGTTACCTTAACAAAAAAAAAAACTAAGTTAAAAAGAAAAAAGAAAAAAAGGCCAATTGGTCTTGACACAAATTTCAGCCACACGTAATATTATAATATCATTAAAATTATCATTTTTACCTTGGCGACTAATAACGTATTCATACGGTATGAGATTCATTCCGTCTCTGACAGCTGTCACTAAGCAACATTCAGCAGCAACATAGTACGCCACCCGTTCATAGAACTTCAACGGCTCATCAATAAAAATAACAGGATCATACCCGGGTCTCCCAAACGTCTCATTAATCCGTTTAACTGTAGAATAAGTTTCCATTTTCACTTCTTTTACATCTTTACCTGTCCCTCTTGCAGGATTCGCTATTTGTACTAAAACAACTTTCCCTTGCCACTCGGGATGTTGGATTAGTAATTGTTCCATTGCTAATAGCTTCAAACTAATACCTTTAAAAATATCCAAATCATCAACCCCTAGTAACATCGTTTTATCTCGAAACTGTTCAATGAGGTTGGTAACTTTTGATTCGGTTTCGGGAAGGTTTAACACCGACTGAAGCTGGTGCATATCAATACCAACGGGTAGGATCTTAATAGTAACGGTTCGGCCATAATACTCCAAACTTATATACCCACGTTTCGATTCATATGAAATACCTAGTAATCGACTGCAACAAGATAAAAAGTGACGGGCATAATCGAACGTATGAAACCCGATAAGGTCAGAGTTTAATAAAGCTCGAAGAAGCTCATCTCGAACAGGTAACGTTTTGTATATTTCGGACGACGGAAACGGGCTATGTAAGAAAAACCCGAGCTTGACCCGATTAAATCTTTTTCTTAAAAAAGTAGGTAACACCATAAGATGATAATCATGGATCCAAACATAATCGTCTTCCGGATTTATAACTTCCATTATCCGATCAGCAAATATTTTGTTAACAGAAACATACGCTTGCCAGAAAGACCGATTAAACCGACCACCAAGATCAGGTGACAATGGTAACATATAATGAAATAAAGGCCATAAATGTTGCTTACAAAACCCATGATAAAACCTTGTAAATAATTCGGGTGGTATAAAAGTAGGCACACATTTAAACTGTTCTAATAAAATTTGAGATACCTCGTCTTGTTCCGTCGGGTGTATCTCATCTTTAAGACACCCGACGTAAATAACATCAATTTCATCAGGTCCTAACCCGTGTTTTAGTTGAAGAAGAAGTGAGTTTTCGTCCCATGTGAAGGTCCAGCCTTTAGAACCGTCGGTTTTTCTATGGACTCTAATTGGGAGTTGGTTAGCGACTATGATTAAACGGTCGTGTTGGATTGATGAGGATGAGATATCGGAGTCTGATGGGTCGTTGTCTATATCGGACATTATGCTGGCGACGTTCATTATACGAGGGAACTGTTGTGTCATTCGGGTGAAGGAAGGGGATGGTAGCTCGCCGGATGCGAGGTCTAATAAGTTTGAGTATGATCTCGAAACCATTTTTTCAGCTGCACAAAATTTTATGAAATTGAATTAAATTTCTGAACTGAAAATTACAAAAAGGGGCAAATATGAGTATGATCTTGACACAATTTTCAGCTACACCAAAAGGAATCAAATTTAAAGATATTTTAAAATTAAATAAGAATAATGTATAAACTCAAACACAGCAAGAAACAAGATTCTAACCTAAAAAATAATTTTATAAAAAAAAAGTATAAATTTTTATTCATGATAAGGATATCATTTTCAGGCACACCGAACACTATGAAATTAGATTAAAAATTATAATATAATAAAGTTCTAATCAACAATTTACAACAAAAACACATCAGATTCTAACCAAAAAAAATAAGCCATTTTTTCTTGACACCATTTTCAGCTATACAACAAACACTAACTACAATAAAGTACTAAACAACACAAATACATCAAGAATTCAAGATTTAAAAAAAAAAAAAAAAAAAAAAAAACATTTTTTAGTATGATCTTGACACCATGTTCAGCTACACTAAACACTATGAATTATGAAATCATACTAACAAATTAAAATAACATAAATTTCTTATCAAGTCAAATATAACAAAATTTCAGTACAATATTATGATCTTGACACTCATTTTAGCTTCACCAAACACCCTAACATAAAAATTTTAAACTTAATTCTTGATAACTCCAAACACATCAAGAAACCAAGATTTCTAACCTTAAAGCAAAAAAAAAACAGCTACTTTATTAAGAAAAACAGTAAATAAATTCAAAGGGGTTTACAAAAATTACCTTTAGAAGCACATAAACATATCAAACATCAAATAAAAGTATAAAAGTGAAGACAAGTGATATAACTATGGACCAGTTAGGTAAATTTGGAATTTTTAGCACTTAATGGAAATGAAACCCTGTTAGATCAAGCTAACCCACCCACATGTGTTTTAAAAGAGTTGTATTTATTGTCTTTTGGGGTATCATTAATTACAAGAAAATACAAAAACCCATGTGGAAATTACAAGAAAAAATAAATGTGAAGAAGTAATACCAGGTGGTGTTTCTCTTGACCTTTTTTCAATGTCAAGGAGGAAAGTAAAAGTGTAAAGTGTTTTAGTGAGCTTGTTTGTATAATATTTGTTGGTTTTGATTAGTGGAGTGTTATAGGAAGGGGAAACTTCAAACTTGGTTTAGATGATTAAAGAATTACTAAAGTGCTAAACCAAATGCTCCTTTAATCATTGATGTTATCTCAAATTCATCGTACTATCGACATATCATTTCATTCAACAAATCAAAACACATCTAACAAAAAGCCACTAATAGTTTTAGTTTTAGATTTTTCATTCAGTTGTTAATGGAAATATTTTAACAAAATCTTACTCCATTTTAATTTTAATGATTTAACTTACTTTCTTTTCCTTTTTTTTCTTGAGAAAGGTTGAAATATTATTAAGAGGCTCCAAGGAGGGAACTAAACAAAACTTACAACAGCAAGAAAGAAAGAAAAAGACACGAAACCAAACAAGAGAAAGAAAAGAAACCTCCTAGAACAACGAGACGCGACCAAAACTAAACAACACAGACCAAGGGCTCAATATCCAACTTCTCTGATTACAAAGCAAAGGCTTGCAACGCACAGAAATCCAAAGCTTCGATAAGTTTTGAATGGATGGGAAAATATCTTCATCAAGAGTATCGGCACGAGATTCAGGAGGAGCGTGAACAACCTTGTTTCTCCATTTCCAAATCGGCTATAACCCACAGTGAAAAACACTATGCAAGACTTTGTCGAGATTTGGCAACCGAGGCTAGCGAAATTTCCTAAACTCGTGTCTCTAATAGAGAACGAGGGGAAAGAGACACGTTGGTCAAGCTACCACCAGCTCTATAATTTCCTCCATATAGGAAGTACCTTGCGATATGTAAGAAGACTGTGCTCAATGGTTTCATAAGTATAATCACAAAAAGGGCACTACCTGAGCCAATATTTACACCCTGGGAAATGAGAGTAGCTCTAGTGGGGAGCCTATTAATCAAAGCACACCAAACACATATATTGATTTTGCGTGGGACTGGGAATTCCAAATATGATGGAACCCAAGGCGGTGCTCGACCAGAATAATGTCTTGAATCTGGGTGGATAAAGGCTTAACTTTAAAGGATCCTAAAGCGTCTTTTAACCCAAACCCATTTATCAATACCAACATCAGACGATGTACTGTTACCAATAAGAGATATAAGAGAATATAACTCACTGAGAGCACGAGCCCTAGGGGAGAACGCCACGACCATAACCCACACCAACAATCATTTACGAGGCCTCAACGATCACTAATGGTACGATCATTAGAAGAGTCAAGAGCAAAGAGCGTAGGAAAATGATCCATTAGACGAGACCCATCCGCACACCATTTATCTTTCCAAAAAAGAGTATCTGAACCATTAATAACTTTAAGCTTGAATGAGGAATTGAAAGACCTGTTTAACTCCTCAATATTCGATACAACATTTATAATATCGTGGCAAGTACCATGAAAACCTTTACTGTTAGAACGAGAGCAGAACCCTCCGTCCTCACCATAGAAACCTTTTATAACTTTTCTCCAAAACGACGACAAAAGGAATAAACGCCCAATAAATACTCTTTTTTCAATAAATCCCCACTTTTATCATACAAACAACCAAAACACACTTACAATTTTACTTAATTTATACACTTTCACATACACTTAATCATCTCTTCCAAAAATGAGCAACTAAAACAATGTTTGGCTCATGAACAATATATTTCCCCCGTCTTTGTCGTCCGCTAATTCAAGTTCCTCACACCCCGCTACACCATGATCCGCCAATTCTAATTATTCACAACACACACCATCATTTGCACAATATGCTTCCTGACAACCATATTTTCCACAACCCGCTTTCCTAAAACAAGATTTACAAATGAACCAAGATCATTTAACAAAATGGTTTTACTACAACTTCAACAACAATACCAATTTCATAACTTTGGAGCTTTCGGTAATACTTTACAAACAACACAACCACCACCACAATTGCCACCAAACTCACCGCCACAAAGATCACAACCCGAGTCTTCTCCTGTCATAAAAGGAAAAGTAAGAGTGCGAAAGCCGAGAGAGAAGAAAATCGACATCACACGTATCCCTTGGAAACAAAAAGAAGAAAAACTCTTGGCGGAAACTTGGGTACAAATATCTGAGGACCCAAGACTTGGTATGGACCAAAATTCAAAAACGCTTTCGCAAAAAATTCATAGTGAATATAACTGACGTGCAACCTTCCACCGTACCAAGGACATGATCACAAGAAAGTGAACAACGTTGACACATGATTGCAACAAGTATGTTGGCGTTGTCGCCGAATATGAACGTTTTAGTGGTGAAACGATTCAACGTAGCTAAATCGTTATTATAAAAAAATCCAAGATATCTGGGGGTTTGTGTTTGTCCACTATATTGCATGGGATGTCTTGAAAGATCACTTGAAATGGCATGGTGCCAAAGCCCGTTGCTCCCAGAAAACGCTTACATCCGGTTTGATGATATTTAAAAATTGAACGAGCTATGTCGAATTGATCCGGAACCACGTCCTCCCGGCAAGCCAAGGCCTTCCAAGAGTCAAAAATCAGACTCTACAACAACGATGAGATCTTCATCAAGTAGAGAAGCTTTCAAGGAATAGTCAAAGAGGAAATGCGACAAGATCAAGCAAATAAAGATGACCACTTCACGACCCAGAAAAAATTCGAGGAATTAAAGTTTCTTGCTACTAGCATCGGGGGATGAAGGAGGAAGATGTGTTGGGTCACTGAATTCCCCAATCTTTTTCTAACAAGGATTTGAACGTAAAATCCCCTGAGTGTAAACAAGTCACTGAGGGAACAGTAATTCAGTGAGTCACCTTTGGGATGCTAAGACCGAGCCTAAGAAGAAAGGTTCTCCATTCAGTGAGGCGGAACTCAGTGAAGTGTGATCTAAGCTAAGAAGAAGGTGATGGGTTCAGTGAGGATGACAATAACTCATTGAACCCCATGACTCCTCAACAACTTCATAGTACTGAAGACTGATGACAAGAAGACTGAAGTTTAGGCGGGACTGGGCAGGAAAGTTTGAGCTGCATTATTAAAGTTCTTCACTTTAATGTCAAACTTTCCCAAAATGGTTAAAACCAGTCTGTCATCAGAAAGTGCCTTTTGGACTTAACTCAATGAAGGTTCCTTGCCAGAAGAATAATATCTTTCAAGATATTGTTAAGGAAGCTTTATGTCCAATGTATAACTAGTTGTTCTATACTTGTGTATAAATAGGTAGCATAAGAGGAGTAAAAGTTGACGAGTTTGTGTAATTAATGCAAAGCATTCACAAACCACTTTTACTCCTCCAAAGAACAACACAACCCCTGAGATTGCTCAGTGGGTCCTGAAAGTTGTCACTCAACATAGATTGAGTTTAGTGAGGAGTTCATACCATACTTGTCGTTTTCAATCCCAAGTGTTATTCCGCAAACACTTGGGTACGATTCTTTTTGATTAACTTTTAATAAAGAATTAAACGTTGGAAAATATTGTCTCTTATATTTACGTTACTTTATTGTTAATCATTTTATACATCTTTGTTTAAAGTTATACAACTTGGTTACTTTAGCTTTGTAGTTACTGATAACCAAGTAAAAGGGACCAACAAGTGGTATCAGAGCCTCTGATTTGTAAAACTTAAACCTGTTTTTCAAAACTTAAGAGTGCTCAAGTTTTTTAAAATCTAGATCCCACTATGACTGACATAGATGTTCCCCAACTTGTCGACAAAAAGGGTGGAAGTTATTCAGCAACTGCCCCTCGACTTGAAGTTGGCAAATTTAATAAGTGGAAAAAGCGAATGCTTTGCTACTTAATTGGGATGGAACCATATTACATTAAGTTGATTAATGATGGTCCATATGTCCCAACAACTGCCCAAGGTTTAATTAAACCTGAAGCTCAGTGGACCCCAGATGAAAGGAGGGTGGTCAATCAAGACCAGCGCCTGAAAAGCATCATTATATCATGCCTTCCTGATGATATAATGGAATCAGTGATCAATTGTCCCACTGCCCAGCAGACATGGACTGACCTGGTTCATAGCTATGAAGGGCCTTATGATACCAAAGAGAATAGAATCATGGACCTGAAGCTTGAATTCAATACCTTCAGGGCCAAGGATTCTGAAAGTCTCTCTGAGACTTATACTCGGTATAAGACCCTCCTGAATGAGCTGACCAATGATGGTGTTATACTGTCAAAACATGAGATCAATGTTGGTTTTGTCAACAGTCTCCCTGAGAAGTGGTTAAACTTCTCTCAGGGATTGAGAAATGCAAACCACATTGAGCTCCCTGCTATCTATGGGAAGTTTGTCTATGAAAACAATCTTATCACCAGGAGATACCCTGGTAAAGCTCAGGAGACCAAAAAGGCCTTGACAATTTCACCCATATCAACTGCTTTCTATTCTAAAGGTGTTGTGCAGGATTTTCAGGATGGTTCTGATGATGAGGTTGACCAAAGAACCAGTGAGGAGTACCTGAATGATCTTCAAATTGAATTTCATGAAAGAGCACTCCTTGCTAATTCAAAAAGATTTTTTAAGAAAAACAAATTCCCTTCAAAAGCAAATGATAATACTGAATGTTTCAAATGTGGTAAAATGGGACATTTTGCTAAAGATTGTTTTTCAAAAACAACCTCAGAACCATCCTTCAAATTTTCAGGAAATAACTCTTTTTCAGGCCCCAGCAAATTTCAACCAAAAATGCTTCAGTCTAGTCAAAGATTTGAAAAAGTCCCTCAAATTGACTTTGAAGCCAAGTACAGAAAGGCAAAAGCTAAACTTGCCCTTCTTGAATCATCCTCAACAGTCTCTCAGCCTCCTCAGGCTCCAAAGCCTACTCAAGCCAAGAACAAAGGGCTTGTTGCTGAAACATATGACTGGGATGAGGTTGAAGTGTCCTCTGATGATGATGAAGTTCACATCAGTGCCCTGATGGCTCGGTCAGATGACAACAAACTTGCTGTGGGGAAGAGTCATGCAAGAAATGGTGAATGGGTTAACATCACTATGAGGAAGGTAAATCTTTTACTTTCTATGAATGATAATGATGATTGGAAATCTTACTTAGATTATATTAATGTTGATCTTAAGTATGTTGAAGAGCAAAGACTTAATTTGTTTTCAAAATTTAACAAACTGAGTTTTGAATTAAATCATTGTAGAGATGAATTACTTGCTTTAAAACAAGCCAAGCTTGAAAGTGTTACACTTCAAATTCAAAACTCTGAACTTGTAAAACAAAATCAAGCTCTTCAGGAAGAACTTAAGAAAGAAAAGGAAATTATTTGGAAATGGACTCAGAAAAACCCCAAACTTTATGAAACACTGAGTCTCACACCCAACCCTAAAAAGGCAGGTCTGGGTGATGATCAACTCACTGAAGTTTCTGGGGAGAGTAGCCATTCTTCAACTTTTCTATTAACCAACATACTCTCCAGCAAAGAACTTGCTCCCAAACCCAGTGATTGGATTGAAAGAAACAATCCTGACAGTAAAATGCCAAATTTTAATACTGGAAGAATCCTGGAGCCTGAAAGTCAGGCTATTAAGGAGCTGCTAGGAGTCACTGATGAACTTAGTCCTACTGAGTCCATCACTGAGTCTAAGTCTGATTCACCACTCCCTCCACTGAAACAACTTCAGGGAGCGGAACCCAATTCTGACCTTGCACCATTAGTCTATCAACCACATTCTCCTAAAGAGAAATCAGGGTTAGGAAGGACTATTCTGAAAAGACCTACTCCTGCACCCACTGAACACCAAAAACCTTCAGTAACTACTGAAGTGAAGCTAGAAAGCACTGATTCAAAGGTTGATCAGCTTGCTGAACTTGTCAGGATGCTGAGTGAGAAAATTGAGTCTACTAAGAAAAACTCTGACTCAAAATCTACAAAGCCCTCAGTATCCTCAGGTTCTTCCAAACCAAAGACCACACCCAAACCCTCAGGAAGATGTGAGCTGTGCAATTATCCAAATCACAGCACTGATAAATACTACAGAGTCCTGTTTTGTATGATATGCAAACAAGAGGACCACAGAACTTGTGATCACATCTCTCACACTGCTTCTTTAAAAGCAAGAGGTCTTTATAAAAACCAAGGCTATCAGTATGCCACACCTTCCAAACAAAGACTGAAGGCCAAGCCTTTCTCACCATGTCCTCATTGTGGTTTCAATGATCATCATCCTGATGATTGTATGATGAAAGATTGCTGTGACATCTGTGGAGATCCCTCCCATGAAACCAGGGGACATGACAAAGTGATTCAGTCCAGAAGGAAAAACCAACCAACACCTCTCAGTCACCTGAGGCATCAACCTCCACAAAATGTAAAACATGTGGAAGCTCAGGTCACACAACTTCAGACCATGATTCACTAACTGAGTTCAAAAGGTCCCTGAGGACCAAGCCCACTAGAAAGTGGGTCAACAAGAAAAACTAACCCAGATTACTGTTTGTGCAGAAACACATCAAGGATCCTACTTGGCATCTAGACAGTGGATGCTCCAGAAGTATGACTGGTGTGAAAAGCTTTTTGCACAAATATGTGGAAGAACCAGGACCCAAAGTAGTATTTGGTGATAACTCATCAGCTCCCACTGAAGGTTATGGTTCAGTAAACTGCAATGGTATAGTTTTTACAAGAATAGCTTATGTAAATGGTCTCAAGTATAACCTGATAAGTGTTTCCCAACTATGTGATGCCAAATACATAGTTCAGTTTGATGACAAGAGAGGGACCATCTTTAATGCCAATAAGGAAGTTGTGTTGATTGCCCCTAGGAGGGATGATGTATATATCCTTGACATGTCATCCCTGACTCAGAATGGGACTTGTCTATTCTCAAAGGCAAGTGAGACAATCAACTGGCTATGGCATAGGAGACTCTCTCATCTCAACTTCAAAAACATCAACAACCTGGCCAAACAGAACAAAGTTCTAGGCCTTCCATCCCTGGTGTATACCAAAGACAAGCCTTGTTCTGCTTGTGAAAAAATAAAACACCACAGGGCATCATTCAAAACCAAACAAACCTTTTCCATCAAAAGCTGCCTACATCTTCTTCATATGGACCTTTTTGGACCTGTCAGTCCAATGTCCATTCACCATGAGAAGTATACTCTGGTCATTGTGGATGAATAATCAAGATATACTTGGGTTTACTTCCTGACCAAGAAGAGTCAGGCAGCTGAAACCATCATGTCATTTGTCAGGAACATTGAAAATCAAAATGATGTCAAAGTTAAACAGATCAGGACTGACAATGGCACTGAATTCAAAAACCAAGACCTTGAGTGTTTTTGTGATGAGAAAGGAATTTCTCAAAATTTCACTTCTCCCTATACTCCTGAACAAAATGGGGTAGCTGAAAGGAGAAATAGAACACTCATTGAGGCAACAAGAACAATGTTGAATGGCTCAATCCTCTCAAAACATTTTTGGACTGAGGCAGTTAAAACAGCCTGCTACACTCAAAATAGGTCAATCATTGTGAAAAGGCATAACAAGACTCCTTATGAAATATTCAAAGGAAGGATTCATGACATCAGCTACTTTTATGTATTTGGGTGTCCTGTGTTTATACATAATCACAAGGATCACTTGGGTAAATTTGATGCCAAAGCTGATGATGGATACTTCCTGGGATATTCCCTGGTCTCTAAAGCCTTCAGGGTGTTCAACACAAGGAGACAACAAACTGAGGAAACTTATCACATTACTGTTGATGAGAGCACTGAATCCATCAGGTTCTCAAATTCCTCAGTAGAAGAAATTGGTATTGATGACTCATCAAGATATCCTCCTAATGAGTATCATCCTGAGAACAATCCCTCAACCCAATACCAAGCTGATGCTGATGTCTCCTATTACATCATCCCTCACAACCTTCCCCAACCACCTATCAGTGAGTTCATTAAAACTCAGCCTGTCTCAAATGAGACTGACACCACTGAACAAATTGTTCAGGAACCCTCAGAACAAATTGTTCCTACAGTTGTCACTGAAGCACATAATGATGAGTTACCTCATGTTCCTGAGTCTGAACCTAATCAGGCTCCTTCAAGCTCAAATTCTTATCCCAAACCTCAGGATAGCTGGACTAGATCCAAAATCATTGAGCTTGTGAACATCATTGGTGAACCCACTGAAGGCATGCTCATAAGAAGCAAGGCTGCTAAACTTAAGGCTGCCACTGACAATATATGTCTTTATGCTGACTATCTCTCAGAGATTGAGCCTAAAAATGTTAAAGAAGCCCTGACTTATGAAAGTTAGGTTCAGGCCATGAGAGATGAATTGGAACAATTTGACAGAAATGATGTCATGACCCTTGTTGAATGCCCCCAGGGTGTTTTAATCATTGGTATGAAGTGGGTCTTTAAAAACAAGACCGATGAGAATGGCACAGTCATCAAAAACAAAGCAAGACTGGTTGCCAAAGGATATAATCAACAGGAAGGTATAGACTATGAGGAAACCTTTGTACCTGTTGCAAGAATGGAAGCCATCAGGATCTTCCTTGCTTATGCAACTTACATGAACTTTTAAAGTTTATCAAATGGATGTTAAAAGTGCATTCCTGAATGGTAACATCAAAGAAGATGTTTATGTGCAACAGCCTCCTGGTTTCGAAAGTAGTGAATACCCCAACCATGTCTACAAGCTTAACAAAGCCCTTTATGGACTGAAACAAGCACCCAGGGCATGGTATGAAACTCTTTCAGCCTTCCTGATCCAAAATAAGTTTGTCAGAGGAAGAATTGACAACACACTGTTCATCTACAGAACAAAGGATGATGTCATTCTTGTCCAAGTATATGTTGATGACATCATCTTTGGCTCAACAAGTTACAAACTTTGCAAACAGTTTGAGAAACTGATGACCACAAAGTTTGAAATGAGCATGATGGGTGAACTCACATACTTCCTTGGACTCCAAATTAAACAAACTGAAAAGGGAATATCCATTTGCCAAGAAAAATACCTCAGGAACCTACTGAAGAAGTATGAGCTCACTGACTGCTCCTCAGTTAAGACTCCTATGGTTCCTCCAAACAACCTTGGCCCTGATCTCACTGGAAAATCAGTGAATCAAACCCAATACAGAGGAATGATTAGGTCCCTGATGTACTTACTTGCCTCAAGGCCTGATATCCAATTCTCAGTCTGCCTGTGTGCCAGATACCAGGCTGACCCTAAAGAATCACATCTCACTGCTGTCAAAAGAATTATCAGGTACCTGAAGGGTACTCCAAACCTTGGTTTGTATCACCCAAAATGTTCAGGATTTGATTTCAAATGGTACACTGACTCTGACTATGCAGGATGTAATATGGATAGGAAAAGTACTTCAGGATCCTGCCAATTTCTTGGTGGTAAACTTGTGTGTTGGAGTACAAAGAAACAACAGTCAGTGGCCATGTCCTCAGCTGAAGCTGAATATATGGCTGCTGCAGGATGCTGTGCAAATATACTATGGATGAAGAGCCAACTGAGTGACTATGGCATTCAGTATAAGATGGTACCTATCTTTTGTGATAATACAAGTGCCATAGCCATCTCAAACAATCCAGTTCTACATCAAAGAACCAAACACATTGACATCAGATACCACTTCATCAGGGACCATATCTCTAATGGAGAAATTGAACTACATTTCATCCCCACTGAGTATCAGCTAGCTGATATCTTCACTAAACCTCTGGATGAACCCACTTTCACAAGATTGAAAGCTGAACTGGGCATGTTGGACATAGAATCAGGGAACTGATCAAAAGTGTTCCAACATGATGTAAATTCTCTAGGTCCCTGATCACTCCCTTCCTGAAAGTTTTTCTTTGAATGAAAATTCATTCAGGGGGCTCAGGATGAAAAATGGCATTGAATACCCTAACTAAATGCTCTAAGTACTTAGTTAGTTAATGTCCCAGGTAGGTAACTAAATCCTATTAAATATAGGAATATATGTCACTTACACAACTGGCATCCACTCCTTGGGCCCCCACATCTCTCTCACCAAACACCACTGAGCATTAATTGCTCCCTCACACACAAAGTTGTGATGATTTTTACTCTGCAAAAGTGCATTATTTGCAGAGCCGTACAACTGTTCACCCACGATGTGAGAGAAAATAGGGTAATGGGAACCGTGATATTTAATGCGGATATCAAACCAACATTATTATGTCGTTTCGGTTAAATAAATTAAACCTTTGGTATCCGTAACATCACCACCCTAATTCCCACCCTATAAATACCCCCACAAAGAAAAACACACACACGCTTTTTTAAAAATTTTAACAAAACTCTTGCAAAACTATTTCAAGAACTTTTGCTTTCAAAATATGTGTGTGCTTCTTCTTTATACAAAACCAAACCTTTTTATACAAAAATGGCATCTTCTAAGGTCATAAAATACGCACCCAATGTGGATTTCCAAATGGAAAGTGTAGACCTTACCAAGAACAATGTGGTGTAGTTCCTACAAAACTGTTTTCTCACCACCACATTCACAAAGACCCCCTCAGTCATCTACCATGACTACTTGAGGGAATTCTGGTGCTCAGCGGTGGTTGAAAACCCTGATGCACCAAAGGAGGCCAAAATTAAGTTCTCAGTGAAGAATGGGACAAAGTCCCTTGTTCTTGACTACAAAACCTTTGTCAAAGCCACTGGCCTTGACTACACTGAGACCTTTGTTGCCCCACCCACTGAAGAGGAGGTTAAACAACTCCTCTTAGAACTAGGGCCCTATGATAAGAATCATCCTGATGTTGCTCCAGGGGCCCTACTTAACAAAGCCCCCATCATCAAAACATGGTTCCCTGCCCCTTGGAGGATCCTGATGACATTTGTTATTCAGGTCCTTGGGGGGAACAAGTCCTCAACTGAGCAACTAAACACTACTCAACCAATGATAGTGTACTGTCTCATTGAGGGTAAAATGATTGACCTTGGAGAAATTATCTTCAGGGACCTCATAGGCAAATTGGGTGGGAAGTCTAGGCAAAAACACATGTCTTACCCTAGATTCATTTCCTGCGCCCTGAATGACCTACTAGGGTCTGAGTACTTCAAGCCTGACAGTGTCGGCTTTGAACCTGATGTCTTGCATAAGGCAAACTACTCACGTGACCCTAATGAGGTTACACCTGTCGCCCTGACCACATATATGTTGACTGCTATCCAGGGTGACAACATTGTTTCACCAATTCCCTCTCCCACCAAAAGGGTGAAGAGGAAGAAGGGACAGGGGTCCAGGAAGGTGGCTAAACCCAAGCCACTCGCCACTGAGACCTCTGCCCCTATGCCTGACAAAAGGGGGCAACAACAACAGACCCTGACTGCTGACACCCTCAGGATCATAAGCTAATCTTTGGCCCCAAAACAACGGCCAACGGAGGGCACTGAGACATCACACTCAGTGTCCTCGGGCAAACCCGTTCCCAAAGGCCCTGCTGGCATAAACAAGTCAGTAAGGTCGGAACCAACTAAACCTTCACATCCTGCTAAAGACTCTGGCAAATCACAACCAGAGTATCAGGGAGTAAGGGGTCCTATACCCTCGGTGGGGCAGCACTACTCCACTGAGAAGGGGCCCCATAAACAATCACATCCTGCCAAAGGCTGGGGTAAATCACAACCTAAGCATCAGGGAGTTCACGTTGCTAAATCTTCGACAGGCCAGAACAAGCCTGTTGGAAAGGGGGACATAACCACTCAGGTGCCTGATGAGGACATTCGCAAAACAACGCTTTTGTCTGAGGGTACAAAAACTCATCCCAAAGACTCAGAGGGAAACAAACAACCCGCTGATAGGGACACAACATTCACGACTCCTCAGGATGACATTGAGAAATACCCATCAGTTTTTGAAGGGGTCACGGGGGACAAAGATTCAGAGGGATATACACCACCCGCTGATAACCAATCCCGGAGGTGCGCATAACTTGGGAACTGGCCTTGAAGACCAGGTAGATAAAACCCAATCTACCGGATTTGAGGGGTCAGGACCTGGCCAAAACGAAGGCAAATCTTCTTATGAAGAGGAGCCGGATAACCTCCACTTGTTGCAGATTACCTCCCTGGCAGATGCTCAGGTTGTCCTATTTTCTGATGATGAATATAACAGTGACGAGGAAGTCTTCACGGCCGGAGATGATATGGAGGCTGAGGAGACAGTCCCTGAACCTGTAACTCAGTCTCCTCAAACCTCTAACCATGATGAAGATGAAACACATTCCGAGCCGGAAACCTCAGGAGACAATCAAGCTCCTCTCACTGAAAAAGCCTTCCGAAAATTCATCAAGAAAATGACCAATGTTTTGTACAGGGGGGTCACTGAAGAGGTGTTTGACATGCATACTGAGCAAGCAGTCCACTATCACCTCCTCAAAGATGCTGTTGAAGAATACAATGATGATGTCAGGGAGCAAAATTCCACTGTCTCTCACTCCCTAACATAAATGGCTTCTCGCATCAATCAATTTTTGGAATCCCTAAAAGAGCTGGCTACCGGGGTTAAGTCAGTTCAAGAATCAGTCAAAGATGATCCTGAGCTCACCAAGAAAATACTTCAGACATCTGAGACATACCTAGTCAACACGGCAGCTCTTACTGAGTTACTTGTTTTGATAAAGGGTTCCAATGTTCAGAATCTCAGCTCCACGGTGGAATCTCTCAAGTCTTCCTTCACTCAGTTGGAAGCATCAGTGACAGCTCAATCCATGAAGTCCACTTCTCTGGCATGGACAATGGGATCCAGAATGACTGCCCTTGAAAACTCTCAGGCTGCACTTGACTCCAAGGTATCTATCATCCATCAGGATACTACGGAGATCAGGTCAATGATGACGAAAATGTTTCAAGTCTTCAAGGGTACCTCTACTTCATCTTCAGTAACTCCAACACTTGCCATCACTGCAGCTCCGGCAATTGTTGAGGGGGAGAATGTTCCTGAAACCCCTATTACTGATGAACAAGAAGCTGGACAGCCCTCTCACACTGAGGGGGAGCATGTCACTAAAGCCACACCAATCACCGAAGTTCCACCTCAAGAGGAACCAGCCTCCTCCACTCTCATTCAGGACAGAGGAAAAAGTATTGCCACCACCTCTGAACCTACAACTGTGCTCCAGCCTGCCTCCACAATGATTAGAGTTAATCATGATGAACCAATCAGGGTCCCGTATATAATCAATGGAAAAGTCTATCAACTCACCCACGACCAAATACAAGCCCACATGGAAAGAGTTGATAAATTGGCAAAGGTAGTTGAAGAAGAGAGATTGAGCAAGCCTGAACTGATACAGGTTGTTCATGAGGAAGCTGAAAAGATTGGTCTGGATTCTAAGGCACTAGCACATGAGCAAGCTGGTGCAGCCTTTAAAAAGGCTCAGGAAGAAGAGATGAATGCTCTTAAAAGGGAAAGGGAAGCAAAGCTGAAAAGGGATGCTCAAATCAGAAAGACCAGGGTTGAAAGGTATCATTGGGTGATGAAGGAAAGGTTGAAGCCTGAAACCATCACTGACATTAAAATCCACAGGAACACCAAACCCGCAATGGTCACTATCTTCAGGGGGCTGATAAAAGAATTATTGACATTCATAACCCATTCAGATTTGCTGACTTTGGGATTACTGAACTTGATGAACTCTGTCCTATCATTGCCAAGAAAAACAATGTTGTAGTACACGACCTTCTCAAGTCACTGAAGGAAAGGTATGACAGACTGAGTGCAATGCCTGAAGCCCTAAATATTCCCTCCCTTCTTCCTGCTTCAACAACAGGAACTGCTTCATCAAAAACCACAAAGAAAAAGAGGAAGCACATTGAATCCGAGCCTGAGATCAAGGTCCCAGGATTGGATTGTGATAGGTCCGTTCCTGAAGGAATCACCTTCGTGAACAACGTTGTGCTTGAACACCCTGAAAGAGGTCTATGCTTTATGGATGAGTATGGAAACCCTGGATTCCAAAGATGGTCTGACATGGACAGGGCAGGGGTCAAGGCAATGTTAATATACCTGATGTTAGCTTCTCCTATACAAAGTGCTGAAAACCAAAGGTTCTGTCAAGACCTTAGGGCTATGATTGAGAAGCATCCTGAGAAACACCTGCTGAGATCAAAGAAAGCTAAGATTGAGGGACTTGGCTATCATCTGAACATCTGATCTGCAACAACTATCTTTATTTTGTTTGTAATTTGTATGAAAATGTAATAGCTATGAATAAACTGATGTTTTTTGTTTAAAAGTTATGTCCTACTTACAATTACAACAAACATTCAGCAAGAGAAGAAGTACCCTGACAACTCATGCTTAATCAAGAAACACTTAGGCTATTTGTATGTTCAAATAGGGGGAGATTGTTGGGTCACTGAATTCCCCAATCTTTTTCTAACAAGGATTTGAATGTAAAATCCCCTAAGTGTAAACAAGTCACTGAGTGAACAGTAACTCAGTGAGTCGCCTTCAGGATGCTAAGACCGAGCCTAAGAAGAAAGGTTCTCCATTCAGTGAGGCGGAACTCAGTGAAGTGTGATCTAAGCCAAGAAGAAGGTGATGGGTTCAGTGAGGATGACAATAACTCACTGAACCCCATGACTCCTCAACAACTTCATAGTACTGAAGACTGATGACAAGAAGACTGAAGTTTAGGCGGGACTGGGCGGGAAAGTTTGAGCTGCATTATTAAAGTGCTTTATCACTTTAATGTCAAACTTTTCCAAAATGGTTAAAACCAGTCTGTCATCAGAAAGTGTCTTTTAGACTTAACTCAATGAAGGTTCCTTGCCAGAAGAATAATATCTTTCAAGATATTGTTAAGGAAGTTTTATGTCCAATGTATAACTAGTTGTTCTATACTTGTGTATAAATAGATAGCATAAGAGGAGTAAAAGTTGACAAGTTTGTGTAATTAATGCAAAGCATTCACAAACCACTTTTACTCCTCCAAAGAACAACACAACCCCTGAGATTGCTCAGTGGGTCCTGAAAGTTGTCACTCAACATAGATTGAGTTTAGTGAGGAGTCCATACCATACTTGTCGTTTTCAATCCCAAGTGTTATTCCGCAAACACTTGGGTACGATTCTTTTTGATTAACTTTTAATAAAGAATTAAACGTTGGAAAATATTGTCTCTTATATTTACGTTACTTTATTGTTAATCATTTTATACATCTTTATTTAAAGTCATACAACTTGGTTACTTTAGCTTTGTAGTTACTGATAACCAAGTAAAAGGGACCAACAAGATGTGGCTTTGGTCAACCAAAATGAAAGAATAAGATCCGAGTAAATTATCATTCCTAGTTTAGCTTGTTTTAGTTTTTATGCATTTGTTATAATGTATCCTAATTTCGTTGTAATTCGTATCGTATTTTTAGTATATTGTTATTTGAGTTTTAATATAATAAAATGTGTTTGTTTTAAAGAAAATAAAAACGAGAGTTACTGACGCCTACAACATGTTATATATGTGGGATGATGTTTTTCGGATTTATGTTGTAAGAACATTATATGGTAAAAGATAACGTAACGGCATGTATAACAATTATAGGCGTCAACAGCACCTCATACTTTTTAGTATTCGGTTAATTTATATGTTTCTCTTCGGTACAAAATAAAAAATCTTGAACCATGTCATACCTCTACCCCAATCTACATGACGCACCTAACAGAATATGGCTACATAGGAATAACACATTTGTGTTCATATGCAAAATTCGTATATTAGAAGTTTGTTGACATGGAAATTTGTTAACTTTATATTGCAAGTTGTAACACATTTAAAAGACTAGTTTTGTATTGTAACTCACTCAAAACAAGGTTGCATCAACATAAAATATAATTCATTTCTAACACTTCGATTAAGACAATTAACTATAGTTTATTGCTAGGACTTTGAATCTTTCTTTTGTTGCTATGCACAAAGAGAGACCAGCTTATTTAATGATTTAAATATTTTTAATATTTATTTGCATACGTTGAAACCAATAATTTCATGTAAATATAAGTATATAACTCTTTTGTCAACTTTAATAAAAAATATAATCCAACTCTTGAATTATAGAGTAGCATACTTTCAAGACACACTTGACACTTGCCACCTGGTCACACTTTATTCAAGGTGTTTAACCAGGAACCATGTCAACTTACGATAATTTCATGTCTCTTTTAAGTTTTAACGCAAAGGATGTTAATGAAAATATAAAATATTATAATGGTGTTTAGTACGTATTACTGGTATGTTTTAAAAATGGTTACATGTATTATTATTATTTTGAACTAAAAGTGATTACATGTAAGCGTAACTATGCCATTTATTTTCTAAATTGTGTTGTATATATGCAACTTTGTGTTGTTTTCTCTTTTCTTTAGTCCTTTTCTTTTTAACAATTTTGTTAAAAAGTTGAGATGTCATTTCTTGTGTATTTTGTTTTCTTGTTTAGTTCCCGTAATAAATGTTGCATTTCTTAAAAAAAAAATGTGGATTGAACACGGCAACAAACTAATTGTAAGTTATACATTTTGATGACCTTAAACCGTTATAATCTTGTGTGATTGCACACCTTGATACAGATCTTATTTCAAAGGCCTAAAAGGTTACCAAACTTAATGTTTTCTTTTTCACTCGAGCTAGCACTTAGTTAGACATGTAACGTGCATTGTATGCAATACAATTTTAGTCGAAAACTTCCACCGGTGTAACTTCTTCGTGCTAGTCCTTATAAGGATATGAAACAACACAGACACAAACAAGATAAGTAACGAGATAGGAAACAACTGAGAGCAAATGGTATTTGTAGACCAAAATTGGTCGATGACTCACCTATGCACTTGATTAGCACATGTACACTTACAAATGGGGAGTGTTTGGTTTCTTTGTCACTACTTCCAATTTCCTTTTATTGAACATGTTGTCATTCTTGGATTCCTTGCATTAGGTAAAGATTTAATCTAATCATATTGCTGAATTAACTTTAACTAAAGTTAGCCAATCAAAAGCATAATATAGCTACTTGGATACATCTCATAAGTGTGGTCAGCTACTCAGCTTATCTGCTCAAAAGTAGTGTCGACTATAGTAAATAATTTATCGACTAGAAGTTACGATAAAAGTATCGGTTTGCATTTCTTGTGTGTTGTGATTACTTGTGAAAGCATATACTTTATTATAATTTATTCTTGTGTGTTGTGAAAGCATATACTTTATTAAAATAAGTTGATGTATGGGAAATCTATTAAAATAGTTCTACTAATATTGCGTTTAAAGCTATAGATCTTTAATGGCAATAACTTTTATGTATATCTAAAGAAAGGAAAAACTAAATTGCAAAGTTTCAACAAACTTAACCGATGCAATAAATTGGTCTAAGCGAGCATGCTATGAGTCATACTATTTTCATTATAATTTCTACCTTAATAAATTTACAATTAGACTTAGCCCACTTTAGCAAAATAATTAATGGCAGCCCTTGGGATATGGTTAAGAGGAAACTTTTTATTATAATTTAATGTAGATTTTAGATCATTTGAGGACCAAACATTTTTTACATATGAAAGGATTAATCTCTACCCTTCATCTTTTCTCCATCTTTATTTGATCTAATGGATGAGATTAATCTCAACAATTTAAAAAACTCATTTTCGTCTTTTTTTTTTCAAATATTAATATCTTTCAAACTGTTAATCGTTAAGCGAAAAAAATATACCGTTACGACGAGCATTTAATTATCTTTCTATAGATAGGTATTTTGATATATTTTCGACAATTTTTTTTTTTTCGTTTTTTCACGTTTTTTTCGTGGCCGAAAAAATCACATATGATATATCATATATGATTTTTTCGGCAACCAAAAAAAGGTGAAAAAAACGAAAAAAAAAATTATCGAAAGTATATCAAAGTGCACGTCTATAAAAAGATAATTAAATGCTCGTCGCGATGGTGTAATTATTTTCGCTTAACTATTAACGGTTTAAGATATTTAAATTATAAAAAATTAGTGAAATATTAAAATGCTTTTAATCTCAACCATTGATTTCTTTTTAGATGGATAGTGGGGATGAACCCTTTGGTATATAAGAAAAGTTTGGTATTTAATATAACTCTCCTCTTTAATGTAAGAAATGAAGTCATCCAATCAGAATCAAATGTTTATTATGCATCCAGATTTTTAGGGCTTGTATCCATGTTTTTCGGGATTGACATGCAATCATAATGATTTATAAATGACTTTGTAATAAAATTGATTCTCTTAACGACAACCCTAAGGGCTGTCATTAGCATGGGAAGGAAGGAGCCCTAGCCTTTGGTATATAAGAAAAGTTTGGTATTTAATATAACTCTCCTCTTTAATGTAAGAAATGAAGTCATCCAATCAGAATCAAATGTTTGTTACGCATCCAGATTTTTAGGGATTGTATCCTTGTTTTTGAGGATTGACATTCAATCATAATGATTTATAAATGACTCTGTAATAAAATTGATTCTCTTAACGACAACCCTAAGGGCTGTCATTAACAAAACCCAATAATTTATCATAAATAGGTGCATTGTCTCTTTAGTCTTAGACAAGAAAAATTGCACCGCGTCTTGTGATGGGACTTTTTTTTGTTGGCAAGTATGATTGTAATACTTAGCTTGCGAGCAGTAGAATTTAGCTATACTATTAGAAATTCTAATATAACGATTAACTACGTCGCAAAAGTTTATGCAACCCAAAGAAAAAGACATCCCACCTCCCAACAAGACATTTAGAGAGATGAAACCCAAAGAAAAAAAAACACCACAAAAAAGTGCCTACAACCAAACGACAAATGACAGCAAAATAGAAAATGCTATATCCCAAAACATTGACCAAAACTACCTCAGACCTCATGACCCAACATAATCAAAACAAAATCACTGTCCCATGACCCACTAGCCATACAAAACGCAAAACCAAGAAGGAGTTAACTCTTGATGCCGTCAGAAGTGACCTGCAGAAATTCTTATGTTAAGTTTCTGGAAAATTTCTGGAAAAACTTGGTCATACTTCCTGGAAAATCCTGTAAAACTTCATTATGACTCAATACAAGCATTTGACTCTAACAAGTACGAATATACATGTTCATTTAATATTGTGGAGAATCATGATCGGTTTGTTTCTTAAAAACATATTTGGGGTTTCCCCTTACACTTATCTTTTGCAAAAATACTTTTAGGTGGAGTTAAGACTAGGCCAAAACAACAAAGTAAAGTATTTCCACTATTTAGTTTAGAAACATGATCTACCAACAATAAAAATAAAGCATGCATACGGAAGCAAATAACAAACAAACAAAAATAAAATCACACAAAACATGGGTTGCCTCCCAAGAAGCGCTTTTCTTTATTTACGAGTCTTGTAGCTAGACTCAAGGTCATGGGTTACTACGTGACCTCATCGTTGGTTCCATTCTCCGATTATAGATATTCTTTGTAGAACCAATCACCTTTTTCTCAACCGCCCCCATAATCTTTTGGGCAAATTCTTTATCGACTTTATACCTTGGTCCAAGGGCCAAGCAATCTTTGTAATAAAGACTCCTTTTTTCCCATACATAATCCATGCCCTTTTTCTTATCCCCTTCATTGATGTCCTCAAAAGCACCAACGTTGTCCTTATCAAAACGGGATATAAAGCGAAGTTCTTTCATCCTATTAGGTATCCTATAAGTGATACTATCGGTGTTACTTGCAAATCGGATCGTTTCTTCTATCTCATCATATTCCAACTTAGACTCCTCAACAAACGGTTTGCCAAACACAACATTTGATAACCGACAATCAATAACATTAGCAAGATCTTCCACAATCATAAAGTCGGTGACAAAAGTAAAATTACCAACAAAGACATGGAGACCTTTGACTCTCCCGACAAAGTTACAAAACTCCACCGGGGTATTTGGGCTCTTTTCTAGGTTCAAGTCTTGTTTTCACTATATCATTATAAACAGTTGAGGACATAATGTTGATTGGAGATTTAAAGTCAATGTAAGCATTGCTAATGTGCCTATACCCATTCATACATGGTATCTTAGCATTCTTAGGATCGCCTCTCTTTATCTTAGGTTCAATTATAGTGAAAGGAGATCGCGGGTTATCAATAAGATTATTATAATATGCAATCTCCTCCTTAGTGGGGTATAGATTAAAATAGTCATTAAGCTTCGGATCTATTTCCCCCTCTTCAAGTCCCTCAATAACGTTCACAAAATCATTAGGCCCTAGGTCCTCATTTGAATACAAGGCGGTCGCTAGGTCACTAAATGCATGTTCGAGCTCAACCTTAATTAAACTATTAAGCTCCCTAAGTTCCCTAATCTCACTCTCAATTTGTTCACGCAACAAAGCCACTTCTCTAGGGGAAAGGGGTGGATTCGCGTTTTCCATAATGGTCAACGGAATAGTCAATGAATTTAATTTACTAACAAAGGCACAAAGAAAAAGATAGACTAAAGAAAACCTCAGAAAAAATAAAAATAAAATCTTACTAGAAAGGAATCTAGCAAGTAGACCTAATAAAAAGAAATTCTAACCTAGACAATAACTATTCCATGGGCTGCGGCGCCAAAAACTTGATACGTGGGAATCGCACCAGGCTTTACCTCTCAAGGGATCTTGAGAAGCTTACAACCCCCACGAGGCAGTGTACCTGATCGTTGTAGTATAGTATAGTGACAAGTACCGGGGGATTGATCGTTCAGCTAGGAATAGTGTCGCTAGGATTAGAAAACCTAAATACTAGTTCTAAAGGTGAGGGATGATTATTTTTATATTTTTATAATTTTTTGAAAGCAAGTAAAAATCTCGGGTTTGAAGGATTTGGGCGGAATTAGTTGCTAATCAACTAACCCAATACTAAAGATGCAATCAAAATAAAATACTAGAAATGAAAATAAACTAAATTATACTAAAGTTGTGAGCAATAAGTGGAGAAAATGTGTTTACTTAGATTTCACTACTCCCTAGACATCTTTTACACGTTAATTACTTGTTATAGTTGCATGGATGACGGATTGTATTCCTTAATATCATTCATGGGGTGGCGCACTTAACTCCCCAATTCTATGAGCTCTTATCTCCTCCTATACCATGCCCAGCACAACCATAGGGATTATAAACAATGGCTCATGCATTAAATACAACCAATAAAGACCTAGTGCACATCGGTTCATGTTTCTTAAGACATTCAAGCATGTTACCATTTGGAGATCTGCCAGTTTTCTTAAGCCTAACAAAAAATTCATTCATCTAAAACAATTATAAACAAGTAATCAACACATAATTAACATCTAGGTTTTATTAGATCCAAGCAAACACAAGATAGATCTATCCTAGCATGATGGAATTAAGACAAGAACAAGATATAGACAACCAACACATAGACATATTGATTGAATTAAAAGAATACTTATCTCAATTACACATGAAAGGTATCAAGGGCTTAGAACCCTTGAAAAACCTGTAAAATTCGCACCAAGTTCGTACTTAGGGTTTCTCCAAAACTTCTCCTTTTTTTATGTGTGAAAATTAGAAAACTATATATAGGAAATAGGGTCTGACGGCGTCAAGACCAATCTTTTGACGCCGTCACTTCGCCGCCAAAACTCTTCTCGGACTGCCTTGATCTACTTTTGACGCCGTCATGTATTGTGCATTTCCAGGCCGTCATGAATTTTACTCTTGACGCCCTACTTCGTGACGCCGTCAAATCTGTACTGGATCGTCATGGAAATTTGCTCTTGACGCCGTCAAGGATTCCTTCTTGACGCCGTCACCTACTGTTCCCAGCAAGGAAAATTAAGACTTTGGTGTTTTCTTCACTTTTATGCTCCAAAAATGTCCGAATTGCTTCCTTTTCCAGATTTCACTCCCAAAGTACCTAAAATCACAAAAGGAACGATTTAGGGAAATATTTGATCAAATAAAGTCAATTCCGGGCTTAAATGACCCCCTAAAAGTGGTTCATTTTTCGCCTCATCATATACCCTTACACTTGAGATTTGCTTGTCCTCAAGCAAATGCACTTTTATTCTACTCAAAATACAAATTAGGGGTCATTTAACACTAATATAAAAGTAATTACAACAGATAATCGTTCCACTAAAGACCAATAGACAAGCACGGAGGTCATACACTAGCACCTCACAAATAGTGTTTAGATACTCACATCTCTCGGGTGTAATAAAGTATAAATTACAATATGGAAACGGAAGATATCTCTCACTACCTGTCATAGCAAAATAGATTACCATAGGCTTGGGAAAGGATCAAACTTCCACCACATGGCGTAAGCACCTAGGATAAACTATCAAAGAGGTCTTTTAAAGGGTTGTAACGTTAGGTGTAGGGATATGAAATACACGGTTTTGTTGGATAAAGGAAGTTTTTACTGGTGGCGAGTTAACAATCTTGGTTAATTACATGTACAATGTGGCGTTGCTAAGCCAAGACTAGACTCGACTTAAGCTAATAAATCAAAAATAACAAAAACATAGAATGAAATGGGATGGTAGTCCGTATGTTTTGTTCTCTTTTCTTTTTTTCTATTTTTTTTTTTTTTTAGACATACACTCTTACCCTACCATCTAAAATAATACATCATAGGGGTTGAAAATTCCCCTTACACTTGAATTTTTACATACTTTACAATAAACTAATCTAATGACTCGAATTAAGATAATCAAAACACTTGGAGTACTTTTAAGATTAACGCACATACGGGGGTAATAAATAATGTTCTTCCCCATTACTCCATAAATAAGTAATTTACCCATGAGTCCCAATCGTCCCAAAACAATATGTACAAGGATATGACTCGACTTATCAACCATGTAATCAATTAGATAGTTAACTTAGGGTTTAACAAATAACAATAATGCACTAAAAATGAGCGCATACACGGAAGGCTAAGGCGATTTGGGTGTACATTTAAGTGGGGTGTAACAAATTCTTCCTTTAAGTAAAATGCTTAAAGTTAGAAACGAAAAGATAGGCTCGGAGGGGTGTACTAGGGGTTTCGTGTACTAAAAATGAGTACAACGCTAAGGGTGTGGGAGAAATTAATTGACTTAACTAGCCAAGTAATATGACTTAATGGTCAAGTAATTATAATACGGGTTTAACACAAGGGTGATCCTAATGCCTCTTATCATGTGGTAAATCCTACTACACGAATGTAGTCTCACTAGCGGTCTCGGGATGCATCACTAACGCAAGTTCTAGAATCTAAATGCTACCGGTACACTCATAAGCACTAATAGTAAATGCTTTTTCTATCAAATCTAAAGGTGAACCTCACATATTTTGGTGGAAATTTTTTTTGAATATACGGTTGTGTGCTAGTCATACAATCTCCTATCCAAGAGACGCTTGCTATGGCTAAAGTCTCACTCCTAAATGTTGTAAAAAAATTTAAATTTGGCGCTAAAATTGCACTAACAAGTATTTCTCATAGTTTTATTACACATCTACCATCAAACAAAACAAACTCAAGCGAAAGTGCATATGTAAGGTATCATCTTTTTACCCTCCCCTTACACTTAAGATGAACATTGTCCCCAATGTCCAAGTAAAGAATGTAAAAGTGAAAAAAAAAAAGTAAAAAGAATGAAATCAAATACTCCCCTGATTCGCTCGGTATGGATAATAAGGTGACCAGGTTAAATCTTCCTCCAAGAAAATGAACAATCAAAGCTTCCCTTCCAGAATATAAATCATCTTCTTGTCATACATAACTTGTAAAACCTGAGAAAATAGACAAAACAACCTCGCGTAAAATCGGCGGCATCCTATATAAGTTTCTAAATCCTAGAAAACAAGATAAGATATAATGCTTGTGGAATGAAATTTGCAGATTTCCTGGAGATTATAAAACTTAATAATTCACAAAAACCATAAGACTCCGTTAGAAAAACAAAACCGGTAAAATTTCCTGATTTTTACACTTGACGCCGTCAAGAGTTAACTCTTGACGCCGTCAGAAGTGACCTGCAGAAATTCTTACGTTAAGTTTCCGGAAAATTTCTGGAAAAACTTGGTCCTACTTCCTGGAAAATCCTGTAAAACTTCATTATGACTCAATAAAAGCATTTGACTCTAACAAGTACGAATATACATGTTCATTTAATATTGTGGAGAATCATGATCGGTTTGTTTCTTAAAAACATATTTGGGGTTTCCCCTTACACTTATCTTTTGCAAAAATATTTTTAGGTGGAGTTAAGACTAGGCCAAAACAACAAAGTAAAGTATTTCCACTATTTAGTTTAGAAACATAATCTACCAACAATAAAAATAAAGCATGCATACGGAAGCAAATAACAAACAAACAAAAATAAAATCACACAAAACATGGGTTGCCTCCCAAGAAGCGCTTTTCTTTATTTACGAATCTTGTAGCTAGACTCAAGGTCATGGGTTACTACGTGACCTCATCGTTGGTTCCATTCTCCGATTGTAGATATTCTTTGTAGAAACCAATCACCTTTTTCTCAACCGCCCCCATAATCTTTTGGGCAAATTCTTTATCGACTTTATACCTTGGTCCAAGGTCCAAGCAATCTTTGTAATAAAGACCCCTTTTTTCCCATACATAATCCATGCCCTTTTTCTTATCCCCTTCATTGATGTCCTCAAAAGCACCAACGTTGTCCTTATCAAAACGGGATATAAAGCGAAATTCTTTCATCCTATTAGGCATCCTATAAGTGATACTATCGGTGTTACTTGCAAATCGGATCGTTCCTTCTATCTTATCATATTCCAACTTAGACTCCTCAACAAACGGTTTGCCAAACACAACATTTGATAACCGACAATCAATAACATTAGAAAGATCTTCCACAATCATAAAGTCGATGACAAAAGTAAAATTACCAACAAAGACATGGAGACCTTTGACTCTCCCGACAAAGTTACAAACTCCACCGGGGTATTTGGGCTCTTTTCTAGGTTCAAGTCTTGTTTTCACTATATCATTATAAACAGTTGAGGACATAATGTTGATTGGAGATTTAAAGTCAATGTAAGCATTGCTAATGTGCCTATACCCAATCATACATGGTATATTAGCATTCTTAGGATCGCCTCTCTTTATCTTAGGTTCAATTATAGTGAAAGGAGATCGCGGGTTATCAATAAGATTATTATAATATGCAATTTCCTCCTTAGTGGGGTATAGATTAAAATAGTCATTAAGCTTCGGATATATTTCCCCCTCTTCAAGTCCCTCAATAATGTTCACAAAGTCATTAGGCCCTAGGTCCTCATTTGAATACAAGGATGTCGCTAGGTCACTAAATGCATGTTCGAGCTCATCCTTAATCAAACTATTAAGCTCCCTAAGTTCCCTAATCTCACTCTCAATTTATTCACGCAACAAAGCCACTTCTCTAGGGGAAAGGGGTGGATTCGCGTTTTCCATAATGGTCAACGGAATAGTCAATGAATTTAATTTACTAACAAAGGCACAAAGAAAAAGATAGACTAAAGAAAACTTCAAAAAAAAAAAAAAAAAAAAAAAAATCTTACTAGAAAGGAATCTAGCAAGTAGACCTAATAAAAAGAAATTCTAACCTAGACAATAACTATTCCCCGGGCTGCGGCGCCAAAAACTTGATACGTGGGAATCGCACCAGGATTTACCTCTCAAGGGATCTTGAGAAGCTTACAACCCCCACGAGGCAGTGTACCTGATCGTTGTAGTATAGTATAGTGACAAGTACCGGGGGATTGATCGTTCAGCTAGGAATAGTGTCGCTAGGATTAGAAAACCTAAATACTAGTTCTAAAGGTGAGGGATGATTATTTTTGTATTTTTATAATTTTTTGAAAGCAAGTAAAAATCTCGGGTTTGAAGGATTTGGGCGGAATTAGTTGCTAATCAACTAACCCAATACTAAAGATGCAATCAAAATAAAATACTAGAAATGAAAATAAACTAAATTATACTAAAGTTGTGAGCAATAAGTGGAGAAAATGTGTTTACTTAGATTTCACTACTCCCTAGACATCTTTTACACGTTAATTACTTGTTATAGTTGCATGGATGACGGATTGTATTCCTTAATATCATTCATGGGGTGGCGCACTTAACTCTCCAATTCTATGAGCTCTTATCTCCTCCTATACCATGCCCAGCACAACCATAGGGATTATAAACAGTGGCTCATGCATTAAATACAACCAATAAAGACCTAGTGCACATCGGTTCATGTTTCTTAAGACGTTCAAGCATGTTACCATTTGGAGATCTGCCAGTTTTCTTAAGCCTAACATAAAATTCATTCATCTAAAACAATTATAAACAAGTAATCAACACATAATTAACATCTAGGTTTCATTAGATCCAAGCAAACACAAGATAGATCTATCCTAGCATGATGGAATTAAGACAAGAACTAGATATAGACAACCAACACATAGACATATTGATTGAATTAAAAGAATACTTATCTCAATTACACATGGAAGGTATCAAGGGCTTAGAACCCTTGAAAAACCTGTAAAATTCGCACCAAGTTCGTACTTAGGGTTTCTCCAAAACTTATCCTTTTTTTATGTGTGAAAATTAGAAAACTATATATAGGAAATAGGGTCTGACGGCGTCAAGACCAATCTTGTGACGCCGTCACCTCGTCGCCAAAACTCTTCTCGGACTGCCTTGATCTACTTTTGACGCCGTCATGTATTGTGCATTTCCAGGCCGTCATGAATTTTACTCTTGACGCCCTACTTCGTGACGCCGTCAAATCTGTACTGGATCGTCATGGAAATTTGCTCTTGACGCCGTCAACGATTCCTTCTTGACGCCGTCACCTACTGTTCCCAGCAAGGAAAATTAAGACTTTGGCGTTTTCTTCACTTTTATGCTCCAAAAACGTCCGAATTGCTTCCTTTTCCAGATTTCACTCCCAAAGTACCTAAAATCACAAAAGGAACGATTTAGGGAAATATTTGATCAAATAAAGTCAATTCCGGGCTTAAATGACCCCCTAAAAGTGGTTCATTTTTCGCCTCATCAACTACTGAAGTTGCTGAACTGCAAACCTTGAAATAGAGAAGAACCAGCACTAAACCAAACTACCATCACAAATAAAACTTGCAGCACGCACTGCAGCACAAAAAAGACTTATATCAAGCTTACCATAACCGAATCTTGAGTGCCTCCCATAACCATTATTGCCAATATCAGACATACAACTTATAAAAACTAAAATTTGCAAGCCTTGATCGGGTCCCAACACCAATGAAATAGTTTCCTTTGCTCTATTCGAAATCCAATGAAATGATAGAACTTGTACCTCATCACAAATAGTCGACATATTAGAGGCTCTATTTTCAAAACTCTCTTATTTCTAGAGTTCCAAATCATATATAACATCACCCAACAAACCGCTTGCCAAACTGTTCTTTGTTTTTTTATGAAAGTTTGGCAAGCCTTTGTATTCAATAATATCTTGAAGCGACCCAATATTAAAAGTACCCATATGCCACCACTTAAAGAGTTTACCCCAAGCCTCTATTACCCGAGAGCACCCTAAGAAGCAATGATCCACCGTTTCAATATCATTTCCACAATGCGGGCAAAGAGTTGAGTTAAGACCAATACCAAGATGTTCGAGCCAAGTGTAAACCGGTACTCTTCTTTGTTGTAGACGCCAAATAAAAATACTACTTTTCTTGGGATGATCTTGCACCATTTTGTATCTTGAGCACCATTGGTAGGATTTAGGATCTTGTCATCTACCATTTCTCTAAGTCTTTTAATCGTGAAAACACCATTATCGTCATGTATCCATCTCCATGAATCTTCTTGCAACACATTCGGAACCAAAAAGTTAGTTAAAATCGTCAATTCGTCAAGATCTCCTAACCCTCTACCTCTTAATTCTCTAGCCCAATCCCACCTCCAAACCCATGTATCATTTCTCCACACCCTCTTATCATCAACCGTAATATCTTTATTGATTTTTGTTTTTTGAACGGCAAATATCTTTATTGATTTCTAGTTTGTATAATCTAGGAAACTTCTCAATAAGAACCACCCCATCCCCAATCCAACTATCTATCCAAAAGAGAGTATTATTCCCATTACCAAGTTTTTTTTTTCAAAAGAGCCACAACAATTAAAACCCAATTTTTGAATATCTCTACCCGTCTTTACTATATCCCCCACTTAGAACCTCCTAACATTATATCATCATCTTCATCTTTTAAACAACCATTTGCAACACATTTGGAACAAAAAAGTTAGTTAAAATCGTCAATTCCTCATGATCGCCTAACCCTCTACCTCTTAATTCTCTAGCCCAATCCCACCTCCAAACCCATGTATCATTTATCCACACCCTCTTATCACCAACCGTAATATCTTTATTGATTTTTTATTTTATTTTTTTTGAACGGCAAATATATTTATTGATTTCTAGTCTATATAATCTAGGAAACTTCTCACTAAGAACCCACACCATCTCGAATCCAACTATCTATCCAAAAGAGAGTATTATTCCCATTACCAAGCTTTTTTTTTCAAAAGAGCCAAAAAAAAATAATAATAATAAAATAAACCTCGATTTTTTAATATCTCTACCCGTCTTTACTATATCCCCCCACTTAGAATCTCTCAACATTATATGGACACCATCATCATCTTTTAAACCATCATCATACCATAAATACTTTTAATAAGTCTAACTCAAAGTCTATTTGATTCTTTGAGTTAGACTTATTGGAGGCTTTTAAGCTACCAATACTTATACCACCTAAAGACAATTTGTTAAGAGTCACTTCCCATTTTACCAAAATAGTACGCATGTTAAAAGTATATCAATATTTGGCCCTTTTTGTTTGTAATCCAGCGGTCTTTTCGGGGTATGTTTTTTATTAAAAAAAATCGTTGGATATCTCCTTTTTTCCAAAGAAATATATCTAAACTTCAACAGTTTTTGTAAAGTCGAACATATGTCAAAAGTATATCAACATTGAATTCGTTTTGTTTGTAATTCGGATGCCTTTCTGGCGATATATTTTTTGTTGACGAAATCACCAGATATTTGTCAGACGGTGCCAAGGCCACACCGATGGCTGCATTTTCAGGTCAAGCACCGTCACAACCAGCCCAAATAGTCCATTTTTATTTATTTATTTATTTATTTTTTTATTTTTATTTTTTGGTAATGTATCCGTATGTTAGTGAGTTATGTGTGGCCATAGGGTACAATGGCATCAAATTTTGGTGTTATAGAGGGAATGATGTTTTTGGTGTTGTTTCGAACTTTAGTGCTATAGAAAAATGTGTTAATGTGGTAACACTTTTCTCATGACACCATGAGAACGACACAATGGGTATGTTCTTTTCTTTTTTTCTTTTTTTTTTTTTTTTTTTTTTTTTTTTTTTAACTTATTGTGAAGAACTATTAAGAAAGCCATATTTTAGTACTATTATAACATAGTCATGTGGGTGCACGTGATGACCACTTGCAAAGACCCTACTTGCAATGTTGCAAGGCTTATGCTTATCCATACCCGTTGAGTCGTTGACTGTATATGCATCTATGGTGGCACCTGCTTTCTGTTCCCTTTTACACAGCTAAAAGTTCAGAAACTAATTTTATACTACAGTATAAGTTTTCTGAGGTGTGCTAAACCCACTCATAGTTTACAAAAAAAAAACCCACTCGCTGACGTGTCAGCGAGCTGATTGGTTGGTTTTTTGTGGCCCACAAAAAACCAACCAATCAGCTCGCTGACACGTCAGCGAGTGGGTTTTTTTTTTGTAAACTATGAGTGGATCTAGAAATATTCTTTCTTTTTTAATTCTTTAAAGTGTAGTTGTCCAATGTGGCTTTGACAGTCCTTTTAACATGAAGCAGCTAATGCTTAAAATTTTATCCACAACAACAATCCTTAATTTCATTATAGTCACACGAAAATAAGGTGTAAACAGTCACACTCGTATCTGTATCTGAAGATAAAGAATTGCAAACTACAAGAATGTATCAACGCTTATAATTTTATCATACGTATATTAGATGCACATGAATAACATTGCCAAGTTGCAATTTTAGTTCTAGTTAGGCTAACATTTTTATGTTTTTGAAATGTTGGATTAACATATTTAATTGAGGTGCGCAAGTTGTTTTGTTTATAATAAAAAAACACATTGGAATTTCGTAGATTATTAAAATTTAAAAGGGTGATACAAAACATTATCCAAATGATTGGTTACACATCTAATTCATAATAAAAATAACATTAGTTTGATGTTTACATATCTATAATTATAATCAATGTTTCATTACGAAGAGTGAATTCTCTTTAAATGTGAACTTCCTTTACATTCGTCTTACACTCCATTGTTTGCTTCAAGAAGTTGCCAAAGAGAAACATCTTATCCTTTCATCAAAACCTATAAATTGTAAAATATAACCGATACGAATAAAGTGTAGTTAGATAAGAAAAAGAAATAAATGGATTTTGCATTGCAAGTCAGATTTAAGATCAAATAAGAAAAAATCTTAAAATGATAAGAATGAAAAATAACTATAAATACACATTAGAGATGCGTCGATTTAAATTAGATGCATCCATAATATTTTAGATACAGCCTAATATATTTCCTAGCAAAAACTTAGGATGCATATACATATATTATATGCATTTCATCAAGTTAAATGAATCCTGTGTATTTATCGCCTTCTGCGAGTCAAATTTCTTGCTAATACTATTTTACATCGTTTTTACTTCAAAATCACTTTCAAAACTAAGTGAGATGCATCTAAATGAATAAAGATGCATCTAATTCAAGTCGATGCATCTCAAATATGTGATTATAGTTATTTTTCATTATTTTCATTTTAAGTTTTCTTCTCACTGGATCCTTACATTTGCAAGTCAAACTAAATAAATAAATAAATTATCTTAACAAAATGAAATATGAATCACGTTTACTCTTCTAAACGCAAAGGTTCTAATTGTCAAAAACATTGCTTACACATAAAAAAGAGAAAATTGACTGCTTAGAAAAATAAAATGATACGCACTCACCAATTGTTAAAGAGAAATATATTGTGTGACATCAGTCACATCACCAACCAAACATAATGAATGATAAACAGTTAAACAGCACATTTTTTTTTGAAAAGTGAATTTCAACTTAGAATCGACCATCTTCGCGGACAGCGAAGGCCCCATAACGGCTAAACATGATAGTAGTACAAAATCAATGTAAAATCATAAATAAAAGAGCAATGATATAAAGGCGAAAACACATGTCTAAAAACATGTGTAATTAATTCGTTATTTAACGCACAACATGCATTTTCTCACTCTTAAATCTCCAAAATAAATAAATTCTTAGATTAAAATTTTGCCAACTCTTATGAAGCTTGCTTGGACATTGTTTTGCCAGATTAAACCTTCTTTCTAGTGACTTAGGTACTTCTTGCTATTGATAAATATATCAGTCGCAAATATGGCGAAGAGATGGTCGAGAATAGGTTCAAGATGAGCGGAGTACTTGAGAGCATGAGGTGGATTAATCTGAATGGCAAGGAATGGAGGTTAAAACACAATATCAAGTCCGTAGACGAAGATTAGGTAGCCAACATTGATGGAATCCGTGGTCCCAAGTAAGATAGACACGAAGAAGCACGACGAGAGTGGCAGGGCATGTCACTTAAGCACTGGGGATGAGTAGCACACTGCAGGAGCTGAAGACACAACTAAGTTTAGAGAAAAGGCCTCCTTGCACTATAGCAAGAAACATTGGCTTGTGAACAAATGTCGTCAACACTTGAGCAACCTCGAAGGTGGTAGATCAAAGTTCAGATGGCAAATGTTACACTGAATCATTATATCGGAGAAACTGTATCACATATTCAAAAGACTAATAAAGAATTTGCAAAACATCAAGGACCAAATAATCATCTGTTCAATTAAACTTCCAAACAATATATTTGGTTTTTGGCGCAGCTGGTAGCTTTTACAGCATATACCAATACCACTTAGGCAGAAATTAAGCAACCTTGAATTTACAGAAGTACAAATAGCAGTAGTAGCCATAATAATGTGCAAAAAGTTCAAAATTTTATGAACAACAGTTAACAAGTTCAAGTCCACACAAATCGAAACCATCCTAAAATTCTTAACAATCACTTCCAAATCATTTAAAAAAAGATCAAGTGTTGGCACTACCCCTTCTTTGTACTGGTTTATAGAGTACAACATTCACGAATTTGGCCCGGAAGCGATGAGAAAAACCAAGTGCCACTACAGACCTTGGGGCCTCGCGGTTTTCAATGTAGAGATGATTCAAGACCACATGTTGAGGGTCAGGAAGTGGGGTGGCCGGGCCGCCATTGGTGGGGTAGCTTAGGACAGTGTGTTGGAGGTGTTGAGGAACTACAGGTGGGTCCCGCCCGTCATCTTCACTTGCAGTGTAGACATTGTTGTAACTTGCATCTGGTGATCTTGGGACTTCGAAACCAGCTACAACAGGTGTTTCCTGCACATTCGTTATATAGTTTAGAACAGCTGTCAATTTTGGTTATTTTACCACAAAAAAACATAGGGGGAAAAGGCTTACTTGATCTTGACTATGGTTGTTGTTCATATTGAGGAATTCCAAATCATTAAAAGGGGTCTCACTAATCAGTTAACCTGAAAGATGGTAGATTCAGAAGCTAATTATAAAAACACTGCAGGCAAGACCTTAGGCGAGGCTATGTGCACCAAAGAACTCAAATCTTGCTCTAACACTATCAATAAAGTTATCACTAAATATTCAGCAACGGTTAAAGAAACATAACCAAAGTAGTAGCCTCAAAGTTAGCACGTTTGCACACTTAGTAAGGGTTAGTTTCAATGCTATATAGATTGAGATATTTTGTGTATGTCTCTGAACTTTATAAAATGTGGTGAAATTGTCCTTTGCACTGATAACTCTGATGAAAAGTGTTAATCTCCACATCCTACAATTTGGCGAAATTTAGACTTATGCTCATCTAACTACCTCTAAACTCAGATGTAAATAACTTAATATTGTACCATGTGTAATCAATCTAAAAACAGAATGCCAAATTTAGCTGGATACACTTTGTTAGATTCTCCGCCACCATGCAAGAAAGACGGCGAGACCCTTGCTATGATTCTAATAAGTTTAAGATGTTGATCATTAACCAAATCGGCACTAAAAGTATTTAATCGTCTGATTTGGTAGTTTTTATTTCTGGGCATTGTTAAAGGGGAGGGTGAGGAATACATACACCTTTTTAAGAATGTTAGGTAACTTCATTAAGGTAAATCGATATTCCTATGATGGCCTACGGAAAGCAATATACTTGGAAGCAAAGAATCATAGAGCCTATAGAATGGAAAAATCATTTTTATAGTCCAATAACTCCAACCTAGATAGCATCAATACAATTTGCGCAATGGGATTATTTAGTAGAGATAGAGGAAAACTTGCTACTTGTTAGTCAGGATTGAACTTTGATTGGCAAAAAAAAAAAAAAAAAAAAAAAAAAAAAAAAAAAAAAAGTCGGAAAAATGAGCTACAAATGCAGATATATTGCAAAGCTCTTCTCTCATGCGTGGCCATACAGTTTGGTAGTGATTGGACCGAGATAAAAAAAATAATAAATAAATAAAATAAAATAAAATACAAGCAAACTGAACGATAGATTAAGGAAATAGAACCAAACAACAATTATAATGACCGAGATAACAGCTTAGCAAATGAGTAACATTGTCCGCATCCTAGGAAATGAAGCATCATAATCTAGCACTCCTAATCCATGTTCTAACAGAAAAATGCCTCATATTATAATTTCCATCTCAAAGATTATCTAAAATTACACTTATTTACTCAGGCACCAATAGGCAATGGACTTTTGATAGAGCAAATAAAACAGAAATGCCTAACAGGTTGCTATTGGCTGCATATGCATTCGACTATACACGTTGTTCGGTATATACACTTCGACAATTTACACTACAATTTTTTTGCTAGGGGGCACGTCCCCACCCTTCCCCCCTTCTCCGCCTCAGCAATGACCTTAAAACTACATCTTCTATTGAGGAACTTTATTCACTTACAGCAATTTGTGGCTAGGTAAACATCACAAACATACAGTTCAATCGTTTTAACTGAAGCATCTTACAATAATAACAGCATACGCAACTATCAATCTAATAGATTCCAAGTATTCAATATGCCTTCCATCAAACTGTACAGTGTAAAAACATTTAAACGATACACTCCTAAGTCACTCTCTCCGTCACAATCAACTTGCTTTAACGGAATCATGAATTCATCCAAATTAAATCATCAAAAGTCACTCACACACACATTGCAGAAATAACAATAACTAAACCTGACATTTTATTTTTGTAGATATATATAATCATAGCTTTAAAAAATTTATTTTTAAAATGTTAATTAAACAACTTGAGCATGACCTAATTTCTAGACCAAAAAATATATATTAATATGCATCTAAAACAATAAATTAAACCTAAAAGCTTATAACTTTCATATCTTTATACAAGATCTAAACAGTATAAATCAATCACATATCAATTTTTAATTCTATATAATTCAAAACAAGATAAAACTAAAATCACAAAGTAACAAAATAATGAAATGAAATTGAGATATTGGCAAACCTATAGAAGCGATAACCGTATTTGATTGGGTTTATCTTAATTGAAATTGAGTGAGTAATATTAATGATTTAATGAAACCCTAATTTTATTTTGTTGTAATGGAATTAGGGGTAAATAACGTAGAACGAGATACAGACGTAAGTGTGTGTGGGAGACCATATTTCTTAAAAGCCCATAACATAGGCCCACATTTCGTGACCATCTGCTTTTTGACCAAAATATGTTAATAAGATACTTTTTTTAAAAACAAAATCCGTCTCAAATGTGGTGGCAACGGGGCGGTGAATATAGGGGATCGTATTTACCATCCTCATCCCCGCCTCCATCTTAACTTTTTATTTTTGAAAAAAAAAAAAAAGAAAAAAGAAAAAAAGCGGGAAGAACATAAAATAGGATAAATTGCAAATTTGGTCTCAAAACTATCACGAATGCGCATGAATCACAGCGAGACGATTTTTGTTGCAAAAAATATTATTGTTTATAATTTTTTGCAAAACATCCACTGTGAGGCATTGTTCACTAACTCTTGTTATCTTTTCTCGTTAAGTGCCTCGTCACTGAGGGTAGTATTATCATTTCAATGTTCCCGGTTAATATGTCCACATGTCATATCACTGTTGCTATAAGGACTAAATTTGCAACCAAAGTTTTTACCCGAATTTAATATGAATGTTTCATCACGCATTTCCACACAACTTTTTTTACACACTTTCCAGTAAAAAAATGGACGTTATTTGTGACTGTGGTAAACACGTAACAATCAAAACAAGCTGGACAAACAGAAACCCAGGCCGACGGTTCTACTGTTGTCCGGCATGTGGGTTTATTGGATGGAAAGATCCTCCAATGTGTTGCCGAGCAGTCGATGTAATTATTGGCCTCTTGAGGGCAAGGAGTGATCTTGAAGAAGACTTAGAGGAGCAGTTGATGAGGGAGAAGGATGAGCAGTTGAAGAAGCTCAAGAAGTTTCTTGTGTTAAGTTGGGTCTTTTTTTAATTGTCTTTAAGTTTGTTTAGGTTGGTATGGAGTTCTGGTTTGCATCATTATAGGGAATAAGGTCATCCCTAGTTTGTATTGACATTATCATGTTAATAAAAATTTGATGTTTAAGGCTTTATAGTGGGATCATTGTAGTTGCTTCTTGTTATTTTAAAAAGACAATGTAGTTGGTATGGATTATTGCTAAAGTTGTGTTCTCGATGGAAAACATTAACATGTATCTAGTTTGACTTTTGATAGTCAACAATGTTCCTTTTAGTTGCCAAATCACTGTGCAGCAAACTGGGTTTTTGGTTGCTTAGCAACTTTGACTTACAATAGTAAAAACTAATTTGGGTAATTGAATATATTTAACTTGTATGAAGTATATGATGATATCAAAGCAAAAAGTCTTTGAATTGTGCAGCATTATTCAGCAAATTACCAATTTGGTTGCTGAATCAATATACACCAAATTGGCCCTTTGCTTAATCTTTATGTAGCAACTTTGACTTGTGTAGCAAATAGTCAATAAATTTGCATGAAGACTGATTGGCTCCTAACGGTCAACCTAAACTGACCAGGGAATGGTCAACAAGGTCAAAGCCTTAGAGTCAATGCTCCGCGGAATATAGTGGTTTCCCCGGGTCGTTATGTCCCGACGAAGTGTGAATGGTTATAAAACGGTTTCGTGATCGGGTGAATCTGGATGGAAAGGAGTTTGTGAATGGTTAACTAAAGAATCTACAAGAGAATAGCTTAAATAAGCTATATGAATAAGACGGGAAAGCTAAGAAAAACCAGAAACGATTAAAACTTAAAACGCGTACGTTACATTTAAATAAAACGTAAACGTACGAGATAAAACGTAAAAATTGAAATCTGAAAACCCCCAGGGGGTGAAAATGACTTTTTTACAAACTAAAAGGTAAAAGAAAATTTTTAGAAAATTAAAATAAATTTTAACACTAATTAATTATTTATTATTAATTAAATACTAATTATTACTTATTAATAATATTTAAGTAACTTAAATATAATACAATATTATTTAAATACTAGAAAAATGAAAATAAAGTTTCTAAAATTATAAAATAACTAAAAATAAGTTTTAAACATAAAAATATCTATTTTTGTCTTTTTGTGATTTTTATATTAATTAATTACTAATTAATTACTAATTAACTAATTAAACTATTTTAAATTAAGAAAAATACTAAATGAACAGTAAAAAGTCTAATAAAATTTCTAAAATTATTTTACATTATATAAAAGCTAGGAAAAATATAAAAACTAGGTTTAGCTTGATAAAAACTAATTATGCTATTTTAAACTTAATATTAATTAATTACTAATAAAACTAAGATTAAATCTAATAAATACTAAAAGATAAAATAAAAATCTGAGAAAATTATTATAAATACTTTAATATAAGAGGAATTTAAGAAAAATATAAAATAGCTAAGTACTTAATAAAAATATAAAAATGAAAATTAAAATTAAATTACATTAAATAGAAACTATCACTTAAAAATTAAATTGGATTTTTGGAATTTTTCTTTTTGAAAACTGATTTACACCTAAAAACAACAAACTTTTGTAAAAACAAAAGTTTTATAACTTAAAAATAAGCTGTGGAGAGCTTATAAGCCTTGACAGTTGATCACAGTTGACCAAGGATGAAAATAAGCCAAAATGGCATTAAGTGGGACCCACAATGATTACAACTGGTCTAAATAAGTTATATGAACATACTTGAACAAGAAGAAACCAAAAAGTCTCACAGAATAACTTGGTTGAGGACTGAAATTGGGGACAGATTTGAGATGTGGTTCTAGGTGGGACCCAGGGGGTGTGAAGTCAAACCATGGCTCAAAATGTGGTGTATGGTAGGAGGGGGGTTGAAAGGAGCTGAATTGTGGCCATGGGAACCACTGAAGTGGCTAGAAACCACCACCAAAGGGTGGTGTTTGGGTGTGCAGCTGCTGAGACAGAGCAGGTAGCAGCCCTGCACCCCTCTTTGGAGGGCTGTGGGGCCCACCACAAAAATCTTAAAAATGAAAGGAGGGGGGAAATCAATAGTTGGGGTGGTAGATTACAATCTCTGAAAAGCACAAACTCTAATTCACACTACAAAATTCACCAATATTCCCATAACTTTTGGAAAAATCTGATAACTAGCAATTTGACTTATTGAAATACACTTGCACTTTGACTTATTTGGACTTGTGATGGATCCTATAAGCTGAAATAGTTGTGTTAAGCTAGAATAAGTTCAATTTAGGCTACATTAACAACTTAAGTACTGATGTGGGTGGGTTTGGATTACCAACTGCCCAACAGTTAACTATTGGGGGTCTTGGTGATGATTTTTGACTTTGGGTTGTTTAAGGTGCCATTTTGTGACTTACAAGTCTTATTTAGACCTAATGTAGTATGCATAAACTAAAGCAACAACAAAACACCAACCAGAGGATAGCTAGATAGGCTGAACCAAACACCCTCTTATAAACTGAAATGACAGATTTTCAAAGCAATTTGATATTTTAAACCATAAATTTCACTATTTAACTTCCACTAACACAAATAAAACACAAATAAACTTGAATCAACAACAATGAGCAGATACAACTAAAAATTATAAAATATGAAAATGGGTACTTGAACTGAGTTGGTAACTTACACTGAGATAGTTGCTCAAAACCAAAAACAGATACTCAATTCCAAACCTAATGTCTCCCTGAGACTCTAAACCATGAATACCCAAAATTGCCCAGCTACTTGCCTTTCTTCTTCTTCTTCTTGTGATTTTTTTATTTTTTCTTATTTTATTTGTATTTTTGATGATTTTTGGTTTCCTAACTTGAACTGTTTCAAACCTTTTGAAAGCTTTAAAAAACTTATAGTGGAACTGAAATAAGCTTAATCCAACATCAAACAACAACTTTTAAGATTTTAATAATAAATTGAAATTTCTACTAAAAAAATTGCAAATCTGGAATTCAGAACTGAAAGTTTGAAATTAATGATTCAATTGAGTTTCAACCACACTGAGAACACTTAATACAAAGCTTTTAAGCTAAAAATTACAATAGACTTGGAAAATTAAGCTAAACCGTGGACCTAAATTACTCTACTCCTATTCTATATTAACTACTCAGCTTTTCTTCCCTTTTCTTCATTCTTATAGACCCTGGAGTCCCTCTTAGACTTTCCCACTTCTGTCTCAGCCGTTGGATGGCTTCTAAATGATCACAGCCTTTGAATCCTTTTTGGCGGGAAAAAGGTATTGGAGCAGTTGAGTGGGTTTGGTGTAGGTATTAATGAAGGGGGGGGGGGGGAAATTGGAGTGTTGGTTGAGTGATATTAATAAGAAGGTGGGGTTGGTGAGAAAAATGGAGAGGAGGGGGGAGACATGGAAGCTGGAAATGGGGGAGATGAACAGTGGACGATGGGTGTGGGTTTGACTGGGGTCAACGCCCAGGGTGTTATTAGAGGTGGGTATGGGCCAGTTTGTATTTGGGCTTGGGTGTTTTGTTGGATCAGGCCTGGTTTGGTTTTGGATTTGGATAAAATTAACAAAAGGGTCCAATTGGTTATTAGTAATACTACAAGGACCAAAAATGTAATATGCTGAAAATGGAGGGGTGGGTTTGACAACTTCTTCAAAGTATTTCAAGGATCATTCCTGCCATAGCTCCATATTCCAAGGACCATAAATAATTTTTTTCCACTTTTAAAATTTCCGGGGACCAAATGTGTTAATTTGCAAAGTTTAGGGGTCATTTTTGCCAATCTGTGAAAAATTTTATCCAAGGACCAATATTGAACATTTTTGAATTTCCAAGGACTAAAAATGATTTTTCATCCAAAAATATCCCACCAGGGACCAATTCTGTCAATTACTGAAACTCCAGGGACCAAAACTGTAAATTTCCAAAACTTTCCAATTTTTCACCAAAGGACTAAATATGACAATTTATGATTTCAAAAGGACCTTTGGTGATAATTTTCCATATTTTGAATGACCAGGGACTAGTTTTGTCATTTTATGAAAGTTGGGGGACTGAAACTGCCAATTTTGCAAACTTTGTACGTTTTTCATTTGTTTTTGCTCATTTTGCATCTAAAACATATAAAACACAATTTTGAAATATTTTCAGTATTTTGATGCATTTCTGAGTGTTTTTGTATGTTTTGCAGTTCAGATTAGACCAAAAATGATGAGTGTTTGAGCACTCATCAATCCCCCACACTAAACTATTGCTAGTTCCTAGCAATAACTGTTTTGAAAACTTGATGGATTTTAAACTCTTTACCAAAATCCATCACTTCTGGAGTAGCCAGGTGTAAGAACTGTGGCACACCTGATAACCGTGTGATTTTGAGCAAACCACCAGTTGTCAACGGATTTGATTAGTCTTTACCAAAAGCCGTTTGCTCCTGGACTAGCCAGCATCTTGATGGACAACGTCAACATCTTGGTGAGCTGATTACCAATTATGGATTTTCCACGGCCTTTACCACGAACCATAATCTTGCGGGCTAGCCAACTCATTTTTTTTTGGGGAGTTGAGGAACCATACAATTTTGGGCAAATTGCAAGCCGTAAACGGATTTGAGATGTCTTTACCAAGAGCCGTTTGCTCCTGGACTAGCCAATCCCTTTTGTCGGTTAGACAAGGCGGACTGATTACCACAAAAATTTTGAAGCACCAGTGATTTTTTTTTTAAAATTTTTGAAATTTTGGCTAAAACGGGGGTATTATATAGTAAAATGTGATAAAATTCGCTAGAATAGCGAAATACCCCCCACACTTAGCATGAATATTGTCCTCAATATTCAAAGTCCCGGCTATTATGCCGACATTTTGAACGTAAAAGGGCAACATTACAAGCTAAGCGTGGAAAACACCATTTGGTATTTTCACTTCTTTTGTAACCATAGCATGGGGGACTCCCCCACACTTAGGGTGAAAACCCTATAAGTATGATGTGGAAAAAAATAATCTCAATCGGACTTTCATTCAAGATGTTTGGGCAAACATTTGAAGCACATGAAAGTTCCACACCGATGAGATATAATACCGGCTCAAGATAATGATACATGAAAATGCCGGGATCAAATATAGTGTCTTCATTCCCGAAGGAATGAAGGACAGGAGAAGTCACCCTGTAGGTGAAGAAGGGAAGAAAGATCTTGATGACAATCAAGATTGATTCATCATTATCAGAAAGAGAATTCATGTTTGGTGTATCATGAATCTCATCAGTAAAGCTCATATGATCTAGACAAATTATGGGTGGGAGGGTTGGGATTTTGATATCAATCAAATTCTCATGGTTGAGAATATTTCCCTCCGGAAAACAAAGATCAATTTTGTCTAGATCAAAGTGGAAGTTATCATACTCCGGTGGAGATATGATATGAGTGAGTTCACCGGAGAACTCCTCAAAGGTAAATGAATCATATTCGGGGAGAGAAATTTGAGAATGAGAAGTGGTACTGTCACTAATCTTCTCTCCCATATGATCAAAGGTAAAGGCTTCAAACTCCGGAATAGGATCGTCGGAGACAATGTCATTATCCTTTATGGGGATAGGAGATGAAATAGGTTTCATTTTGAAAGCCTCGATTTTAGAAATGAGGAGATCGACATTCAATAATGTTGCACGAAGTGCTTCATCCTTGATTTCAGTGTTAATCTCGTCATTCTCTTCTTCTAAGCTGACTAGCTCAGAAGGTAATTCTTCCATATAAACGATGTCCTCACAAGATAATGAATTGTCATCAGTAGAATCGGAGAACATCTCATCATGATTAGATGGGAAGAATAGAGGAGGAGGAATATCACACATATGATCAAAAGTCCCCTGTGACTCTCTCGGGATTGGGACAAGGATCTCAACACTAGACTTTATTAATTCGTCTGATTCCTTATTAGGAACAGTGCTAAGATGCTCATCCCCCATGATCAGAGAGTGAGTGTGAACTTCGGGTGTGATAACAGCAGGTTGAGATGGAATCTCAACTGACGGGATTTCATCTGATGAACTGGATGAATCATCATCAAGGATATCTTCATCATCACTGTCATCAGGAATGAAATGAAATTTAGAGCTGGATCTGGCTGCTTTTTCTTTTGCAATGGATTCCCTCACGGATTTTTCATAGGCATCTTGGGAATTTATTCTAGCAGTCTGCTCTTCAGCAAGCAATTCTTCCATGGATTTTTGATGAGTGTGTCTTTGGGCAAAGTCTTGAACTAAACCCTTAAGCTCATCAACGATTTTCATCATATTTTGCATTTCTGGAAGAAGTGCTTGATTCATATCGTACTGTGGAGGTGGGTCTTGTAACGAATAGTCGTAATTGTTACAAGGAAATGGATTCCCTGTTTGACAATCAGAGCTAGTGTGTGGACCTCCACAATACTCACAACAGTAAAACTGATGTGGCTGTGGGTTGTACGTGTTATAGTCATACTTGTTATCAGGAAACTGCTCATAGACAAGCGTGTTGCCTGATTGACAATCAGAATCGTAGTGTGAACCACCACAGTACTCACAACAGTAAAACTGTTGAGTCTGGCTTGGTGTATCTTGATACGAAGCATCATTGAAATTTGGGTAATATGATTCTTGCTCGTATGAGTGTGATGGGTAATTGGAAAAATTTGAAGAGTCGTTGAATGAGTTCTGATTAGGATCATAAGCAAATGAATTACTCGACCCACAAAACAAACAACTCCCGTTTTGAATATCATTACCACATTGTACACATGTCCACCAACGGCATGGCAAACCAAAAAGTGGCTCACCACAACCAACACAAGGGATAAAATCCGGAGGTGGGACAAGTGGTGTGCTCTTAGAGCTAGCAATTTCCACCACTTCCATTATGGTCTCGGGTTTTGGTTCTTGATAAACGTGAAGATTGGGTAAGTCGTTCTTTTCAGTCACTGCTCTAAGCTCTGCACGTTTGCTTGACAAACTTTTAACCGTAAACCGTGAAAGGTTAAGATCAACTCTTGACGGTTTAGGAGCAATTGTGAGCTTAGGTTTTTGGACAACCGTAGGTTGGACGTATTTAGCACTTTCATTGTCAGAGGAAAGTACCGGGTCCTTTGTCACCTTGGTTTCTCATTCCATTTCCCTCACCGGAGAGGGAATATGAATCGAGGGTCCACCATAATCACTACGACATCTCGATATTTTTGACAAGGCCATAAGTTTTTCAATTTTGCTCTGAAAGGCTCATTGTTCAAAGAAATCGTCATCGAGAGATGCCATTTAGAATTATACATGAGAGGGGTATAAGAATGTAGAATCAAATGGATAGAGGGTAAGGAAAAATATTTTTGGGGTTTTCTTTTTTTTTTTTTTTTTTTTTTTTTTTTTTTTTTTTTTTATGAAAATTTTATACAAATGAGAAAGAAAATGTTTTTGGGTTTTTTTGTGTTCGTTGAAAACTGATTTAAAATGTTTTCGTGAACGGTTTTGTTTTGAAAATAAGAAAATATGAACAAAGTATGGATAAATGTACAATGGAACGAATTCCAAAGACACTAATCAGAAAAACCGTTTAGATACGCACACAACCTCCCCGGCAGCGGCGCCAAAAATTGATTGGCTCCTAACGGTCAACCTAAACTGACCAGGGAATGGTCAACAAGGTCAAAGCCTTAGAGTCAATTCTCCGCGGAATATAGTGGTTTCCCCGGGTCGTTATGTCCCGACGAGGTGTGAATGGTTATAAAACGGTTTCGTGATCGGGTGAATCTGGATGGAAAGGAGTTTGTGAATGGTTAACTAAAGAATCTACAAGAGAATAGCTTAAATAAGCTATATGAATAAGACGGGAAAGCTAAGAAAAACCAGAAACGATTAAAACTTAAAACGCGTACGTTACGTTTAAATAAAACGTAAACGTACGAGATAAAACGTAAAAATTGAAATCTGAAAACCCCCAGGGGGTGAAAATGACTTTTTTACAAACTAAAAGGTAAAAGAAAATTTTTAGAAAATTAAAATAAATTTTAACACTAATTAATTATTTATTATTAATTAAATACTAATTATTACTTATTAATAATATTTAAGTAACTTAAATATAATACAATATTATTTAAATACTAGAAAAATGAAAATAAAGTTTCTAAAATTATAAAATAACTAAAAATAAGTTTTAAACATAAAAATATCTATTTTTGTCTTTTTGTGATTTTTATATTAATTAATTACTAATTAACTAATTAAACTATTTTAAATTAAGAAAAATACTAAATGAACAGTAAAAAGTCTAATAAAATTTCTAAAATTATTTTACATTATATAAAAGCTAGGAAAAATATAAAAACTAGGTTTAGCTTGATAAAAACTAATTATGCTATTTTAAACTTAATATTAATTAATTATTAATAAAACTAAGATTAAATCTAATAAATAATAAAAGATAAAATAAAAATCTGAGAAAATTATTATAAATACTTTAATATAAGAGGAATTTAAGAAAAATATAAAATAGCTAAGTACTTAATAAAAATATAAAAATTAAAATTAAAATTAAATTACATTAAATAGAAACTATCACTTAAAAATTAAATTGGATTTTTGGAATTTTTCTTTTTGAAAACTGATTTACACCTAAAAACAACAAACTTTTGTAAAAACAAAAGTTTTATAACTTAAAAATAAGCTGTGGAGAGCTTATAAGCCTTGACAGTTGACCACAGTTGACCAAGGATGAAAATAAGCCAAAATGGCATTAAGTGGGACCCACAATGATTAAAATGGTCTAAATAAGTTATATGAACATACTTGAACAAGAAGAAACCAAAAAGTCTCACAGAATAAGCCAAAAAGCTACAAATAAGCACTAAGTAACTTGGTTGAGGACTGAAATTGGGGACAGATTTTAGATGTGGTTCTAGGTGGGACCCAGGGGTGTGAAGTCAAACCATGGATCAAAATGTGGTGTGTGGTAGGAGGGGGGTTGAAAGGAGCTGAGTTGTGGCCATGGGAACCACTGAAGTGGCTGGAAACCACCACCAAAGGGTGGTGTTTGGGTGTGCAGCTGCTGAGACAGAGCAGGTAGCAGCCCTGCACCCCTCTTTGGAGGGCTGTGGGGCCCACCACAAAAATCTTAAAAATGAAAGGAGGGGGAAATCAATAGTTGGGGTGGTAGATTACAATCTCTGAAAAGCACAAACTCTAATTCACACTACAAAATTCACCAATATTCCCACAACTTTTGGAAAAATCTGATAACTAGCAATTTGACTTTTTGAAATACGCTTGCACTTTGACTTATTTGGACTTGTGATGGATCCTGTAAGCTGAAATAGTTGTGTTAAGCTAGAATAAGTTCAATTTAGGCTACATTAACAACTTAAGTACTGATGTGTGTTAGGTCACTATTTTATAAACACAAGCACAATAATGATAGAAATGAGATGAGAATGAGAATGGGATGATTATGAGAATTAGAGAATAAGAATTGCAAGAGTTTCCTTAATATTTTCACATAACCAACCAAGTATTACATAGACCTAAGCATACTATATATAGGGAAGGAGCTAGGGCAACACTCCCTCTCCTTCCTTTCTCCAAATCGTGTGGGCTTTCAAGCCCATGGGCCACATATCTTAAGTCTAGTAAACTTGTAACATTACATAAGTGTAAGAAAATAATAACTTAAGCAACCTAATATTACAAATGAACGAAACTTGATAAAATAGTAAAACTTTGGTTCCAACAATCTCCCCCTAAGGGTCGGTCATCATGGTTGCTTGACGTCTTCGTCTTAATCTTTGACTTTCATAGCTTTAGACGTCTTCAGAAATGATTAGAATAATAATGGATATACTTTGCTCTTTGTCTTTGTTCTTTGATGAAGTTGTAGTGATTATGTTATGAAGTAATCTGCCGTTCGTCACTCCTGCGTCTGTGGTGGTTGTCCGCCATTCCAACATACTCATACATCTTTGGACTTAGACTTTCACATACAAGAAGTTCCTTTACATGCATTGAGATCTTTGTCTTTATACTTTGTAGATTCATCTTATTGGCGTTGAATCTTTCTTTGAACTTTGTGTTGCTAAGATCTTTGGGGAAGCTTTCTTTGACTTCAAGATGTATGTATGAGCATGTTGGAATCTACGATCATGGAAGTGAGATACCTGCGAGTAAACAGTTAGCAATAAAACAGCCGGTACTTACGGATAAGGAATTAGAGCTCATCAACAGCATATTGTGAAGACTCCTTCTAATCCTTATCCAGGCCGTTCCCATATCAGATACTCCCGAAGGAGCTTACGAGACCTACTGAGTAGCTCAATGACTGGGTGAGTCGCTGGGGATCACTCCACGACTGTAGACCGCTATGGAACCACCGCAAACACTAAGCGTAACCCTTGTGGGGTTACCGAAGTGACCTGCTGTCAGGGCTGTTTGATGTTGACCCTGGCAGGATTTCCGTTCAATCATTAAGAAATACTTACGTAATCCTCTCATAAACGTTCTTGGCAGATTGCTAAGATCTGCGAAGGACTCGATAGTTTACAACTGATGCCCATAGATGTAGAACACCAGTTGTAGAAATACTAAGTGTTCCTAAGAGATCTTTGATGTATCATAAGGCTCTAGACTCAATAAGTGCACACCTAGGTTTCCTATGCGGAGACTGGGGAGGTGTCTCCTGCTTCAATATCAACCGTCTCTAAGAGATAGGTCGATAGGTTACGCGGGTTCCCCGTGAGAATGAAACAAGTCCTTTTAAGAGAACTTGAGTGGTTAAGAAGGTTTAGTGCATTGCGTCACTGGGTCCATGACGACTTAATCTTCAATACCGGTGTTGTCTTTTGCAACAGCCAGTAGCATACGTATTGAACCCGGTGTCTGCCCTAAGGTTGAACATATGGAGGGCTATTTCTTTTCACCCTTTACTTTGCTTTTCTTTTTAATTCTTCAACTCCTTCTTTCCCTTTCATTCATTTCTCCTTTTTTTTCATATCATACCTAAGGACTTCTAATTCTAACTATTGGAGATGTCCTTGGGTAGATCCCTCCGGCTCTGGCGGATCATAGGACGGATATTCCTATCTTAATCACCTTATAACTCCGACAGTAGCCAAGAAACCTTTGATTGAAAATCTCTCAAAGTGTTTGTGATAATCAAATATTTTGGTTAACACTTTGAGAGTTTTGTTGTACACTTTTGAAGGGCTCCCCCTGCACATGTGCTCATGAGTATTAAATAAATTTGCACACGCGGGCATTTTGAATTGATCCACTTTCCGTGAACAAGACCGATTCGAGACACGCTTACATCACTAGTTAGACTAGCTTGAAGTTATTACCTGGCCTGATCAAGTTCACAGAAAGTTTCTCGAGACGGTACATTTCTACTAGGACATATCCTTTTCGAGACACGTTTACGTGGTTAGATAAAGAGATACATTGTCAGCTTTTAGGTGACAACTAGCTCTAGTAACTAACTTGATGTTATTACCCGTCGAGGATAAGTCTTTTCGATATTACTAACATTTATTGTCTCGTCAATTCCTGGGTCAATACTGAGTCTAGCTCGCACATGATACAACTTTTAAGCTTTGACTTCGTATATTTTGATCACTTTTACATTTTTCTCCCCCTAAAAAATAGCATATAAAATGATGTTTTTGACAAACTTTTAGATTAAAATATGCCTTTTGAGTCTTACGGGGAGATTCACCAAGAACTTTTGATTTAGAGCAAAGTATTTTGTTTTTACAAGTACTCCCCCTCAACAAGTGATTAGGTCTTATTGAGGTAAAATACTTGTCCTTTTGAGCAGAATTATGAAAAATCATAAATGTTTGATTAATTCTACTCAAAAGTAAGAAGCCTTCGCTCCTTATATTAGGATTGAGGCACTGAAGCGTACCTCAGGGTCCTTTCTTTACAAGTTCGGGTTGTGCACTGTAATGCGTGCACAAGCCATAGTAAAATTCAATCAAATGAAACAATTGATAATGAAAAGTTAACCAAATGTACCAAGTTAATCTTTGTCAGGAAGTGGAGCGTCAAAGTCAGTGAACTTGGGTTCTGGTCTTTCGAAGTTTCTGACAGGAAACGATGGTCTGGCACCGATATAGCTTTCTAGTCGTCTGATCTGTTCACGTCGAAATAACCTTTCTTCAATCTTTAAGACAAAGTTACGAACTTGTCTTCTTATGCTGGATTTCCATCTAGGTTGTTCCCCTTTAGCTATCTTGCGGCGATCATCATTCAACCTTTTGACAAGCCCATCACGAACAGACTTGAGTGTCACATCACAGAATTTGTGTACCTCATCGAACCTCATGAAACTTTGTAGCTTTTTTCTGTTGATGTAGGTGAAGCCAAAAGGTTCTTGGTTGAGAGTAAACTGTAGTGTTTGATAGATACCATCAAAGTAGAATTGTAGCTTTGTCAAATTGATCTTCTGTTGGTAACTTTCCACTCCAAGCTGAAGATCTTCCACTCTTTCTTGAACAATCAAACGTCGGATGTAAAGAAGTAGTGATGCCATGAAGTTGTACTGTACATCTCTATCGAATCCACGCATTCTGTTTTGAACCTTTTCGAGATACATGTCTTCGATGTCATTGAGATTAAGGTTGGGAAAGTCTGCTTCAGAGAACTTGTACTTCTTTCCATCTTGTCGTTTAACAACAATTTCACGCATGAATAAGTAGTTGAACCGTTTCGACTGTTGAATCTCCAAGATAGCGATGATCTTTGATTTCTGCTTCACATTTTCCAATGATGTCTCTCCAAATCTGCTTGTATAACTGAGACGACGACGGTCAGGCCAATGCCGTGTAGAGCATCTCTGTCGTAAGCTACGATGGAGTTGCTGAAAATACGAGTGGTTTCTTCAATGGCTGGAATTTCGTATCTAGCGGCTGGTACTGAGATTGTGAGTGAGGAAGCATATTTCTTCTTGGATGTCTCCTGAGTGAGCTGGATGTTACGAAGATCTTTGTTGAAGAAGAAGCTGTAAGGTATCTTGGGTTTGTCTGGAAATCCTTTCAAAGGTAATGGTTTGGTCCAGTCAGTGAAGTAAGGTTTTTCATGATTCTTGGAACTGAGATCGATATTCACTTCAGGATTTAACCAGTCAAAGTCGGCAGACATTGCACTAGCTATATTCTGCATATGATATTCGTATTCAACTTTGTTTCCAGATCTTTTCTTGAGGAATTCTTGTGCATCCCTATTGATTCTTCTCAGCTCTGCCTTTGTGAGTTTGTTGATGTGAAGATCCTTCATAATGACTTGGGTGAACTGTAGAGTGTTACCAGGAAGGGGTTCTTCTTCTTCGAGAGGAGGTTGAGCTTGAACCATTTCCGTCAGCCAATCATTCTGAGGAGTGTCATCATTTTCGAGCCATGAGTGACGTGTTTTCTTCTTTGATTTCTTTGACTTGGATGTAGCATCTTTGTCTTTAGCCTTGGATGGTGACGATGGTCCAGCATGAGAATCAGGAATAGGTGGAGCACGATAATCGGTGTCCAGTTGACCCTGGTGGTCATCTGTAGGTTCCATGAATGTTTCCTCTTCGTCAGTTTGACCTTGACCCGTAGCTGAGGTGTTTTGTTGATTTCCAGGAGTGATGGAGTCCTTTTGTGGTTGTAGAGAGGATGAGGGACCTGTTCCAGACTTGGGTTTCTTGCCTTTGGAGTTTGGGTCAGGATCGTCATCTTTTCTTGTCCGTTTTCGGGTTCCAGCAGCATCTTTGCATGACTCCTTTGATATGTAAGCCACCATAGCATCATACAGTGCTTTTTCTTCTGCAGTCTGTGTGGGTTTGGAGGCAATGTTGTCAAAGAGTTTGGCCAGCATGTCATTGAAGGACAATTCAGGGACTGTTGGAGTCACAGTAGAAGGTTTTGCGGTGTGAAGCGTGAATGGTGTAGTAGACAACATTTTCCTTGTAACACTTCTGATTCTGTGATCCAAGTTGTCATTGATTGGTTCAAGAAGGTTTGCTACTTCAGGAGTGATCATATCAACCAGATTATCAGTGAGAAAATCATGTGTTGCAGTTCTGATAAATCCTTCGTAATCAGAGTTCAAGAACTTGTCGATCAGCTGCTTTGACTCCTGGAAGTCCTCAACTTGTCTGGTGAGACTTGTAACCATGTCGGTGAGTTTGTTGACTTGCTCCTGAAGATCAACTGGTGGTTTCGGTTCATTGATTGAATGTTGTTTAGAAGCGGTTTCTGAAGGTGTGGGAGATGAATGCTCAGGTGATGATTCGGACGATGACTCGTTGTGAGAGTCTGAAGAAGAAGCAGGAGGAGTCGGATCCTTTGGTGGAGAGTCTTGAGGAGGTGGAGGTTGTGCTGAGGAAGTCTGCTGAGAAGATGACTTAAGAAATATGTTGGTGTCGAACGCGTTCTTCTCTTCGTTTTCCTTTCTACGACGTTCCTCTGCTTCCTCTGCTTCTCGTGCAAGAAACTCTGGAGTAATGAGGTATTCATGTTCCTGATCCGTAGCTATGTTCTCTTGTCCACCAACATTCTCTTCTATATTAGCGGTTTCTGTCATGTTGACATCTCCTGTTTTGTCTGTATCTTTAACGGTGTCATCAGGCTGTGGAGCTGATTCTAACGTAGTGGATACAACGGGAGGAATCATGCTGCTTGTAGCTCCTACATGCTCAGACTGATCAATAGGTGGTGGAGTTAAAGGTTGAGACATGAGTCGGCTTTCGAGAGTTGCTTTCCTTTGTTCTTTCCTAAGCTGCTTTTCTTCAGCTCTAGTGTCGACAACTATACTCTTCAGTTTGCGTTTATCGACCAAAGGTTCAACGATTGGTTCATCTTCATCATCATTAGGCTCATTAATAGTGATCCCTTTTCTTTTCCTTGTCTCTTCTTCATAAGTTTCAAGACTTTGTTGTACGGCGATCTCTGTTGCAGGAAATGCTTCATCAGGTGCTCTGTATCTCAGTTCATAGTCTGGTTCTTCTTCGTCAGATTCTGTATCGAACTTGGATTCGGTGTCAGAAGGTGGAGGAGTAGGTTCATCCCGAATAAAGTACTCAGGAGTTGCCTTCTTCTTTGGCTTGGTAGCAGGTTTAGGTTTGGGTGTAGGTTTAGGCTTGGCAGAAGACTTGGGTATAACAGATGGTTTAATCTTGGGAGCAGCCTTAGATCTAGTCTGATGTGAGCCTGTGGTGCTTGTAGTACTTCCAGACTTTACACCTCCTTTGCTTCGAGTCTTTATTGTGGTTTCTTCCTGTACTCCTTTGTAAGCATTATCATACAGCTTGTAGTTCAGACTTTTCTTGATTTTGTCATCAAGAAGATATTCGGGAAGCCTCATTCCTTTGAGTTTGGTTGAGGAAGTGGTCGTTTTTATGAATGAGGTGGTGAAGTCATCCTCGAAGAGGTGCTTCGGCTCATTAGGATCAGCCATCCTCTTGATGAAATCTGGAGAGTCTTTGCAGAGATGTTCAATGAGAAGCTTGGTGAATCTTGTGAACGGTATCATAGTCTTCACACGTTCGGTTTGAATGCTGTGGACGATATCATTCATGATAGGAACTGCAAAGTCAATAGGTGTCAGAGTCACCATTCCCCAGAATGTTTGCAAATGTTCGAGCCTAGGATGTTCATGACCACTTTTTCTTCCTGATATTGATCTGACAACCAACAGACAGAATGTTCTAAAAGGCTGAGGGATATTCTTGGCATTAAATCGGGAAAGTTTGACAAGCGGTACATCATCATCAACCTCATATCCTAACTCAATGAAGAAGTCTAGAAGATCCAGTTCAGGCAGCATAGGAGCAAATTCGTTGTCAGTATGAGGCAGGAGAAGGGCTGTACTAAGAACGTCATGATCTACAATGTAGTCTTGGCGATCCAGTGTAACCGTGAAAGACTCATCATCCAGATTAGCCTGAGCAGTAAGCCAGAACTGATGAAGGTAGAACAGAGGAACTGAAGTAGAACAGATGAGCAGATGTTTGCAAGGATGTGCAAGTAGAATATCTTTCACAATCATGCACGAGTTCTCTTTAATATTCAATTTGTCGAAATCAACTCGGGGATTGTTGTTGCCAATCGTGACATCGTAGTTCTCGGGAGTGATGTCCTCCATGGTGAGTAGTGGAAGACTTTGTTCAGTTACGTTCTCATTGTGTTCAGCCATGTTAATCTGAAAAGCATCACCATAAACCAAACATCCAAATTCGTTACGTGTTAGCACAGTTTTGAGTTTGGTTATTGATATCTACTTAAGACAATTAAGCACAAATGTGTCATTTTGTTATGTGTGAAGTGTCACATAATGCATACTTGAAGAATCATAGTACATTTAGAATCACGAAATCAACTATACAATGCAATGTCTCGCAAATAAGCACGATTGATATTCACAATTCATAGTTACTTCACATTACATAACACCAATGAATCACAACAAAGTTACATGGATATTACATGACAAGGCCTAAACAGGATTTCGAAAAACTATAAAATAAACCTTTTATCGCAAACTTGAATTGAGAAAGGATTTCGAAAAAGTTACAAAGAATTTATCGAGAAAGTAAATTATCGAGAAAATCCTTATATGTAAATTTTATCGAGATCTTTTCTTAATTCAAAAATTGCGAAAGTTTAAGTTTTTCGAAAAACTTCAATTTACGATGAAAGTTATCGAGAACCTGGTGATTTCGAAATATATAGTTCAAATAGTAATTTCGAAAAAATAATTTCGAAAAAACTGAAATCGAACAACATTCATCGAAATCATGAGTTTCTCGATAAGATCATCATAGATTGCGAAAAAACTTGAGTTTCTCGAAAAAAATTCTTATACAAGAATCATTCGATTTTTGAAGTTAAACGTACGTTTCTTTAGCGAATTACTTTTCCAATGATTCAGGCCTGTCACCAAGATAGATAAACACGACTTAGACATAAACAATATGATTGTAAACTAGGATCTCGATAAAAATTATTATGAACAAGTTCTCGATTAACATAACAACTTTGAGTCTAATGAGTATCAATGGTTCTAGCATATCACAAACTTATGTAGCAAGCACATTATGATTACATTCAACACCTTTGGACTCAGATAGATGTAGATAAACAAAGAACGAGGCATACATGTATATCGAGAACTAAGCATCAATGGTGTAGGTCAAAAAAACTAAATCTAACATGCATTCATGAGACCATAGAAACATATCCCACCAATAAAACAAAGTAAACAAACACAGAATCTCACAAACCCAAATCGACCCAAAATCAAGAATTCGAGAATCAAGCAAACATGAATGGAATTGAGATAAAATGATATAGTTAGTTTAGTGACACTAAATGTAACAAAACCCTATCAAGAAATCATTTACCAAACCATGATTTTGCAGATTTCGAAATCGCTAAACCCTAGATATCGAAATCGATTATGCAAGAAATTTAGCCGTTGGATTTGCAATTAAACGAAAACCTATGTTTGTAATGCCCTAGAGATAACTTAGGAACTTACAATTTGATGATCAAGATCGTGGATAACTCAAATGAATGAGGGCCGTAGGTTGTAGAAAGGGTTTAAGAGGTTTTTGAATTTGTGGGGTTTGTGTTATACGGTTTGTTTGTTTTATTATTTTGAAATTTTAAGTTTTCTTTTTGACACTTTAGGTCCCTTAACTATAAGATATGCCTACTTGAGTCCTAAAGTAAATAGCAAACATGTGTAACATCACGATATCCTTCCGTTAACATAACTTATGAAGTCCTTACTAAAGGAATGAGACAAAGGAATGTTTAAAGAACGTCCACACACTCCGAAGAACCGTAAAATACGAGAAACATGCAAGTATACCAATTAAACTTGGTAAAAGATTTAAGCGTGACTCCCCCTCAACACTTGTAAAATAAGAACAAAGTGTTGAAGTGAAGCGATATACTTGCATTTTTTTTTTTTTTTTTTTTTTTAGTAAAAGAAATATGAAAAATCTTTTTGTGTTTTGTTTGGTTTATAGTTAAGAAAAAAAATATTATACAAAGATAGTTATGATGTTTGACGATCAGTTGTATTTTAAAAACTTTTCCAGATCCTCTGGAGTCAAACATCTCATACCAATTTGGTGAACTAGACTAGCAAACCTTGATGGTGCTAAAGATTTGGTAAGTAAATCCGCCAATTGGTACTCAGTCCCAACAAAATAAAGTTCAACGGTACCCTTTTCCACGTGCTCTTTGATGAAATGATATCGGAGATCGATGTGTTTGGATTTGCAATGATGTACAGTGTTGCAGGAGATAGCAATTGCACTCTTTGAATCACAGTAGATAGGAATCTTATTGAATAGGTAGCCATAGTCTTTAAGTTGTGATCTCATCCAAATGACTTGAGCACAACAAGCAGACATGGCTACGTATTCAGATTCTGTTGACGACAATGATGTGCAGTCCTGCTTCTTTGATTGCCATGACACAAGTTTGTCTCCTAGAAATTGTAATCCACCAGATGTGCTTTTGCGTGTGTCTAAACATCCTGCATGGTCAGCATCTGAAAAAGCAATTAGTTCAAAACCAGAATCCTTCGGATACCAGATTCCCAAGTTAATGGTTCCCTTTATGTATCGAAGGATTCTCTTGACCTCGCTGAGGTGTTTTTCAGTTGGTTTAGACTGATAACGAGAGCACATGTAGACAGCAAATACTATGTCAGGTCTACTAGCTGTGAGATACATGAGGGACCCAATCATACTTCAGTATTTGGTAGGGTCAACGGGAGTCCCATGTAAATCAGCATCTAGTTTTGTGGTATAGCCCATCGGTGTATTATAAGTATCACTGGTCATCATTCCATGTTTCTTTAAAATTTCAAGAGCATATTTGGACTGATTTATAAAAATTCCACGGGGTGATTGATGAACTTGTAGTCCTAGAAAGAACGAAAGTTCACCCATCATGGACATTTCAAAATTATCTTTCATTAATTTTGCAAAATCATTAGAGTAACTTCTTTTTGTTGAGGCAAAAATGATGTCATCGACATATATTTGAACAACAAGTAAGTCCTCCCCGTAGGTTTTTGTAAATAGTGTTGGATCCACCGATCCTTTAGAAAATTTATTGGCCAGCAAGAAAGTGGACAGTTTGTCATACCACGCCCGTGGGGCTTGCTTGAGTCCGTAGAGTGCCTTTTTGAGTCGATAAACGTGATTAGGACGCTCAGGATCAACGAAGCCTTCAGGTTGACTGACATAAACTTCTTCACGGAGTTCTCCATTAAGAAATGCTGTTTTCACATCCATTTGGTAAACCACCATATTCCTGTGTGCAGCATAAGCCAAAAAGATCCGAACAGCTTCATGTCGAGCCACTGGTGCAAAGGATTCAGCAAAATCAAGTCCTTCCAGTTGGGAGTATCCTTTCGCTACCAGACGTGATTTGTTGCGTATGACAGTTCCTTCAGCATCAAGCTTATTCTTCCAAATCCATTTTAACCCAATGACAAAGACTCCGTCAGGTCTTTCAACTAATTCCCAGACTTCAAGTCTTATGAATTGCTGAAATTCCTCTTGCATAGATTCAATCCAGTTGTCATAAGTCATTGCATCTTTAATGTTCTTCGGTTCTTCGTGACAAACTGTGAGTGCATAGATACAAGTTTCTCCATCTGTGTGAAGTCGTTGTCTTGTCATAACAGGTGCATCTGGATGGCCAATAATATGAACTAGTGGATGGTCTCGAGTCCATTTGTGTGTGGAAGGGTGTAGTTGATAGGTATCTCACATGTTAGCAGGATCCAAATTGAGTGTTGACGACTCAGCTATATCAGGAACAATAGGAGCCGGTGCAAATGGATTAAAGAACGTATCAGGATCTTGCTCTGCGGGTTGTGGAACTGATTGTGGTGTGGAATCTTCAGCTGGATGGCGGGAGTTAGAACCAGTTTGTTCGGCTGTAGATGGTGATACAATTGGAGGACCGTCTCTCTCAACATTTGTAGAAGTTTGTTGAGGTGAGTCTGGTACTGGAATGTTATCAGGTTGAGCAGCGGAATTAGGTGAGACCTCAGTAGGACGGTATTCAATTGTGTCATCAAATAGTGGAGCAAACAAGGTTTCTAATTCTTTGCGGTTAAGTGGCAATGGTTCAGCCGAAGATTCCGGAGAGTTGAGACGATTGAATTCGGGTCCTAAGCTGTGTTGCTCAGAAGCCATTTGTGTGAGTTCATCAAAATTAGCGTGAATGGTTTCTTGAATTTCTCTTGTACGACGATTCCATATCCGAAAACCTTTGGAATTTTCACAGTATCCAACGAACACTCCAATGTCAGCCTTTGCTTTAAGTTTACCTAAATCATCACGATCATTTTTCGGATAACAAAGTGCTCCAAATACATGAAAGTAATCGATGTTCGGTTTTCTTTTGTGAACAATTTGATATGGTGTTTTGCGATGGCATTTTGTGATCATGCAACGGTTTTGAGTATAACATGCAGTTGAAACAGCCTCTGCCCACAAGTAATCTGGTAATTGAGCATTAATCAACATAGTTCTAGCAGCTTCCACTAACGTCCTGTTACGTCTTTCAACAACTCCATTCTGTTCTGGACTCCTAGGAATAGATGTTTGGTGTTCAATTCCCACTTTCTCATAATAAGACCGAAGTGTCTGATTCTTGAATTCAGTTCCATTGTCAGTTCTGACTATTCGTACCGTGTTGCGTAACTGAACTTGAATTTTAGTGAGAAAGGTGATGATCATTGAAGGAGCCTGATCTTTACTTCGTAAGAAATAAACCCAAGTCCATCTGGAGAAGTCATCTACAATTACTAGTATGTAGCGTTTACCGTTGATACTTTGAACACGCATCGGTCCACATAGATCCATAGGAAGCAGTTGTAAAACATGATTCGTACTTTGCTCAGGTTTAGACGGAAAATGAGCACGAGTACTTTTTCCTTGTTCACAGGTTGAACATAAGTGATCTTTGGTAAAACGGAATCTTGGAAATCCATCGACAAGTTTATAACGAGCAAGGTCAGTCATAGTTCTGAAATTCAAGTGTGAAAGACGTTTGTGCCACAACCAAGATTTAGTTGACTCAGCTTTGGAGAGAAGACATATCGGAGATGTTGCAATCATATCTGACATTGATATTGTATAAAGATTGGAGCCACGTGAGCCAGACATAAGATCGTTTCCTTGTAAGTCACGAACAAAGCACGTTTTCTCACGAAATGCTACTTCTAGATCCCCATCGCAGAATTGACCAACAGAGAAAAGGTTGTGTCCAAGGCCTTCCACATAGTAAACACGACTGATTTCAATGTTCCCGCTGATATAGTCACCATATCCCATGATTAGAGCGTAATGATCATTCCCGAATCTGACAGTACCAATGAACTTTGAGACAAAGTTGTGTAACAGTTTGAGATTGCCTGTCATATGTCGGGTGCATCCGCTATCAACAATCCAGAGAACGAGCTGTACCACCTGTATCACAAGAAGAAGACACAGATGGAACAGAAGTAAGGGTGGAACCCAAAGACAATGCGGGTTCCTGTTGGTTAGTAACACATGTATTCAACAATTTAGGAATCCATTTAAAGTCTGGTTTGGATTGTAACCAACGTTGCCAGTTCCAACTAGTTTTTGCTTTCTTAATGTTAAATGCACTAGTAGTTGGCTCATTCCTAGATTTGTTCTCGGCACCTATGGGGGTAACTGTGATATCATTAGAAACCGTAGAAGACGGCTTTCCTAAGTTAGACTTAGAGGCAGTAGTGGGCCTAAAAGGAATGCGTGTCCTACGTTTCTTATGACGATTGAGAAGAGAATTAGCTAAACATTTTGTATGATCACCAGATGATACGCTTATACGACAAAACACACAAGATGCATTAATATTCAAAACATTCAAAGGTTCATCATTCGTTACATTTAGATTTTGATTACAATTTGTTTGATTAGAATCTAAATCTGATGCAACATGAGTTTTATTCAAATTCCTAAGTTGGTCTTCTACTTCTTGAGCTTCTAGGTGTCCTCTCTTATGTTGCAAGATCCTATTCTTCTTTTTACTTTTTCGCTTGGGTCTGCTAACGCTAGAAGTGGAGACTAGTCCTGTAGAAGTGGAGTTATCAACATTAGTGTTTTGAACAACCTTTCCTTTATCAATTTTGTTTAATTGATACATTCCTGGTGCTATCACCGTGGTGTCAACCATTTTCCTTTTAGAAGTAGCTTAACTTTCTCTTTCAAATCAATGATGATGTGATTTTTGTCCTGAATTTCAGACTCAAGTAAACCATTGCAATATTTGATGTCATCGCGGTTTTGTTGCCATTCGGCGTTTTCAACTTTTAAATCCGCAATTTCTTTCTCGTATCGGAGACACCGACCTTTTAAAGACTCGTTGTTTTTGCAAATCTGACAAGAGTTTGAAACATTTTGACTTTGAAACTTCAATTCCCTTTCAAGACTTTTAGCTTGACACCATTCAAGCCTTTGATTGAGTTGACAAATTTCTTTTGAAAATTGTTTTGTCACATCATCATTTTTAATTCTCAACTTATCATTTTCCTGTTTAAGTGTCTCAATTTCCTCATTCAACAAGTTATTATCAACACAAAGATCATCCATAAGCATAGAAGTACCAGATTTATAGAGATCATTCATGATAACAGACAAAATATCAGCATTGAGAACTTGTTCCAAGAGTCGATCAGCATCATTTTTTAAAACTCTATTTCTTTGCTTTTGAACCAAAATGTCATTTTCAGTTGCATTGAAAACGTTTATCATATTTTTTTACCTCTTTTTGAAGTTCCTGATCCCAACGTGTAGCACATAGACGGAGGTGTTGAACAATTGGCTTCATTTGTTTTTGAAAAATATCTCTCTTTTCTCGCTCGTAAGCGGATTGAAAAGTTTCAATTTTTATTTCAGAATTACGTTCAATTGTTTCCTCCAAAATTTCGATGTCTTCTATAAAGGTTTTGAAATAATTTAAGACACGACACGTTTTTGGTAAAGGTGTAAGTTCACCGGATGATGGTAAAGGACCATTTATTTGTGCTACAGTTTGGACAGGGGCCTCATTATGAGATGAAACATATGACTCTTCGATAAACCATGATTTCTCAGGTAAATCCTTTTGAGTAACAAAAGATTTAGAAAGAGGTGGAGCTTTTGAATAGTCATATGGTGTCCAGTGTTGAACATAACTCATTTTTGATCGACTCTCGTCTTCAAGTTCTTCTTCTTCCTCAGTATCAAAAACAACAGCACGCACAATTGTATTATCAAACATATGATCAATACTGTAAATCTTAGGATTTTCTTTAAAAGCTGTGTGAAGAAACATTGATTTGAAATCGCAAAGTGCAAATCCTTTATCGGGTCTCGGTTTTAAAGCAAATTTCTGAATTGTTGTGACAGAGTTCCCGTGTTTGTAAACAATGTGACGAAATTCTTTGAGTTGTTTTTCAAGATCAACAATATCACCAAGTAAGTCATCTATATACTTCCTTTTTCGTGTTTTATGTTCACAAAACTCCTTTTTGCAATTTGACAATTCTGTTTCAGTTTTTGAAAGGTCTCTTTGAAGACGTTCAACTTGCATTTTCAATTCACACTTCTCACTTTCAAGTTTCGAAATCAACTTTCCGTTTGACTCAATTAAATCTTGCATTTTACGTTGAAGATCTTGTTCTTTGTTGTAAGAATCTTGAAAAGCTTTTTCAAAACTTTTTGCATGTTTAATTTTGTTTTCCTGATTTGAAAGCTGAATTTTATAACACTCAATATCTCTTGCAAGTGACGCATTTTTTTCTTTCAAAACTTTATTTGTCTCGTTGCATTTAATGATTTGCAATTGTTGATCATCCAGTTGTTTAGATAACAATATTAGGTCAGGGTCTGGATCAAATGATGGTTCATGTTGTTCAACATGATCATGTTTATCATTCTCAATAGGATCATCAAATGAAACAACTGTGTCATCATCGAATATGACAACTGTGCTTATTTGTTCATCTGTTTGAGACGATGAAGATGATTTACATGGAACAACTTGCGCCATATCTGATTCATAAGCAGAAGGTGAGATTATTTCATTAATAAAGCATGCATTGAGGTCATGTACCTGAGACAAGCCGTCAGTGTCATACACTGGACCTGAATCATTGAGCTTAAGTTCCTGCATGTTGGCCATAAGCATCACAGCAGCATTGGCTTCCAGATCTTCCATGTCATCATCATTGTTCACATTTGCCATGAAGTTGTTGTCCTGTTCAGGGAAATGTCCATCTTTTTCATCTTGAAGAGCCATGAGTAATGCCTGCTTGTGAAACTTACTACCCCAAGTTCTCGGTTTGGGACATGCTGTAGCAATATGACCTTGTTCATTGCAGTTATAGCACCATACTGCATTCCCTGAGTTGGAGTTTCTAGTTGCAACTGGTTCAGACCTTTGCTGAGAAGATCCTGAGTTGTTCCTAAACCCTCCATTGTTACTAAACCTCTGACCATTCCCATAATTTCCTGAAGAGCTTCCTGAACCAGATCGACCATAGCTACGATTCTGAATTTCCACTCTTCCATCATTAACAACAGCTTGATTCCTTGTGTTAGAAGATGAACGTTGACGGTTGTTTGTTTTGTTAGAGAATTTGCTGAAAGCACGAGCAATAAGAGCAAGTCCCTGATTCAACGTATTAAAGTCATCATCGTCATCATCATTGGAGTTGGAGTAGTACACAGCATCATTGTTGTTTGACGGAACAAGTTGAGTAGAAGAATCTTGTAGTGATGAATCATAAGGGACCATTTGGTTCGAGGTAGAAGACTATGGATAACTGAAGTAGTTCTGCTCTTGAACATATGCATGATTTGACATTGGTGGTGGAGCGTAGGGAGACTGAGCTACGAGAGCCAAAGAATTTGGTGTAGAAGTTGGTGTGTATCCACCTCGTAGAGCTCGATCTTTTTCCACTTCAGGTTCATGGTGTTTCAGAAAATCATACAACAAACCATATGGAGCATCATGCAGATTCTTTGTTTGACGAACAAATGTCACATATTTATGCCAATCAGGGCCAAGACTACCAACAAATTTGGAGTTCACTGCGATCCTTGGTACTGTGATTTTGTGACGTTCCAGATCATTCACCACATTTGTGAAACGATGATAGTAGGATTCAAGGGACTCTCCTGGTTCAATTGTGATGTTAGTGTATTCCATGTAGTGTTTGGATTCCATATCATCTTTGTTCAATTGAGTGCCTTCCATAAGGAGATGAACGTGTTCCCACATAGCTTTGGCTGTTTTCTGAGCATCGACACTTCGATAGATTGGATTTGGTATACCTTGAAGTATATAAGCCATTGCATATTGATCAACATCACGATGTAGTTTCTGTTCTTCAGTGAGTGAAGTTTCTGGAAGAGGTCTATCACCAGGAGGACGTGGAGGATCAGCAGTTGGATCACCAGCTTCAAATCTTGTTGGCCACTCAAATGGTCCTTCAAGTATCACTTGTTTCAAGAATTTCCCATGAGGTTGCTTAAGTTCAAGAAATCTTAAGAATCTACTTGACCATTGAACATAGTTCCCAGGTGTTAGCATTGGAGGTGTTTCAAGTGATCCTGCCTCATGTCGGGATTGTTGAGTTGTAATAACTTCACACATTCTGTCAAACCAGTGAGGTTGTTTGGAGGAAAACTGAGTGTTTTGTTGCGGCACTTGATATGGTTGTTGTTGAGGAATGATCTGATGTTGTTGCATCATTAGGTAATGATGTAGTGGATTGTATGTTTGTCTTTGAGAAGGTTGTTGATTCATTTGGTGCGGAAGGTATTGTTGTTGCTGATACTGCTGATGTTGATGTTGCTGAGTATGAGGGAAGTAGTGATTAGGTGGTTGAGACATCCTAGAACACTTGTGTAGAAATGGATCTTGTAGAAAGTGTAGAATTAACCAAGTATCGAAAAACTTAGCACAACTTCAGATTGCGAAACTTAGATCAACAGGGATTGCGATAATTGGGATTGCGAAACTTGTCAGGTTTTCGAGAAACAAGGTTTGCGAAATTTTGCAGGTTTTCGAAAAACTTGAAATTTCGAAATAATCAAGGTTTTGCGAAACTTTTAGGTTTTCGAAATAATAAGATTTCGAAACTTAATAAGTTTGCGATAACTTTGTGATTTCGAAAATTTTATGTTTTGCGAAAAAACACAAAATTGCGAAAAACAGTTTTCGAAATTATACAATTTCGAAAACTTTCCCAAAAGTCGAAGTACTTAACTTTCTTATACAAGAAAGAAAATACCGAGTCCACACAAACGAAGTCGAGGTAGTGCACGTAGATAGGATCTCGAAATGGTAGCAATAAAGAATTTCGATAACTTGGTAGTTTTTGTTTTTCAAAGAAAGCAATCCTAAAACTCGTTTTTATTTCAAGATACTTGTACTTTTGTGTGTAAAATGAGTAGATCTTAAAGAAAGTTGAAAACTTTAATCACTTTTTCAAAACTTAAAAAATTTCGATAAAAAGTACAAATCACCAAGTCGAATTTTTGTAAAAAACTTTGGAACTTTTTGGTTTGTGTCGATTTTAAACACAAGTTTGTAAGCAAAATTGTGAGAAAAACCAAGAAACAAACTAGAAAGTTTAAAATTTTCACAAAAAACTCGATTAAAAAAAAACGACTTTTAAGATAAAGATCAATGAAAACAATAACTACACCTTCCTCTAGCGAATGATACCACTTGTTAGGTCACCATTTTATAAACACAAGCACAATAATGATAGAAATGAGATGAGAATGAGAATGGGATGATTATGAGAATTAGAGAATAAGAATTGCAAGAGTTTCCTTAATATTTTCACATAACCAACCAAGTATTACATAGACCTAAGCATACTATATATAGGGAAGGAGCTAGGGCAACACTCCCTCTCCTTCCTTTCTCCAAATCGTGTGGGCTTTCAAGCCCATGGGCCACATATCTTAAGTCTAGTAAACTTGTAACATTACATAAGTGTAAGAAAATAATAACTTAAGCAACCTAATATTACAAATGACCGAGACTTGATAAAATAGTAAAACTTTGGTTCCAACAATGCGGGTGGGTTTGGATTACCAACTGCCCAACAGTTAACTGTTGGGGGTCTTGGTGATGATTTTTGACTTTGGGTTGTTTAAGGTGCCATTTTGTGACTTACAAGTCTTATTTAGACCTAATGTAGTATGCATAAACTAAAGCAACAACAAAACACCAACCAGAGGATAGCTAGATAGGCTGAACCAAACACCCTCTTATAAACTGAAATGACAGATTTTCAAAGCAATTTGATATTTTAAACCATAAATTTCACTATTTAACTTCCACTAACACAAATAAAACACAAATAAACTTGAATCAACAACAATGAGCAGATACAACTAAAAATTATAAAATATGCAAATGGGTACTTGAACTGAGTTGGTAACTTACACTGAGATAGTTGCTCAAAACCAAAAACAGATACTCAATTCCAAACCTAATGTCTCCCTGAGACTCTAAACCATGAATACCCAAAATTGCCCAGCTACTTGCCTTTCTTCTTCTTCTTCTTGTGATTTTTTTATTTTTTCTTATTTTATTTGTATTTTTGATGATTTTTGGTTTCCTAACTTGAACTGTTTCAAACCTTTTGAAAGCTTTAAAAAACTTATAGTGGAACTGAAATAAGCTTAATCCAACATCAAACAACAACTTTTAAGATTTTAATAATAAATTGAAATTTCTACTAAAAAAATTGCAAATCTGGAATTCAGAACTGAAAGTTTGAAATTAATGATTCAATTGAGTTTCAACTACACTGAGAACACTTAATACAAAGCTTTTAAGCTAAAAATTACAATAGACTTGGAAAATTAAGCTAAACCGTGGACCTAAATTACTCTACTCCTATTCTATATTAACTACTCAGCTTTTCTTCCCTTTTCTTCATTCTTATAGACCCTGGAGTCCCTCTTAGACTTTCCCACTTCTGTCTCAGCCGTTGGATGGCTTCTAAATGATCACAGCCTTTGAATCCTTTTTGGCGGGAAAAAGGTATTGGAGCAGTTGAGTGGGTTTGGTGTAGGTATTAATGAAGGGGGGGGGGGGGAAATTGGAGTGTTGGTTGAGTGATATTAATGAGAAGGTGGGGTTGGTGAGAAAAATGGAGAGGAGGGGGGAGACATGGAAGCTGGAAATGGGGGAGATGAACAGTGGACGATGGGTGTGGGTTTGACTGGGGTCAACGCCCAGGGAGTTATTAGAGGTGGGTATGGGCCAGTTTGTATTTGGGCTTGGGTGTTTTGTTGGATCAGGCCTGGTTTGGTTTTGGATTTGGATAAAATTAACAAAAGGGTCCAATTGGTTATTAGTAATACTACAAGGACCGAAAATGTAATATGCTGAAAATGGAGGGGTGGGTTTGACAAATTCTCCAAAGTATTTCAAAGATCATTCCTGCCATAGCTCCATATTCCAAGGACCATAAATAATTTTTTTCCACTTTTAAAATTTCCGGGGACCAAATGTGTTAATTTGCAAAGTTTAGGGGTCATTTTTGCCAATATGTGAAAACTTTTATCCAAGGACCAATATTGAACATTTTTGAATTTCCAAGGACTAAAAATGATTTTTCATCCAAAAATATCCCACCAGGGACCAATTCTGTCAATTATTGAAACTATAGGGACCAAAACTGTAAATTTCCAAAACTTTCCAATTTTTCACCAAAGGACTAAATATGACACTTTATGATTTCAAAAGGACCTTTGGTGATAATTTTCCATATTTTGAATGACCAGGGACTAGTTTTGTCATTTTATGAGAGTTGGGGGACTGAAACTGCCAATTTTGCAAACTTTGTACGTTTTTCATTTGTTTTTGCTCATTTTGCATCTAAAACATATAAAACACAATTTTGAAATATTTTCAGTATTTTGATGCATTTCTGAGTGTTTTTGTATGTTTTGCAGTTCAGATTAGACCAAAAATGATGAGTGTTTGAGCACTCATCAAAGACCATGGTAAACCCAAATGAAAAAAATACCCATTCCTAATCAAACCAAGTTTTAATCTCGTACAAATTATTGTCTACAAGACAGAAACTCACAAACATACATAATCGATACACTCGGTCTTAAAACACACAAACAAGGAACCAAATAAGTTTATTGCACCATCACAATGGTGTTGACTCACTTGGAGATCTTGGATTTTGTTTTTATCCTTTCTTCATTTGACCTCCACCATCCACTGTTGAGTGTGATCCCACTGGCCGAGTTGTCCCTGTTGATACCTCATTTGCTTGTGTTCCAACTGGCTGACCTGGCCCTGCTGATACCTTTATTGCTTGTGATCCCACTAGCTGAGTAGTGATTCCTAGTAACTCATCTGGTACTCCTTCATTTCTTGATCCACTACCCTTCTTTGTTTGGTTGTCTCTTAGACATGTACAAGCTCTCTTATTGTGGCCCTTCCTACCACATGCACTACATTTGATTGTATGCCCTTCTTTGACAGCTTCCTATTTTTTACCATGACTTTTTCATAGCTTCTTCAACAATCTCATCCTTTGACCATCTTCTCTTCTTCATTGGTCTACTAATGGGAAAATGGTGGTGAGGTGGCTTTAGGTTGCTAGGGATACTGCAGTTGGGCCAAAAGGAGGGACCAACAATTCCTTCAATCTTGTACTGATACATCTCCTTCCATATGTTTAACCAATAACATTGGGACACCCAATACTATGGTATCCCAACCTTTTTGCCATTTGATGACATGTTGTAGATAGTGGTGACAACTTGTTTACATGGAATACCAGTTAGCTCCCATCTCTTACATGTGCATACCCTTGTTGTCATATTCACAACATATTGGTCATTCCAAGGTCCCTTACACTTATATGTGTCCCCCCCCCCCCTCATTCCATATAACAGTATAATCATTTGCTTCTTGCTTGATGTTTCTTAAAATTGCAATAGCTGTTGGGGTTAAAGGACCTTCAGTTCTGCCTATTACCTGTTGCACACTGACAATTCTCTTCATAAGATACTCCCTAATGTATTCCAAACAACCAATGATTGGTTTATCTCTGTCGTCCACCAACTTGCTATTAAGAGATTCACATAAACTGTTTAGAAGGATGTCACATTTAGCTCTCCATGTATGTTACATAAAGTGCCAACATCAATTTTAAGCTTTTTAATATTACAGATGAAAGTCATAATACGTTTGTAGTATACCCAAAAAATGTGACCTTAACCATTATGATGTTGGTATCTTTCTTAACCAGTCATAAGCTTTAGGGTTCATTGATTTGAGATCCTCTATTATTCTATTAAACTGAACCATTGTTGATGTTGCAGCACACTTCCAAATAAGATCCTTATAAATTTATCCCCTGAATATCCGTTTCATGTTGTTATATATGTGTCTCACACATAATATGTGTTCACTAGCAGGAAACAGCTCGCAATGGCTGGTAATATCCCCTATCACAATGAACATAAGATAAGATATGAATGAGGATTGAATAATGTTCAAAACTAATAAAGAGGCAAACCATGTTTATACCTTTTTTCTATATGAGATGAAGGTGTAGTTTGAATTAGATTGCAAATCAATGTCATCTCCTAGATTGGTAAGGATCCATAACCATGAAATCTTGTACTCAGCTTCAACTACCACGTAAGCAACTGGATATACACTAACAGCAGTTAAGATTTGACCAGTATATGGTCCTATGATAAAAGCCCCATCTAAACTTAGTGTTGGGTTGAAATTTAACCAAATTGTCTCTCATAAGTATTTGAATAAATAGCCTGAGTCACTCGCTAATAAAGTCAGTGAGCAAGTGCACCCTCTGATTAGACAGAGAGTATGTCACACTCTGATTACTATCAGAGGATATCATTTACAACTCAAACAATATCAAGCTTTAGGGACGTCGACAACCAACTGAAGAAACACTTTACCTCACTGATGCGAAATCAATGAGGAAAGTATCTGAGTAACATCAGGGACACTGAGATCTGACAAATGTCTCTTTGTCTCTAAACACCTTTCTCATGAAACAACGAAAGTTTCGATGACAGTAAAAGAAGCAAGAAGTCTCGTTGATGGTAGAATCAGCGAGCAACTCCATCAGAGTTCAAAAACAGATAGCAGTTCAAGAAGACTCAGTGATATTAAAGTCAACAGGCAGCTCCAGCAGATGTTCAAGTCTTAGACATCGTCAAGTTTACTTGAAGACGTACTCTCTAGCTGATGCAAGTCAGCCAGTATGTACAAGGATCTCTAGCTGAAGTATAGGGCTCATGAGGGGTGGCAATACCCTAATAACTTCTTAGCTCTCTGATCAGACAAACATAGCATAGCTCTTGCACTCTGATATTTAGGCGAAACTTTTCACTAAAATGTTTGAGCGGGAAAACCCCTGGGAAGATAAATCATTGCTCCTTCCCAAGACACTAAAGTAGCTCACGGGTACACTCAATTGTCAACTCCGTTAAACAAAAAAGGACATTCTAGCTTAAAAGTCTAGGTGCACGCCTATCTACTACAAGTTGTCAATGTTACTATTCCCACGTGAAGCAACAGTAATTCTTCCGTTATAAATATTCTTTACAAAAATGAGAACATGATAATGAGTAGAGTGATTCCAAAAAAAGGATAGTATATATCATAGTGTTTGAATCCTCATCACTTAGAATTCAAGCTTAGCTTGTGTTAATACAAATATCGCCTAAAAACGTTTTTTATATTTTATGATCTTTGCTAAATTTTGATAACGACAATTATAAACTTTATTTTAGCAAAACATAAATATGGTTAAGTCTTTTACTAATAAAGTCACAAGTCTTTTATAAACACAATCTAAACATCACTTAGGTAATATATACATTTTACAAAAATACATTTTCATATACTAGTTTAATTCTAAAATTGAAAATGTATAATTACATCATGGCATGCATCACTTTGAAATCTCTTATAGATTTTGAATATCATTGAAAGATATCATGTACATTTTGTTAAGATCATTACTCAAAGAATCCTTGAAAAGATATGGAAATATTTTGGTTAGATTTGATCAAGATTTTTGAAGATTTGTTGACAGGTTCCGGCGAAACCAAATGACAACAAGGACGGAACCAAATAATTTGTTCCGCCCCATCTGTGGCATGCTCAGGTTGGTTTGCCTATAAATAGCAAGCTACACATTGACGTTATCTCATCACTGGAAAGCATAAACAACATCATATATTCTCTCATTCATATCTAAGTCATTCATATCTCATTTTAGTGAACTTCTTTGTAGCAAGAAGATCAAAGCATTACAAGCTTCAACAAAACGTTGCAAGGCTTGTTCAATTGTTGTTGTGTAAATTGTTGTTATTTATACGTCATTGTTTGTACCAAACAATCATAAACCTTCTGTAGTGATCGGTTAGTATTTTAGTCCTCAAAATACAAAGAGTGGCGGGAGTAGTTGTACCCTTGTAACAGAACTCGACATTTAGCTTTGTGTCGGTAATCTTGTGTAAGCGACGTGTAAGGTTTTCTCCGCTGGATAAAGGAGCTTGTTGATTAGTGAAGGATACTCTCGAGTTGGATACTCGGGGAGTGGAGTAGGGCAAGGAAAAGGAGTCCTTGTAGACAGAACCACTATAAACATCCGTGTTGTGGTTTTATCATTTCTTTCTTTACTTGCACTTTACTTATCGTTTTATTATTTGCATTAGTTGATTTCACATATAGTTTTCAAAGCAAATTAAATTTTAAAACGGTAAAACTATTCAACCCTCCTTTTAGTTTTCCACACTTTGAATCTTCGTGAGTTTAATTTGTCACTCAACGGGGATAGTATTCCGCAACTATCCCCTTGAAAAGCTATCCAAGTGTTGTTAGTTTGTCGAAGTGGGTTCTTGAGTAACCTTGTAACTTTTGTTCTTAATGTAATCATAAACTTACTATGATTTTCATATTAATTCATGGTTTACTCAAGTTGTTTTGGACCAACACTTAGTATTCTCTTCTTCCTCCTCTGTAACCTTTTTTCAAGGCACCAATACAAACATAGATATGTCTGAATACCCTTGAATCCAAGGTTGAATCAGTGTTTGTTTCAACTTGAATCTTCACAGTTGTATCCTTATCTTTTTTCCTTCAATTCCAGCGCGTAGTCCCTATATTATTCTTCACGGTCACCCAAAATCCATTTCATTGCAATATTTCTTGCTCTGAATACCTTTATCTCAGAGATGTCGATCTGAAAATTTTGATTAATTTGCTCTCTCAGTGTGGCGGTTGGGATTTTCCGGTTGGTAACAAGAATTTTACCAACCTCGGATGAGATGAATAGGCACTTGGGTTTGGCCTTTTAATGTTTTGACAGACCAAGTAGGTTCATCACCAACTTTTGACACGTGTAGGGACCATAGGCACTTGGGTTTGGCCTTTTTCTTATAAGTTTTGGATATCACAAACTTGCCCTTTGACTGAGAACAAGAAGCTCTAGTTTGACAACTTGCAAAAGAATTTCTGCCATCACTATGTGCATGTTTCCCCTTATCATAACCCACAACAGTCCCATAACAATAAGCTCTAACCCTTTTTTGATCACATCCTAACATCTCTTCTACACTCTAAAGCATACATTCTTACCTTTTCTTAGATTTCCTTTGGTGTCAAAATTTTTCTGTTGCATAAAATTCACCCCTGTTAACATTTTCTCTTCCTTGGAACTCCCTTCTAATTTCTTTCAACATTCTCTTTCTGAAGTTCAAAATTCTGGGAGCACGGGTATCTTCACCACAATCAAAATCATCAAAGTCACAGACAGCATGCGAATCCATATCCTCTGCCACACTAGTAGCTAAGTTTGTGACATGGCCAATGTGGACATCAAGTTCAAAATGAAAACCAGTCATGTCCACTCGTAGCTCAATTGGGGTGCCTACATCATCCTCTTCAAAATCACTTACATCCACGGCATTTTGTTGCTGATTCTCCTGATCAACAGGATCTTCCATGTCAACAACCTCTTCATCTATAAATTTATCGTTAAGCTATAAAACAACATCCTCACTCCCTAGTTGAATTTCATTTACCATGTCTGTATAGTCTTCTTCTTCTTTAATAATAGCATCTAGACCTACGAGATTGTATTGTTAGAGCAAGTCATCATCCATAACTGATGAATGTTGCTCAGCTTGTTTCCACCAGCATTATCGTTGACACGTTGTTCAGCAGCAAGAGTGTATATATCATTTAACCACCTGGTAACAATGCTTCCATAGGTTTTCCTTGTTGAAGCTTGAGTAGCATTCTAAAAATCGTCAACATTTCCAGTAGTAGTCTCATCAAGTTTTTCATCAATAATATTGGATTTTCTTGCCTTTAGCCTCAACATAAACCTCGATTTCTCTATGTGTAGGAACCAAATTCAGCAGGTTAACAAGATCGTTGTCATCCATCAAAGGTGAAAACCCATCATCCAATGACTCACCTGGTATCCTATAATGAGACAATAAAATCCGACCATTCTTGACACCTAGGTCATCTAACAACGAATCATACGCATCAAACGAATACAGGTCATAATCAACCTAATCGTCCCAATCTATAATTGGACAACAATACACCCTTCATGGTGGTAAGGTAATTTTTCACTGTGAAAGATTTTAAGCGAGAACAAGTTCTGGTTTTATTCTGTGTAGAAAGAATATACATCAACACACACCCTAAGAACAAAAAAAAGATCATCCTAATGTGTAAACTAATTCCTAATCATATTGTGCATGCTATTAACATTATATTTAACTAAAAAATCAGTACAATTAACAATAACCAAACTTACTATAAAGTTTATCAAGATCATAGATCGGTGAAGATCGCGCTCGGTTGTTCCCAAATGTAAGAGCCACCATTTTCAATTTTTATTGGATTCCGAAGCATATTTGATAACTTTATGTTACATCTTAGGCAAATCCTACATCGGCCGTGGCTCGGAATGATGTTGGGATATTAGAATAACATACGTTGTAGGAAACTAGAAGGGGGGTTGAATAGTTTGCCGGCATTTTCTCTAGTTATAAAATTTTACTTTGTGAAAAACTTTGATTCGTATGTAGATGAAATCAACCAACACCAATACGAACACAACACTAAACTAATACTAACAAGCAATGGAAATAAATAAAAGAAATAGAGATGGAAAGATCAAACCGAGACAAGTGATTTATAGTGGTTCGGTCACGAAGCACTTCTTCGCCCTAAGTCAACAACCTCTCTCAGGCGGAGAAAACCATACAACGTCGCTTACGTTATTTTCTGACACTAAGCTAGATGTCGAGTACTAATCTTAGCTAGTACCAATCTACCACTATCCACACGCTCCTAACTTCTCACACGATCCACACGATCCTAACTTCTCACATGGTCCACACGATCCTAACTTCTCACACGTTCCTCACACAATCTACACAATCCACTCAATCAACACGATCTACCCTTGATCCACTTGATCAACACACTAACACACTGGCTACTTGAGATCCCCAAGATCTCAACAAGATCACAATGATCCACACAAGATAGCTTAAACAAGATTACAACACTTGATGTATATCAAGATACAATCAAGCAGACAATAAGTAATGCAAGTGCACTACAGAAAGACTCTAATACTTTGTGTCTTCTTGACACTATGTGTTATTCTCTTGATTAGTAGAGGAATGTAGGTGATCTTTGGTTGGATGAAAGGATCACTCTTTAAATAAAAGAAAACTAACTAATGATCAAAGAAATGTAAGTAAGAAAGAATGATGGAATACAGAAAGTTTTGTGTGAACAAGGATAAGTAAAATCAGAGAAGTGAGGTGGTATTTATAGGAAATGAAAATCTGACCGTTATGGGTACACGGTACCATTAAATTTAGTGATAGCATGCCAGACAAAAACTATCCTCTTTTTGTTTTTAGTGGTGAAGGTTTATTTGAGAAGTTTGGAGCTAATTTGGTGGGGGGGGGGGGGGGGGGGTAGCTGTTAAGCTTTTTAAATTTATTTATCCAAATAAAACATTTTTTTTAATTCAAAAATAATTTGTAAAATATATTTTTAAAAGAATGTTTTGCCACATTAAAAATGTGAAGTTTAAAACACAAATTCACTTCTTTGATCATTTATCAAGTAGTCAATTTGTTTGTTCATACCTAGAGTGATTTGTGTAGAAACCGGATATTTCGATTAAAAACTTGTTTACATTAATGTTGACGTAAAATGTTTTTACATTTTGTTATCATCAAAACGTAGAGGTATCAAAGGATAAGAATAACTTTTTTAGACATTATTTGCATCAACATACACCTTATCAGACACAACGCGTTTTGTGGTCTAATGGTTATAGCAAGTTACAGTTAAGTGTGCTCGTATGAGAGCATAATTGGCATGGGTGACCATGCCGTGAAGTTATAGGATAGGCCACAAAAGCAAATCCGTGAGCCTTCGGGCAAAGCGGAGAATATTGTGGGTTGAGTAAGGCGGGATGTTACCTTAGGGAAGAAAATTGAAATTGAACTTTGAACAATATAGTTTGTTGGGTTGGTGTAATCGGTGGGTGTTATGATGATTTAGGCGGAAACAGTGAAATGACAATCTTATCTTTAGTGACGTGCATTATAGTGAACAGTGCCTCTCAGTGGTTGTTTTGAAAAAAAAAACGTAAACATTAATGTCTCTTTTGCAACAAAAATCGGCTTGCTGTAATCCTTGCGCATTCGTGATAGTTTAGGGAACAAATTTGCAATTTACCAATAAATTCATGTTCTTGAAATTTTTCAAGAGAGAAGAAAAAGGAAGATGAGAGAAAATTTGGCTCAACTTCTCTCCAAAACTTTCTTTTCCAAAAGTGAGATAATTTAGAGAGAATTTACATTAGAAAGCTTTTAATAAATATAATTAATTAAATGACCTAATATAAACATAACTTTTAGATATAACAAAGGGTATAATTTTAAAATCATCAGTTATCTTTTCTTTTCTCTCCTAACTTAGGAACAGGACATAAAAAATCAGTTTCATTTACATCCTTTTCTTTTCTGTCCATTTTTAACTCTTCCCTTACTTTCTTTCATCTCAAAAACTTGGGAACAGAGTATTTTACTCTGATCCCAAGTTTTTTAGATGAAAGAAAAGAAGGGAAAAGTTAAAAATGGACTGAAAAGAAGATGAGATAAATGAAATTGAATTTTTTAAATTTGTGTTTTGGAGTAACCCTTGATGCAACTTCCGAGTTCAACATGTAGTTATTGCAAGAAAAAAAAATGTTATAAGTTATAAACAAAAAATGTTAAAAGTTTGAGAATTAAATAATATTTAAAATATTAATTTAGTGGTAGATGTTGTTATTATTTTATATCAAGGGTATTATAGTAATTTAACTTTTAAGTTTTCAAGAATAAGTATTAAAGAAAATGATGTAAATGTTTTATAGATAGTATAGATAGTGTGAGATAGTTCATTGTCGTTAAAGAAAACTACTTTCTTAAAGTCAATGATTTGTTGTAATTGAAAATAAACACTTATTTTGAGGCAATTTGATATAGCAATATAAACAATTAATTTTTTTAAAGAGAGGGTACAATTTTTTAGAAAGGAAGTGATATATACATCCTACTCTTGTTATGCATACAGAATCACATATGGTATGTAGGTCTTCGGCCAATTTAGGCTGGATATATATCTGGTGGTGAAGGTGTGATTGAGCATCGAAAGGGTTGGCGCGAGATAAGGAGGACCGATTCCCTCCTATAACTTTCTTTTGACAGGATTCAAGAACCGAAGTTCGGAGAAAATGGGAATCAAGAACCGAACCAAAATTATTTATCGGTTATGGTTTAGTGCTCGGTGCTAGTTTCGGTTCCGATTCTTAGGGAACGAAAAGCACCAAAAAATCACCATTGTTTTTACCCCTTTATGTTTAGACCAACAACGTTTATAGTAAACAAACATGTTATAAGCACATCAAATAAAATAAAACGAGAATGGCTACAGCCTGACGGGTTTTTTTGTCGTATTTAGATTGCGTGTATTTGTTAGCACAAAGTACATTTTCAAATACAACTTGCATTTAAACACACTACTGAGTTTGATACATTAAGCAAAGAAATGGATAATTGGCTTGATAAATGCATACAAGAACCTGTGTAAAATTTCACATTCCAAATGTCGTTCTGCACATGCTCTCATGAATTTCCATTTAACCGTTTTTTTTTAATGGTAAGCCGTTATGTCAACATGCAAACTTTAGCTATGTAGTTAGCGACGAAACTGCAACAGCACATGGTTTTATTTAGCTCACTTGGTCGAGAAACATGTTTATAAACCGAAATACTACATTAGTAAGGGCAACAGGTCATGTAGGTTCAAAGTTAACAAAAGTCTAATTTTAATGCATAGCCTCCTAATCGTTATTCAAAGATTTAGATTAATATTGTAACAGTTTTGTTTTTCGTTTCCATAGTTAACAAATTTATTGCACAAAAAACTGGACCAAAAAAAGTTTCCAGGTCCACCAAACTGAGGTGGCTTGTTTCCATCTAAACCTGTTATGACCCAACATGTCCGACCTGCCCATGTTGCCACTCCTACCAAACAATGACTGGAAATACCTGAGATGTTATGAATATGTGACTTAGAGAGTCGGAATCAAATCTAGCTGCACACATATTCCTTAATCTCTCTACAAGGCTATATCGTCAGAGCTATGTAGGTACCACCTTTGCTTGCAGGCTGGAACCAATGAGTTTGCCAATGCGAGCTTCCTCTTTCAAGCTATTTTTTCTTGAAGAAACCTATACATTACATATCAGGTTGCATATCAGGCGATGAAAGTAAATATTTGAAATCCATCTAAACTACTACTGATTATTAGGCACATCAATCAATTTACAAAGAAATATACACAACAATAAGATGGTGAATTGCTTGTATAAAGTACTCACTATAAATGCACATAGTTGACAACACACAAAGTCTGAAGAGATATAAGTATATAACTTTGAAAGCGACATCAGTAAAACCTGAAACACTGGAGCCTCTAAACATACAGCAAGTACTTAGATAATACAATATTTAACTTCACATAAGCACGTACTTAGATAATACAATAATTAGCAGAACTGGAAGTGGACCTGCTCAACATTGTAACCGGGGCTCAAATTGCTTGACAATATCAAAACTTTACTAAAACGGTCCAAGAAATTATCTATATCAAGCAAATAACAAAAGGCAACTCAAATTTATATTTCAAAACGAGGCAAGCAATTACCTATAGCTATATCAATCGAACTTGTGTTCTTTTCACAAATGTTCTGCAGTTAAACATGACTTTGGTATAATGCCCGTGTGGCTTACCAAAGATATGCACATTAGATTGAGAAAAGCTCCATCTCCAAAATACGATGTTGCAGCCTCGATTATACCAAATCAAACATGTTTTGCCACTTGAACATCGAATATCAGGGTGCTAAGTTTTACAGTTTCAGGTTTTATTCACATAATATCTGTGTGAACTATTGTTTTTTGAGCAGCTGGCCATATCTTTTTATTCAAAACATGCAGCTAAAACTACTTGAAGCACAATAAGAATCCTTCTGAGATTCGTTAACAGAGGTAATCGAACAACGTAACAGTTATCTTGAAAATCAAATGGAAAAAATCAATAATTCATGATAAGGATGATTCACTAACCTGTCAACTAAACCCTGAATAATTGCCCATCCAAACTGTTTATTAGTTTGATGTTTTCAGCTTCATTTCTCATCTCACCTTAATTTCGAGAACCTCTTTTACTGAAAGCATGCATATTGAGCATACGGAAAACACATATTCAGCTTCATTTGTCATCTCACCTTACCCGAAATTTGCAGTTCACATCTGCGCAGGAAAGCAAACAAAAAGATGAATACAAAATCATAAAAAGAAAAACAACTTAAGGGAGTGTTTGGGATTGCTTACTAAGAGTGCCCACCTACTTTAAATCTACTTTTGAGTAACTGGACCCGTAACACCAATCTAACACTTGTAAACCCAAAAAATCAATCAAAAGTACAAATTTCAACCTGAACAAATAACTTAACTATAAAATACAAACATCATATGGGCCAAAGTAATACAAACTATATACTGATGTCTATAGTTATGCGAAGCACAGCTGAACCAACTCACTGATGAATTTCTTAATATTGGTGAAAATGAACATGATGATAGCTTTATAAAAGTTATTGCAGAAAGCTAATGTATTGTTGAAATAACATTAGTGTGTTACCATCAAAACACGGTAGCAACTAAAAGAGCTCAACAACGTTAGTGCGTTACCATCAAAACATGAATAATACTCTATAAGAATCAATATGTATCATGAATAAACCATTTCTCAAAAATGTGAGTTACATGTTGGGCAACATAGCTGCTCCGCCTGCATTTGCTTCAGAGTTCCCTACAAAATACATGGCTGCTGCTTCTCAGCCTTCCAGTTCTGGTATGATCTAATTTGGCAATGTTTCCTTCAATAGAGGTGCAGTGGACTTATCATTGGGCAAGCACACTCAAGTCAACATTGTTCTCTCATTTGGCTTGGGACAAAGGGAGGTCAATTCTTTAAATTCACATCAAGCTAGGAAGGTCAATTAAAGTGCATCTCGAGGTTGGTTTTACTGCGCGTTTATGATACTGGGGATTGCGCCCTCGGGACAGGTTTTACCTCTCAATGGATCTTGAGAAGCTTGCAATCCCCACCAGGAAGTGTACCAGATCGTTATAGTATAGTATAGTGACAAGTACCGGGGGATTGATCGTTCAACTCAGGAATAGTGTCGCTAGGATTAGAAAGCCTACTAAACTAGGTCTAGAGGTGAGGGATGATTCTTTTTGTATTTTTTATATTTTATGAAAGCAAGTAAAATCTTGGGTTTTGAAGGAGTGGGCGGAATTAGTTGCTAGTCAACTAACCCAATTACTACAAATGCAATCAAAATAAAATAAAATAAATAAAATTAAACTAATGTGGTGGAAACAATAATGCGAAAAGATGTGTTTACTTAGATTTCATTACTCCCTAGATATCTTTTACCGGCTGATTAGCTTGTTACAATTGCATGGATGACGGGTTATATTCCTTAATACTAGTCATAGGGCCATGCACAATATTTTCTAACTCTATAAGATCCTACTTCACTCCTATGTCGAGCCGACTAAAAGCTCCTAACATTGGATCATTAGAATTCACTTATGCATTAAATACAACCAAAAATTGTAGTACACCTCCGATCATGTTTCTTAAGACGTTCAAGCAAGTTACCAATGGAAGTCTGCCAGTTTTCTTAAGCCTAACATCGAATACAATCATCCGTAACAATTATAAACAAACAATCAACCAATAATCAACATCTAGGTTTCACTAAATCTAAGCAAACACAATAAAAACCTAGCCTAACATGTTAAAAGAAAGATAAGCATAAGATAGAATCAAACAACACATAGACATATTGAATGATTATTGGAAGACTTATCTTTATTCAAACATGGAAGAAAGAAGGGTTTGAAACCCCTTCAATAAGCAGGAAATTCGACCTAGGGTTTATGTTTTGATATTCCACAACTTGTTCCACACTTTACAATGAAAAATTGGAAAAATATATATAGACTAAGCATCCTGACGGCGTCATGTATTGGCTTCTGACGCCGTCAACTCGCCGCCAAGTTGAAATTCGTGTTGCCTAGATCCAATCTTGACGCCTTCACGTGTAAATCAACTCTGGGCCGTCACTTGCATTTTGACCCTGACGGCCTTGGTGACGCCGTCAGACCAATTACATTGAAAATGTTATGGGCCGTCATGTTGTAATATCCACTTCCACCTCTTTTATCACTCTTGACGCCGTCATGTGTCAAGGCTTGACGTCGTCAGGTACTGTTCCCAGCAAGGAATTTGAGGCTTTGCCGTTTTCTTCACTTTTATGCTCCAAAAACGTCCAAAATGCTTCCTTTTCCAGATTTCTCCTCAAAAGTACCTAAAATGACAAAAGGAACGATTTAGGGCAACATTTGATCAAATAATCTCGAATTCGGGCTTAAATGACCCCTTAAAAGCGGTACACTTTTCGCCTCATCAAATACCCTTACACTTGAGATTTGCTTGTCCTCAAGCAAATGCGCTTTTATTCTAATCAAAATACAAGTTAGGGGTCATTTAACACTAATATAAAAGTAATTACAACAAATAATTGTTCCACTTAAAACCAAAAACAAGCACGGAGGTCATACACTAGCACCTCACAAATAGTGTTTAGATACTCACATCTCTCGGGTGTAATAAAGTATATATCACAATATAGAAATGGAAAACATCTCTCACTACCTGTCATAGCAAATATATTCTCATAGGCTTGGGAAAGGATCAAACCTCCACCACTTGGCCTAAGCACCTACGATAAACTATCAAAGAGGTCTTTTAAAGGGTTATAACGTTAGGTGTAGGGATATGATAAACACGGTTTTGTTGGATAAAGGCAATATTTACTAGTGGCGAGTTAATCATTTTGGTTAATTACATGTACAATATGGCGTTGCTAAGCCAAGACTCGACTCGACTTAAGCTAATAAATCAAAAATAACAAAAACTTAAAACAAACATAGAATGAAACGGGATGGTAGTCCGTATGTTTTTCTCTTTTCCTTTTCCTTTTTTATTTTTTTTCTTTTTCTTGATTTTTCGATTTTTTTTATTTTTTATTTATTTATTTATTTATTTATTTATTTATTTATTTATTTGCATACACTTTTACCATACTATCCAAAATAATACATCATAGGGAATTTTCATTCCCCTTACACTTGAATTTTACATACTTTACAATAAACTACTCTAATGACTCGAATCAAGATAATCAAAACACTTGGAGTACTTTTTAAGATTGACGTACATATGGGGGTAATATATGATGTTCTTCCCCATTACTCCATAACACTAGTACTTTACCGATGAGTCCCAATCGTGCCAAAACAATATGCATAAGATATAACCGGACTTAGCAACCATGTAATCAATTAGACAATTAACTAAGGGTTTAAACATGTAACAATAATGCACTAAAGATGAGTGCATACACGGAAGGCTAAGGCAATTTGGTTGCACATTTGGTGGGTTGTAACAAATTCTTCCTTTAAGTAAGATGCTTAAAGTTAGAAACAAAAAAATATGCTCGGAGGGGTGTACTAGGGGTATCGTGTAATAAAAATGAGTACAACGCTAAGGTGTGGGAAAATTAATTGACTTTATTAGTCAAGTAATATGACTTAAATGGTCAAGTAATTATGATACGGGTTTAACACAAAGGTGATCCTAATACCTCTTATCATGTAGTAAATCCTACTACACGAATGTAGTCTCACTAGAGGTCTCGGGATGCATCACTAACGGAAGTTCTAGAATCTAAATACTACCGGTACACTCATAAGAACTTTTAAGTGGCACGGTTTTGTGCTAGTCATACAACTCCTATCCATGAGACGCTTGTTAAGGCTAAAGTTTCACTCCTAAATGTTGTAAAAAAATTTAAATTTGGCGCTAAAATTGCACTAACAAGTATTTCTCTTAGTTTTATTACACACCTACTATCAAAGAAACAAACTCAAGTGCAATTGTATCCTATAAGGTATCATCATTTACCCTCCCCTTACACTTAGGATGAACATTGTCCCCAATGTTCAATTAAAGAATGTAAAAGTAGAGCAGGTAAAAGAATGAAAACAAATACTCCCCTGATTCGTCCGGTGTGGATAGTGTGTCAACAAGGTTAGATCTTCCTCCAAGAAAATGAACGTTGAAAGCTTCCCTCTAGAAATATAAATCATCTTCTTGTCACATATAACTTGTTTAACCTGAGAAAACAATCAAGGCAAACCTCGCGTAAAATCGGCAGCAATCTATATAAAACTAAAGATTCAACAAAAACTTTAAGACTCCGGTATAAACAAAACACGCAAAATTTTTCAGAATTTTGGTACCTGACGCCGTCAGGTTGTAACTCCTGACGCCATCAAAATGTTCCTGGAAAAATCTTATGTTAAGTTTCCGGAAAATTTCTGGAAAAACTTATGCCTTATTTCCCGAAAAATCCTGCAAAACATCATTATGACTCGATACAAGCATTTGACTCTAACAATTACTAATATACATGCTCATTTAATATTGTAGCGAATCATGTTCATTTTCGTTCTTATAAATAAATTTGGGTCTCCCTTACACTTAGCATTTTCACAATACCTTTATATGTAATTAAGACGAAGTTAAAAACAAAATAAAGCATTTTCACAATTTACTTTGAAACATGATTTACCAACAACAAAAATAAAACATGCATACGGAAACAAATAAAATCAAACAAATAAAAATCAAACACACAAAACATTGGTTGCCTCCCAAGAAGCGCTTTTCTTTATTTATGAGTCTTGTAGCTAGACTCAAGGTCATGGGCTACTATGTGACCTCATCTCTTGAGATGACGTATCCCAGATAATTATGATCCTCGCAATCGGGGTGGTAGTATTTCAATCGTTTGATGAGGCGAAAAATGATCCGTTTTTAGGGGGTCATTTAAGCCCGGAAATGAATTTATTTGATCAAATATTGCCCTAAATCATTCCTTTTGTGATTTTAGGTACTTTTGGAGTGAATTCTGGAAAAGGAAGCATTTTGGATGTTTTTGGAGCATAAAAGTGAAGAAAACGGCAAAGTCTTAATTTTCCTTGCTGGGAACAGTACCTGACGGCGTCACCAAGTTCTTAATGACGGCGTCAAGAGGAAAACAAGAGGTGAAGAGGATAGAGTCCATGACGGTCCAGAATGTTTTTGCACTAGGGCATGACGACGTCACCATAGGCCGTCATGACCCCATTACTCATGACGGCCCAGAGGAAATCTACTCTTGACGGCGTCAGATCTGGATCTAGGCAATCCGATTTTATTATGGACAGTGGGTTGACGGCATCAGAAGTTTCTTCTTAACGCCGTCACATTGGAAAATCTATATATACTTTTGTAATTTTCATTCATAAGGGAGGACAATTTTAGGGACGACTTGGAGAAACCCTAGGACGATTTTATCAGTATTTTCAAGGGTTTTCACCTCTTGAAACCTTTCATATTCTATTAAGATAAGTATCCTTTCAATTCATTCAATATGTATATGTGTTGTTTGAATATATCTTACGCTTGTCTTGATTTTAACATGCTAGGCTAGATCTCTTGTGTGTTTGCTTAAATGTAGTGAAACCTAGATGTTGATTATAGGTTGATTGCTTGTTTATAGTTGTAATGGATGAATGATTTCGATGTTAGGCTTAAGAAAACTGGCAGACTTCCATAGTGTAACTTGCTTGAACGTCTTAAGAAGCATGAACCAATGCGTACTAGGTTTTTATGGTTGTATTTAATGCATGAGCGAATTCTAATGATCCCATGTTAGGAGCTTCTTGCAGGCTCGACATAGGAGTGAAGTAGGAGCTTATAGAGTTGGGGAAGTACGTACGCCACCCCACGATTGGTATTAGGGAATATAACCCGTCATCCATGCAACTGTAACAAACTATCAACCTGTAAAAGATATCTAGGGAGTAATGAAATCTAAGTAAACACAATTTTCCCATTTATTGTTCACACCACTAGTTTAATTAGCTTTATTTACATTTCTGTTATTTTATTTTGATTGCATCTTTAGTTATTGGGTTAGTTTATTAGCAACTAATTCCGCCCACTCTTCCAAAACCCGATATTTTAATTGCTTTTATACAAATATAAAAATACAAAAAGAATCATCCCTCACCTCTAGACCTAGTTTTTAGGCTTTCTAATCCTAGCGACACTATTCCTGAGTTGAACGATCAATCCCCTAGTACTTGTCACTCTACTATACTACAACGATTAGGTACACTGCCTGGTGGGGGTTGTAAGCTTCTCGAGATCCCTCGAGAGGTAAAGCCTGGTGCAATTCCCACGCATCATCGTTCGACACTTGCAATCACCTCCCCTCCTCCTTTACTGCACAAGGTAGCCATCCCATCTTGGCGTAGGCTTTCAATTGTTAATGGACTAAGCATCCTGACGGCGTCATGTGTTGGCTTCTGACGCCGTCAATTCGCCGCAAAGTTGAAATTCGTATTGCCTAGATCCAGTCTTGACGCCTTCATGCGTAAATATCCTCTGGGCCATCACTTGCATTTGGACCCTGACGGCCTTGGTGACGCCGTCAGGCCAATTACATTGAAAATGTTCTGGGCCGTCACATTGTAATATCCACTTCCACCTCTTTTATCACTCTTGACGCCGTCATGTGTTACTCCTTGACGTCGTCAGGTAATGTTCCCAGCAATGAATTAGAGACTTTGCCGTTTTCTTCACTTTTATGCTCCAAAAACGTCTAAAATGCTTCCTTTTCCAGATTTCGTGAAGGTCCATTGGTGCTAGTTTGATCCTTGATTCTTTGTGTTTTTCATCTCACTTGTGCAATAACCACACTATATTTTCCAATTTACTACTGATGTACATCTCATTTTATGTACTTTTTATGTTTCATATGATTGTTATATTAATTTGTGCATTGTACATAGCCTAAAATACTTAAAACTATGATTGGGACTAAGTTTGCAAAGACCTTTTTGACCAGGGACTATTCTCGTAATTTCTGCACTTGATCAGTACACTTTGAGAGTTAGCTAAAAGTATAGACTTGTAGATCTATCTCTTAGCTTCGATTTTCTAGGTGGTTGGTCATGAGACGATACCCGGTGAATTGATTAGAAAATAAACGGCAAAGGTTGTCAGAAAACGCACACCAGATTTGAATGGCTAAAAAGTATAAAAATTTGTATTTAACCCTCTATTGCACAAAACATAAAAGTTGTAGGTAACACTTTAAATTGAACGTAGCCGAAACCTCACACAAATAGGAGTTACAGAACTCAACTTATCGCAAAAACGGTGGGACTGTTAGGTGTTGTCCTGATCAGACTTGACATATTATGGTAAAATGGTAATTTCACTTAAGTTATGTAATTTTAAGAGCTACAAGACCCACAAATCTGATTAGTACAGATTAATACCTTTCCAAAAATATAAAATACAAAGTACAACTCCTTACGGTTTAGGAGAAACAAAATTTTAAATATCAAATATCGACTTTTGATCAAAACCCGCATTTAACTTAAAAATCTTATAACTTGTTAAAGTTTACATAAAAATGATCAAAAATATTTTTATAACATTTATACCCATTATGAACGGTAAAAACTAATATAATTATTTTGTAACTTAAAAATTTATAAATTATAAATTTCTACAAACACTTATTAATTTATTTTACACTCACCCGAAGTAGTAGGACCCACTTTTGGGAATAAACCCAATAACTCATTTTTGGATAATTTAACCACATATCGACACAATAGGATTTTTGGACTATAAAAAAAATCATAAAAACCTGAACCTCGGACAACTTATACATTAGGGCTCGTAACACATTCTCAGCCTGTCAATTTTAGTCCCTGTCACTTTATAAATTTTCAAAACCACTATGCACAAGTGCAAAATTAATATAATAATGATATGATACTTGTTGCATTACAATCTACTATTTTAAAATCCTAGGACGCAACATACTCTTTTTAGCTTGCTCGTAGGACATCTCGATTTACCTGTCACTCTACTTACACCTTGATATTCACTTTTGTTTACGGTGAGTTCATAGCCCCACTTTAACTCTTAAACTTTTTATAAACCCATTGGGGGAGATACATGCTATCTTATAATTTGGACACAAGTGCTTCAAACTGTATTCTTATCAGAACATATTATTGCTAAAGTATCGATATTGCCAAAATAAGTCCCTAACTGTATCATGAACCATTAATTACTTGCGAGTGAATGCGAATATTGTGAATAGGCCTATTAGGATTGACGAATCCCGTTTGTTCGGTCAGATAAGATGACACAAACGCACTATATTTGAATTTTAGGTAACATGAAAATTTACCTTTTAGGTTTATGAACCTTCAGTCAGTTTGCGTGTCATGAGCTTAGTAAAATAATAACTTCTTTATGACTATTGTGGGTTACACAATTGTCTCCTAAACTTGAAATCTTGTGGTCCATTATTTAATTATAAACATATGAATTTCACTCAACCTTTGTGTTTACTTTTTAGCATGTGTTATCTCAGGTCTTAAGGTATTTGGCAAGCACGAAGTCGCACGAAGAATGTTTTGATGGCTTGCATAATATTATCATTCGATAAACCTTTATAAACCTTTATGTTTACGTTTAATGCAAATTAAAACTATTTGGGACCTTTTGTAACTCTGATTTTATTTTGATCGAATGATAAACTTTTAAAAATGTCTAATTTAGAGTCGTTTTCTATGATTATGACTGTTGTACTAATAAGTAGCACCCCAATGATATTACATTCCGCTGCGATATTTTGGGGGTGTTACAACAAGGGACAAGAACCACAAAATGAAGGGGTTTTGAAGGTCGTTGCTGCTCCTAGCAGCAGCGACCGGAACCAGATATTCAAAAATTCTGGCATTGTTGGGACAAAACCGGGGATGGTTGGGACAAAACCGGGGGCGGTTGGAACAAAACTGGGGACGGTTGGGACAACAACTCTTAAGGACACAAGTGAAAAGGCCGAATCCAAAGGTCAGATTAAGTGTATGTGCAATTACCAAAATCAATGAAAGGTCTAAAGCGATCATAGATAGTTCCGCTTGAAATCCTAAAATTATACACGTAATTGTGTCATAATCTACAATGCAAATCTGGGCAAGGTCTCGTCCAGGGCAATAGAAGCCGGGAAATATTGACAAAGAACAATAGTCAGGTATAAAAACAAACATAAGAATGACCATATCATTTCTAAAATGAGATTTACCCTTAATTGCCGCAACCTATTTTTGAGGATTAACGTACGCGATGGCAGTAAAAAGTACTGGTTAAACAGTTGGAAGCAACCTTTGTGTCATGTTTGTTTCAGGTTTTGTAATCGTATCCTCAACCTCCATTTAAGACATAATTATATTAATACTAATAGTCTAATGCGGAAAATAAAATCGCAGTTTTGTGATTGGCCAATCGACAAGTATTTCAATCTTTAAAACTAATGTAACAGGAAATACTTGCTCAGGCGGTTTCAATCACATGTATTTAGAAACCAACTACCCGAAATTTCGAATATCCGAAATTCAAATATCTAGAATTTCGAATATCTAACATTTAAAAGAAGAACAAGCATTGATATGAAAGATTCTCATGTTTGCCATGAGCATAAAAAAGTGGTAATAAAAGCAATGAATCTGAATGAGACCAATCGAGTATGTCGAGTTTGAAAAAGTTTAGAAGAACGGATTGTCCACTAAATTTCCACGTCAGTACAGTTGTGTGATATGAAAGGACTAGATGGAGAACTAAAGTGAAAGGGGCCATTAAGCTTCTAAATACCTAGTCCATTAAAGATAATGTGTCATGGAAAGTAAGCAAATTGAGGCCAGTACCATGAAACACATTTGCTGCTGGGTACATGAAAATATACTTTATATAGCATTAAAAAACTGTTATGTTCTTGAATCATTTTCTCTATATTAACTTTTTTCTTTGCATTTAAAGAATGGGGCATCCAAATTAAAATTCAAGATTTTTCATCTATAACACATTTGTTTACATTCAAGATTTTTCATAACATAAATAATGTCACAATCACAAAAGTGTATGTCCTATCAAATTAACAAACCCCAAACTTTTTTCGAGGCAAAAAGTATCCTTCGCCACAGCACAGTTCCTCCATTCACACACAAAAGCATAATTTTTCAAATTAACGCCCAAAATACAAAATCCTTGTTCACACACGTATAAGCAAATACAAAATCCTTGTTCACACACGTATAAGCCTCTAACATGACCAATCTTTCTTTCTTCAGTATTATTTCTTTTACATCCTCGCGCGCTAAATTTAGTTTTATTCCAATTCATATAATCTTCTATATCAACATCTGAGTCTCAATGGCGTTTGACTCAATGAAAGATGTAGTACCATTTTTGGTTGCATGCTTTGCTATATCAGTTACCAATTGAACAACTGAGATTGTAAAGGGATGTCAGAAACGTAAATAGCCGATTGCAGCTAAGTATTTCAATGGAAACGCCATCTCCGTCGCTGACTATTTTATTAGATCTATCTTCTGATGTGGAAAATGATAGTATCAATAAATCTACTTTCATCGGCCTCTTGTTTATGGGTGTTATGGTCACATTGTGGGTTTCTTCTTTTATAGTATTCGAAATTCTAGATATCTGAATTTCGGATATTTGAAATTTCGGATAGCGGATTTTAAAAAAAAAAAAATCAATAATTTATTGGATAGTTTAGTTTTCGATGATATGTTTTTATAAAGACCTTGTCTAAACGAATCTCGTAGAAATACTTCTTATAAACAACTTGAATTTTTCAAACTTATACGATAGAAGCTTTTCAAATCAACCCAAGCATGAGAATCTATCAAATGAGTTTATATAGTATCAAAAAAACTACTATGTTTTTGAATCATGATCTAGGTATTAGTTTTTTTCTTCACAATTAGGGCCCGTTTGGTTGGAGCATTTCACGGGAATTGAATAATAAAAAAGCAAAAAAAAATGTGTGTTTGTTTGTCATAGTGGGCCCATCTTTTGGGAATCAAACTATTAAAGGCCCGTTTGTTTAAGGACTTTGGAATGTCTTTTGCACTTGACAAAACATTTAACACTTGTTTGTTTCTTTCTTTTGTAGAAGGAATGATTATTTGAATCATAGATTGATAGTTGAGCATTTTGGTAGGTATCACATGATTTTATGAATTTTGTGGGCCATTTTTTTTTATCTCTCTCTATATATTTGGACACACTTTGATTATTTTATAATATAAATTATATATTTTATTTAAAATTATTATAAAATATATTTAAATAAATATAATTTCTCTCTCCTAAACCTACCACAAATTCAAATCCTATACCAAATCCAAATTTGAATCCAACCCCGCTTATAAACCAAACGGGCCCCAAATTTTGATAGATCTCATTATTGTGTATATAGATAGGTATCAAAAAGAAATACAAGATTTGACATTTATTTTTGTCTTTTTAATATAAGTGGACCTCATCTTCACCACCATCTCACATTCTTTTTATGTATATATTAATCAATTTTATATATAATTTCTAAAAATAACAAATTATCCATTTTATAATATATTTTCTCTCTCTTATATTAAATTCAAATTCAAAACCAAATATTAATCCAAATCCGAATCCGAAACCCATTTACAAACCTAACAGGCCCTTAAAGAATAGAGCATTAAAAAGCTTATGTCTAACAATGCGATAGTACCACCACCATTACTAGTTTCGAGTTTTAGTGAACTATTGACAAATGACAAATTAATCATGTCCATGATTTAGGAAGAGATTGAGATTGTGATGTGATTTGGAACATAAAGTTTGAGACGCATATACATATGAAATAGTAATTTGTACTTTTGTAGTGTTCAATGTTTTTGATGTTCGAAAGAGTAAATTACATGGATTGTCCATGTGGTCTATCCAAAATTACATATGTCGTCCCTGAAACTTTTGAGTTGCATAAACCGTTCAAATCTTTGCAAAGAATCACACACATAATCCTTGGTTTTTACTTCCGTTAACTTCTTGACGCGTCAATTGTTAATACATACACCAACAAAGACTTTGGGGACAGGTGATTTAAAGGCCCATATTTATAAACCCATTTAATTTCGGGCAATCGGTCATATTATATAAAAATTTCGTTATAGTTGAGCTATTACGGCACTCACATTATCGTCATATTAGCATCCACTTCACTAACTTTTCTTCCGTAATTTCGTAATAATTAACACTGAACACGTTATGATATTCAAATCGACTAGGGATGAGCATTTCGACCCGAATCCCGAAACCAAACCGGAACCGTACCGATTCCCAAAATACGGTACGGTACCGGGACTACCAAATAAGGTGGAAAAAATCGGGACCACTAATTCGGTACGGGACCGGTACCAAAATCAGGAAATTCCTGAAAAAGCGGGAAAACCTGATTTCCCGGTACCGGTACCGGTACCACTAATTTATGCTCGGGAAAAAATCGGTACCACTAATTCGGTACGGGATCGGTACCGTGCTCATCCCTAAAATCGACAAATTATAATATTTGTAATTAATGCAAGTTTTAATTGTTGAAAAATCATTTTTCTATTCATATTTAAAAATTGAACGCTATTTTTTTAAGACAAACATACCTATGCACAAAGTATACGTTGTTATAACAAGTTCACATATAAACAAATGTACCACATAATTTTCTTCTTTTTTCACCTTCATGCGTTGTCAATGTGTGAAAAATGCCCCCTCATACGTGGAAGGGGGTTTATTACCCCCTGATCTTACGCCTTTTAAAATATCCTTTTGAAATAGTCCGTAGATGACTACTTGATGATCGTTAATACATTATCACTCAATCACTTCTCTTCCAATAAGTCCCCACTTATAGACCATAGACTGATGGGGGTTGGTACCCTCTCGACTATAACATAGCGTTTGGTATGTTGTAATTAAAGGGGGAATAGAAAAGATTATTACGATGGAATGGAGAAATATTGTTTGTTTACATTTATGTAATGTAATACTTTATTACAAGGAATGATCTATTACACCAAAATCATTCCTTAGGGGGCCCCAGCTGTTTTTTCATTACGACCGTAATTGAATCAAAATTACATAAAACTTCACCATTAATTAACCATATTAATTAAACTTCTTATCAATAATGGGCATTTTAGTCTTTTTATTATGATTCAATTACATTTTATCATACAAACCAAACATGATTAATAAAGGTTATTAATCATTACATTACACTGTTTATTCCATTACGTCGGTCATTCCATTCATTCGACATTTCATTCCGTCCTACCAAACGAACCCTTAATCTTACAAGTAATCCACGCTTCTCATAGAAATTCAATTCCATTAACAATATTGAAGAGTGTGGAGTAGTTTTGTGATTATTGCAGGTGGAAGTCCGCTGAATCTTGGATATCAAATACTCCCTCCGTCTCATATTTATTGTCCATATTTTTTTTATCGATGTCTCAAAGTAATTGTTAATTTTTTTTAAGTAAAAACTAAAGAATTTAGTGAGGAATATTCAATTTGAGTGGGAAAATTAAAATGCGTCAATTTTTATTAAATTATGTGATTTTTGTCTTCTGACAATGTAAATATTAAGGATATCATTTGCACATTTTAATGTAGAAATGTCAATATGAAAAGGGCAAATTGCATAAAAAGGTACACATCTTAGGTCCGATTTTAATTAAAGATACTTTTTTTTTTTTTTTTTTTTTTTTTTTTTTTTTTCCAATTTAAGGTACCCGACTTTTTTTATTGGTCGTTTTAGGTTTTTTTCTAACTTCCTTTAACAATTTCGTTAGTAAATTACATGTTTGGTCCTTCAGTTTGTATAGACATTTCATGTTTGGTCCATTTTCGTCCGTTTTCAAACGTGTAAAAACGGATGCAAACGTGTAAAAATGAACAAAAACGTGCAAAAACGGACGAAAACGTGTAAAAACGAACGGAAATGTGTAAAAATTGACGGAAGTGTGCAAAAACAAACGAAAAGGTGTAAAAGCGGATGGAAACGTGTAAAAACAGACAAAAATGTGCAAAAACAGACGGAAACATGTAAAAATTGATGGAAACGTGCAAAAACGGACGAAAACGTGTAAAACGGATGACAACGTGCAAAAACGGACAAAAACGTGTAAAAACGAACGAAATAGTATAAAAACGGAAGAAAATGTATACAAACGTATGAAAACGGACGAAAATGGACCAAACGTAACTCAAGGACCAAACATGTAATTTACTAACGAAATTGTTAACGGAAGTTAGAAAAAAACCTAAATCGGTCAAAAAAAAGTCAAATACCTTAAATTAAAAAAAAAAAAAAAAAAAAAAAAAAAAAAAAAAAACCTTTAACTGGAATTGGACCTAAAATAAATATCTTTTTATGACATTTACCCAAATTAAAAAATATTTAATGTATAAATTAAAATATCTCGATCAATATTCAAAATGTGCAAATCAATTCGCAAGAGATTTACAATGAATTACTCCTTACTTACTATTCACGTGGACAACCTGTTCTCTTTGTAGAGGTCCATTGCAGTTAGCATCGACGCATTGTAGTTGTCCTTTCATGCGTTCTTTTATGTAAAATTTGCAAAGTTACCTTGTTTTAATAAACAAATTTATATATAGAACTGTTTTACTTTGTAGTTGCAAAATAAAGTGTAGATATAGATGTCACATTATAACATAAGAAAATTGTGTTTAACAAAGCGGAACAAAACATAAATATATTTTTAAGCAGTGAAATTAAAACCGATGAGCAGCAAGATTTTACAAGGATTAGATACAAAAATACAAAAATCAAAAACAAATTGAGTTTTAATTTAGTATAAAATCTTAAAAAAAAAAAAAAAAAGTCAAATACAGTATATGTTAATATAAGTTTTCATTAGAATATCGCAATGTACATTTGATAAGATCAACAATATAGAAATCACTTACATAATTCTCATAAATAAAAACGCAAAAAAAACAAAATTTCGATATATAAAAGTTACAATTACTAAGAAACATGATTTTTCAAAAAAATAATACTCCGTAGTATTAACCTCTTCAGTTCAGGTCTCCAATATTGTCTCCGCATGTACAATAATATACTCGGTAGAACGAAAGTTATATTTTTAATCATCATCAGAGGCATTAAAATTTTATATAGTTGTATCTCATAGGAAATAAAAAATAAAATTTGCAGAAAAAGAATTGAACCAATGGTTCTCATCGCAATAACTGAATTCGAACAAACTTGCACAAGTGGAAAAATATATGGCGAAATATCCAAGAAAAAAGACATTATTAGGGAGTTTGACTTAGCTTATTTAGCCGGCTTATGTGCTTATTTGATTTTGGAAAAGCCCATAAACTCACTTTTAAGAGCTTATTAACTTTAGCTTATTGGATTAAGCCAATAAAGTGAATTTGATAAGGTCATAAGCTTCAATAAGTAACCTTATCGGCTTTTCCAAAGTTAAATAAGCCACTAAATAACCTGATCCAAAAACCCCAAATAAAATCCCATAATTTAAAAGATTTTTAGATATTTATAAACAATTTTTTAAAAATTCTACCAAAATAGAAAATCCAAAAGATCTTTTATCACCCATAACATAACATATCTTTTAAAATTGGGCAAATTTTGTATATCCATTAATTGCTACAAGTATATTCGAAAATAGACTATTTAAAAATGACAATCTCATGGCAAGTCCAAAGAGGTAATTGCAGAAAATCTGCTCCCCAAGGTGATAGGATATGAGATGTCCCGACTTTTTCAAATCAAAGGATTACTTTTCGACAATTTTATTCTTGGGTTTTACAAATATAAAATAACTCACCCCAATTTTATAAAAATTGTCGTTAAAATAAAATTAAAAAAATAAATAAATTGCCTCTTCAGATTTACTTTTTTTTTCAACATATATGTTGCCGTCAGATAAATAGATACTCCTCCGTTTAGGTTATAAATTAAGCAAATTCATAAATTAGTTAAATAAATTAAACAAATTTATAAATTAGTTATATAAATTAAACAAATTTATAAATTAGTCATAAATTAAACAAACTTATAAATTAAAACAATATATAAATTATCATAAACAGAGTATGTATCTTCATTAAATCATCATAAGAGGCATGAAAAAAAAAAGCCAAAACTTATAAAAGTAATAAAGCATTAAAAAATGAAAAAAATAAATAAATACATAAATAAATAAATCCTCTTCAGTTCAGGTCTCCAATATTGTTTCCACATGATATTAATCTCGGAAGAACGAAAGTTATATTTTGAATCATCATCAGAGGTTAAAAAAAATGTAAAATAAGAAAACTCTAAAATAAAGGTTAAAAAAAGATGCGTGTAGCTTCAGTTCAGGTCTCCAAAAAGCTTTCAACACGGATAATATCAGAAGAACGAAAGTTATTTTTGTTGAATCATCATAAGAATACACGCATAAAAATATATTTGGTTTTGCTAAACTTTTAAAGAAAAAAAAATATTTGAGATGAAAGTGAACAACGGCTGAGAATGTTGATTGAGGAATGGGTGAGATGAGGAATTTATAAGAAAACCCTAAACTTTAAGGTGTGGTGACTAGGGTTTATGAATAAGGCTTTTATGTTTGTTGGGTTGGGCTGGGCTGTGATGAATGGGCCTTATTTTGAAGATGTAGTTTTTCAAACGTTTAGCAAATTGTTGGGGTTAAGGGCGTTAAGCAAATAATTATGTTATATTAAGGAGTGTTTGGCTGAGATTATATTTATGAGCTTATTAGCTACGACTCAAATAAGCCTAACCTAAGTGGTTAGCTAAACTTATAAGAGCAGGCTTATAAGCTTATATAAGTAAGTTTTGATAAACTTCAAAATTGTAGTTTTTTAAAGAGGTTGGACTTATAGACCATATCTCATTATAAATTATCATTTTACCTAAATTATATTTTCGGTTTGCTTGGCAAAATGAGCTAGAGTTGGAGTTGGATCTGGGGTTGGTGTTGAAGCTCGAACTTATTTTATAAGCCGAAAATTGAAATTTATATTTTTGTAAAGTTGATTGGCAAATTAGTTGTAGTTGAAGCTTGTTAATGTAAAATTACATATACATAAATCAAACTTAATTCATATTTCAAGCTTTTGCGTGTATAACTATTCTACGTTAAGGGTATTTAAGTAATTTGATTAACTATAAATTATCATAAGCTCATTCCCCATAAGTGCGTTTCAATGGGTTTGGGCATATGGATGCTTATGGCTTATAAAAGCTTCCATAAGCCGGCGTGACAAGCAAAGTCTATTTTCTAAGCTAGCTTGTTTTATAAGCTCAAGCCCCTAAAAGACTTGCGTCAAACACAACCTTCATTAAGGTTTATATTTTCTTAGCTCGTGTCCTTTTTGGTCATTTACGAACATAAGCTAAACCAAATACTTGAGTTTATCAGCTTTTAAAATATAAGCTAATCTAAACACTCACCATAAACTTATGAGCTTGTGATATATAAGTCATAAGGTGTTTATGTAATACTCCGTATATTCATAAGCCCAATTTATAAGCTTGGTCAAAACCCCCTAACACTAATTATTGATTATGATTGAGTGTCGGGGAAAAAAATGGAGTCAATTTCGAAAGAATATGATACACAACTAAAATTAAGTGACCGAGAGTTTTATTTTCTTACAACAAAAGATAACCTCTTAACTATAGTCCTTATGGTCGTTGTTAGGAAAATCACTTATTTGTTCATTTTCATCGAAGTTTTGGCTGAAAGTTAACCTTAACTCGTGTGTTTTTATTTTGGACTTGATGTGATTCTTCTTCAAGTAACGCACTTAATGTAATGTTTACCTTTGTTTTCGAATCGGAGGGAGTTAGGGTCAAACTCATGTAATGTTTACCTGTTTTTGCGAATTGGAGGGAGTTGGGTCCAAGTCATGTAATGTTTACCTGCTTCAAGCATGTTAATCGTAATATCTTTGACATTGCAGTTTGAGCATTGTGTTGAAGAAGAGCCTTAACCAAAATGTTGATAAAAAACATTCTTCCACATAAAATATCGACATCCATAATCATTTGTTTCTGCCTATTACATAGTAAGGAAATCATAAGAAATATATTCTTAACAAACAAATTATTTATATATTTACGTAAATAAGAAACGTGTGATTGTTTACCTTTGAAATGGGACATGCATAATAAGGTTTACCACAATAACCGGGCTGACAATATTTTCTTTCCACTACGTAACATTTTCCACAAGAACAAAAGAAAATATTATTTCATTCTATCTCAGTTTGTGATGTTACAGTTAGGATATGAGTTATAATCATTTATAGAGGGCATGAGTTTTGAGTCAATAACGTTTTAGTCAAAGTCAGTAAAGTTGTTGTCATTTACTATGTTTTGTCAAGTCTTTTTAACGTACCCTACATCATAAATCAATGAATCACAACCATTTGATAACCTAGAGATCAAAAAATACTATCAACTACCATATTCACATCTGATCAAATCATTTTGATAATCATTTAAATTATTTATAACTAATTTAAATTATTTCCGCATGTTTTGTAAATTTATGTTTGTTCTTTTAAAGGATTTGTAATTTGTATTTTTATTTAATTAATGAAATATTATTTAAAGGGTGATTTAATGAATGAAATGTTAGTTTAGGGGTTAGTTTGTAATTTGTATTTTTTTTTAAAGTAAAATGGGTCTCAAAAGGGTGCTGTGTTATGGGGTACCAACTTTCACAATGTTATAATCTCAACTTTCAGAATGTCGTATGTGATCGCTATGATAAGGGGTGATTTTTGGGTATTAAATGTTTAAGTGTTGAAGTGATGTGGCGCTTAGGTGGTGTCACTTTTTTGGTGTTAATAAGCTACCATACCTTGGCCCCTAATGAAACCTTGAAACCTAGTACGTCTTGCTTCTTGGCTGATGAACAATGCAAGGGACAAATTATAGCCACAACTTAAGTTAGGTCTAATAAATGAACTGTGTGAGAGAGAAAGTTAGGTCTAATATTCCAAGTGGGAGAGTAACGAGAGAGTGTGAGAATGAGAGGTTAAGGCACGTTGGAACTAGAGGGCAATACATCGGCAAGCAACTAGGATCTAACTACTCCGGTGGTAGACGCAATTCATCGATCTCGTTCATGTTTTTCAACTTTCCAGAAGTGTGGGGGATGGGTAATCTTTGGATGATTTTCAAAAGATACGGAACCGTGTTTGACATGTTCATGGCACAAAAGCGCCTCCGTAACGGACAAAGATATGGTTTTGTGCGCTTCAAGTGTGTTAGGGATGTGGAGGGCTTGTTGGGACAGCTCAAAAAAATCAGGATAGGTGAGGAGTTGCTAAAAATTTATGTGGCGTACGATAGGAAAAGCAACTGGAACGGAGGAAGTCACGGTGGTGGAGGGACAAGAGGTGTTAATGGGAATAACGAGAACAGAAATTATGAAACACATAAAAATGGTTGGTACAAGAAAGATGGTAATGGGTATAGTAACAGAAGATATGTTGACGTGGTAAACGGGAATTGTAAGTCTCCATCAGCAAACAATATGGGTAACATCATGGGCATGGGAAGAATAATAGAGATAGCAGAAAATGACATCAACAAGGAGACTCTTGTAAGAAGTGTGGTGGGGGAAGTGAAATCCATGTGTTTCCTTTCCAAGTTGTCGGTGTTGTGCAAAGAACAAGGTTTCGAGCGAGCTGAAGTGAAGTTGTTAGGAGGTTTAGAGTTCATGGTGGTGTTGGATAGCGAAACAACGGCCAGTAATGTTCTAAATGATAGTGACCATGGTATTAGGAGATGGGTACATAAGTTAAGGAGAGGGGATGAATATGATCGCATAGCAGGAAGGGTGACTTGGATAAACATTCTTGGTGTTCCAATATCCTGTTGGGGCGAAAACACTTTCAAAAGAATCGCGGCAATGCATGGTACGGTTTTGGGGCTTCATAATTGTAGGCTAGAAGGTAACCAAAACAACTTGTATGGGAGGGTGCAAATTCACACCTGTAGAAAAGGTTTAATCAGAGAGGAGCTATTCGTAAAGGTAAGAGAAAAAAGCCATAAAGTTAGTGTTGTAGAGGAAATAAGAGACATCGTATTTACGGGCATCATGGAGGTGGGCAGTGGACAAATGGAGGAGCAAACAGATGGTGATGGTAAAGACCAGAATGAGGGTAACGACATGCACATTGACGAGGAGGGGGAGGGTGATCATGATGAGGAGCTGAATAATGAGGAGGGGGATTCGAGTGATGAGGATGACGAAGGGGAATTCAAAGAGGAAGGGGGTGGTTGTCATGAACCTGCTGCAGATTCCGGTGGACATAATGTCGGAGAAGATGAACAGTCGAGATTTTCGGGAGAAACAAAAGTGGGGCAGACTTTTGAGGATGATAGTCCCGATACAAAAGCGGGGCAGACTTTTGAGGATCATAGTCCCAATACAAAAGTGGGGCAGACTTTTGAGGATGATAGTGAGATTTACAAGGAAAAGACGGCTGAGTTGTCTAATATGCCGTGTGAGGTTAGTAGTGAAAAAAGAAGTGTTATGAAAGAAGGGGACAACAATAATGACGGTGGTAACATAAATGAGAAGTCACATGTTTCGTGTAGTACTAGTCTTAATGAAAATGTGAGGGGCTCAACGTCTAATATGGGAGATGGGGCTAAGGAAATAGCTAGTGGGCCTGTAGCGGGTATTAATAATAATACAAGTTATGGGCCTAATATTGGATCAAGCGGGGAAAAAATAATTGATGACAGGCCTGATAATAAGGGGCATAATTCGTGTAAAATGGGTCAACAAAGTAAAAGAAGGGTTTATTATAGGAAGGGTGGATATAAAAACGCAAGTGAAAATAGAATGAGTATTATAATTGACACAGAAGGGGTCTTAGTCAGGAAAGAATTGAAGAACGATGGTGCAGAAAATTCAGAGGTTAGAAGAGGAAAACGCGAAGTGTCTCCTTCAAGCTCGGTGGGAAGTGGAGGCAATAGGATGTTGAAAAAGAGGAAGGACAATGGGAAGGAGTTGTTCGAAGGCGGGGAGATTGAGATGAATTTTAATACGGGGATAATGATAGACGAAAATAAGGAGATGAAAAAGAAGATTGGTAGGAGGAGTGTGATTAAAGCCTTAGAGGTTGCGAGAAAGACCGAAATAGCGGGGCTAGGAGAAAGTAATGGAGTGTTTCGTTTTGGGGAATGCAATGAGGGGGCTGATAGTGCGAGATGTAATGTGAGTATTGAACAGGTTAAAGAGATCGGGGAAATGATTGGAGTTTCATGGAGACTCGCCGAGGAGGAAGTGAAGAAGAAGTGTGATCAAGATGGAAATGGAGATGCTGGACCAGCTGGTCCGCAAGGGCAACAATAGTGTGGTACTCTCTTCGTTTACATGTCGTTTATTATTGTTTTTTATGAAGATTATCTCTATAAACATTCGCGGTTTGGGGGATAGTGGGAAAAAAGGTTGGATTAGAAATATTATTAGGGATGAACATCCCGATATTATAGGGATTCAGGAGACTAAGAGCGGGGTTGTGGATGACGAGTGGATTGAGGACGTTTGGGGGGGTAAAGGTTTTGGATATTCTCAGTTACCAGCTATCGGGAATTCAGGGGGGATTATGGTAATTTGGGACACGAGAGTCTTTGATTGTAAAGAGGCTATCGGTGACGAGAGATTTATCGCGGTTAAGGGTTCGTGGAAAGGAAAGGACTTGGATGTGTTTTTAGTTTGTATTTATGGGCCTCAAGTGAGTAGACAAAAATCTTCATTATGGAAAAGGATTACAGGTTTGATGTATAGATGGAAGGGTGCGTGGTGCATCTTTGGAGATTTAAACGTCGTTAGGAAGAATGAGGATAGACTTAACTCACAAGTGAACATAAAGGAAATGACGGAGTTCAACGATTTCATTAATGACATGAGACTAGTCGAGATTCCAATGGGTGGGCGGAAGTTCACTAGAGTAAGCGATGATGGACTCAAATTTAGTAAGTTAGATCGATTTTTGTTGAATGAGGAGTTTTATGAATTATGGGGTAATCTTTCGATCATTGCTTTAGATAGAAAATTATCGGATCACTGCCCGATCGTGCTTAAGGATGTGGACTTAGATTTTGGTCCAAAACCTTTTCGGGTCTTCAATGTTTGGCTGGATGAACCGGATTTTCTTGGCATCGTGGAGGGGGCATGGAAGAAAGACGTGAGGAGCTTTCGTCCAGATTGTATTTTTCGGGATAAATTGAAGAACGTTAAGGCAATTCTGAGGACATGGAGTAAGGATAGGTTTGGAGGCCATAAAAAGATTATCGAAGAATTAAAGAAGGAGGCAATGGGGTGGGAATTAGAGGCGGAAAAGAGAACTTTGAGTGACAACGAGAGGGGTATTTGGTTGGAGACAAGAAAACGGTGGGAGGATAAGGAAAGGGAACACGGAAACATGATTCGTCAAAAGGCAAGAATTAGGTGGGATGTTGAAGGTGATGAAAACTCAAAGTTCTTTCATTCATACATGAAGAGGAGAAACAATAAATGTAATTTAAGAGGGCTCATGGTTAATGGGGTGTGGTGTGAGGAGCCCATAGTAATTAAAGCGGAAATAACTAGATATTATAGGAGTTTATTTTCCGAAGTGGGGAAGCCCCGTCCTATCTTTTGTAGTTCTAAGGTGTCGAGAATTTCGGACGAAGAGGCTCAAAGACTAGAGATGTTTTTTAGTGAAAACGAGGTGTGGAAAGCAATTCGGGGTTGGGGTGGTGATAAAGCGCCGGGGCCCGATGGTTTTAATTTCAAGTTCATTAAAAATGTATGGGAGATCATAAAACCAGAACTTTTGGATGCGATTGCATGGTTTTGGGAAAAAATGGAGATCTCGAGGGGGTGTAATGCTTCGTTTGTCACTATTATCCCTAAAGTGGCGGATCCAATTGGGTTTGGTGATTTTCGACCTATTAGCCTTATCGGATGTTATTACAAAATCATAGCTAAAATGTTAGCGGAAAGGGTCAAACGGGTGGTGGGTAGCGTAGTTGGGGAAGTGCAAAACGCGTTTATAAAAGGGAGATACATTCTCGACGGGGTTCTTATTGCTAACGAGACGATGGAATTCTTAAAGAAAAAGAAAGAAAAAGGTCTTATCTTCAAAGTCGACTTCGAGAAGGCATATGATAGTATTAATTGGAGATTTCTTGGTGACATTATGAGAAGAATGGGTTTTGGGAATAGGTGGATCAAATGGGTGGATACGTGTCTTAGGTCATCGTCTATGTCCATTCTAGTTAATGGATCTCCTTCGGAGGAGTTTGGGATAGAGAGGGGTGTTAGGCAAGGTGACCCGCTATCACCATTTCTTTTTATTTTGGCGGCGGAAGGTCTAAACGCGATTATCTCTGAGGCGGTGGAAAAAGGCATATTTAGAGGCGTTATGGTAGGGGAAAATAATGTTATGGTTTCACATCTTCAATACGCGGATGATACGATATTTTTTGGACATTGGGATAAAGAGAACGCCAAATCGCTTATGTGTATTCTCAAGTGTTTCGAAGAAGTATCCGGATTAAAAGTTAATTACAACAAAAGCAAGGTTTATGGCATTGGGGTCAACGAGGAGGAGATGACGGAGATGGCAAGTTGGTTGGGGTGTGGTGTTGGGGAATTTCCGTTCACATATTTGGGGCTTCCGATTGGTGAGGACATGAGGCGTGTTAAGGCTTGGGATCCGGTTGTAGAGAAATTCAAAAAGAGACTTGCGGATTGGAGAGCTAAAACGATGTCGTTTGGAGGGCGTTTAACATTGGTAAAATCGGTTCTTGGTAGCTTGCCTTTGTATTATTTTTCGATGTTTCGCGTGCCTTTGAGTGTTATTAAATGTCTTGAGCGTATTAGAAAAAATTTCTTTTGGGGTGGGGTGGGGGAAGAGAAAAAAATCTCTTGGGTCAAATGGGATTCGGTTATTTCATCATTTGGGGAGGGGGGTCTTAATGTTGGGTCTTTAAGGGCTAAAAACATGGCGTTACTTGGAAAGTGGTGGGGGAGGTTTAAGAGGGAGGGTGGGAGCTTGTGGGTTAGGGTAATTAAGAGTATTCATGGTGCTAGTGGGGGTTTAGGGGAAGGTAAGTCTTTGGGTGGGGGGGTTACAGGTGGTGGAGGGGGCGTTTGGGGTGGTATTGTGAAGATTGGCGAAGAGATTGATGGGGTGGGGGTTGAGTTCACTTCCTCTTGGGGTGGGGTTTTGGGTGATGGGAGGGATATTTTGTTTTGGTTAGATAGGTGGGTTGATAATAGGAGACTTTGTGATAGATTCCCTAGGTTATATCACTTAGATAGGAGAAAGGAGAGTAGTGTAGCGGAAAAAGGATCAAGGGTTAGTGGTACGTGGTGTTGGGAATGGGATTGGACTAGGGAGATTAGGGGTAGGGTTAGTAAGGAGTTTGAGGAGCTTTTAGGTATTTTGCAAAATGTGGTTATTCTTAACGATTGTAGGGATAAATGGAGATGGTCTCTTGGAGAAGAAGATGAGTTCACGGTTAAAGATTTATCAAGAATGGTGGAAAGCAAGGTTCTACATGTGGATAGTGGAGGTCAAGAAACAATTTTGAACAAGTTAGTGCCTAAGAAAGTTAACATATTTGTGTGGAGGGCGCTAAAAGGTAGACTTCCGGTGCGTGACGCGTTAGATAGAAGAGGTATTGACTTGGACTCCGTTCTTTGCCCAAGTTGCAACAACGGAGTGGAAACGTGTGCTCATTGCTTGACCACTTGTGGTTTAGCCATGAGTGTTTGGGAGAAAATATTCACTTGGTGGAAGGTGGGGGATGTTAATGTGTTCTCTATCGATGAATTCTTTTCGTCTAATGGTTGTGCTAATGTCCCCTCCTCCCTTTCTCGTGTTTGGCAAGCGGTAATTTGGGCGTCGGGATACTTCATTTGGAAAGAAAGGAATGCTCGTGCGTTTGGTAACAAGGTTTCGAGTACTAATAAAATTGTTCAAGACATTCAACTTAAAAGTTACGAGTGGATTGTTCGAAGATCTAATAAATATAAAGAGATGGATTGGCAACAATGGTTATGGGATCCCATAAATATTCGGATACAACAAGAATGATGATAGATCGTGAGCAGTGCAATGTCTTCTTTGCTGTTTGGAGCAGTGGCAGCAGTCAATACTACATTCCATTTGTCATGTTTAAGGATGCATCATATTCTAAATATTTCATTGTTTGGCTGTTGTGTATTGTGTGTGGTCCAGGACCATGTGCGTTCCTTTTTAACTCGTATGGGTCGTGGTAAAAGCCACAACAGTTAAATGGTGCCTAAGTCATGTGGTCTTTTGGTTTTTAGTCTGAGTTAGTTTTAGTGTGTTAGGTTGCATTGTATTGTTTAGTTTGCCTTTGTTTTTCTCTTTGGGTCTCTTCCTCTTTTAAGTAGCTTGTTTAATTGAGGAGAGATGCCTTGTCTTGTTTTGTCTTTTCCCGTTTTGGGTTCTTTTATATATTGCTGCCTTTCAAAAAAAAACAATGCAAGGACTAGTAGCGCCAAATGGGTAATTGCTGTTTGGTAGCTAACATAAAACATTGCTTGATTAGATACGACATACCTAACGATTGTTAAAGCAAAATGGTTATAACCCTCATGTTTCTTAAGGTCCCAAAAATATGCACTGGCTGTTGAGGAGAGGAGGAGAAAGTTCAACTGCCCTAAGCCAACCAGAACTAAAGATAATAGTTCTATTCGGGAACTGGTAGAGAGAGGAGAGGACGATATGGGAGAATATTGACCTTAACGAAGACAACATTTACTTCCATGTGAGCATAGTATACATTTTCTTACATAGACTAACCATCGTTTAGAAAACCTTTCCCCCGCAAGATAAGGCCAAACTTCGACTTTACTGACCAACCGAAAAAAAGCCCTTCATATCTTCTTAGTCAAGCGAGCTAGCCTCATTTGAAATGCACATTATAAAAGAAAGGGCTTAGGCTTCGAAAGGCAGCAAGCACCTTGGTGAGAAATTGTCGGGTCCAACACACCTGCCTCATACTCGCCAAGAAGCACGTGATAAGTTAAGTATTCACCACTGATAAAATAGTTACTTCACACGCTATTTAAAAATAAACTACGATTTTCTATTTTTCTTAATCCAACTCAAATATATACTGTAGTTTTTGTGCATAGTTCTTTACTCAGAAAAAGTTTGCCTTTTAGCAATGCGCATGGTTTCAAATGGTCCAAAACAAGATAAAAAGGTGCAAAGTTCCACTTCACACTAACAGAGTTCAGGCCCACAAGAATCAACATCAGTATCTGTATGTTGCTCAAAAGGAACTCTAGAATAATAAATTTCAGTTTGTTATATATCTTAAATATATAAAACTAAGTGAGTGCAGTGGTCCAGATCGGATCAAACCAAAACCATACCAATAACTTAAATACTAGACTTGAGAACCAGACCGTATGAATGTATGATACATATTTAGTGTCAGGTTGGTATCGGTGTAGAGACCCTCAAATCATTTGGCTATTTTTCACAAAGATATGATAAGCTAGTTAAAAACTACATCATAACAAGAAATTTTCTGTCTCAAATTAAAAGATCTCCATTTGAATTCAGTGAAATGTAATACAGTTGACTTTAAAAATCAAAAGCACAAACAATAACAAAGTAAACAGTTACAGCTTACAACCCTTGTACGGCCTTAGCCAAGCCAAAAGCGGCTGCAGACGCTATGGCTCCTATAAGAGCAGTTTGCAGCGCGCTCCAAATTGGTTTGTCACCAGTGAAGTAACCTTTGGCATACCCAAAGACCAGCAATGCAAATATGGTACAAACAACTGAGGCAACCAAAGCTTTTTGGGCAACTGGGATGAACACGTAGGGAAGCAGGGGGACCAATCCACCCAAGACGTATGCAATTGCTATTGTTAGTGCACTTTGAAGTGCTCGTTTTGGATCTGGCTTGTCAAGTCCAAGTTCAAATCTGGATAACAAGTAAAGGGTATATTACAATTATTGTAGGGACACGACAAAATCACCAATCTATCAAGATTTACACAAAGTTTTTGACTTTCGAATACAATACTTGGATTTTGTTGCAAAAGAATCAATTATCTTTTGAAAAAGCAAAAACAAATCTATTGTCTGCAAACATTAGCACTTTAAAATAAAAGAAGTCTCGAGTATAATGTTTTCTTTTTGCAACACTTTTACTTCATATTGCTTATTTTGTGAAAACTATAACACAAATAGACTTGTTATAATGAGCATGTTGTATAGCTAGTCAAGACAGATATAATGGGTTTAATTACACGAAAAAGTAACAATATATTACATTTTGAGGATCAAATTGCGCATTAAAATAAACCTTCGGGATTGACCTATTTGACCATTCCTTTTTAAGCTATATTTCCTTTTACATGTTGACTGGTCATAGTAGCACATAACCTTAATCGACCCATGCAAAAGTAAATAAATTGAACATTCACAGATAGACACATCTGCCAAAAATTTGTGTATAATAGTGTATTTTAGTAACACATTGTCCATATGTCTAAATGATTGTAAAGTTAGAATGACTAATCAGGAAGTGTTGAGGATTGCTTATATACGCAACTTATACTTGTGCTTATAAACTGAAGCTGAGAAATCAGCTATTTAAAAGCAGCTTACTTCACTGTAAAGGGTAAACTTTTAACTTTCAATGACCAACAATAACTAGTTTAAAATAAATAATCTCAAATAATGCTTATTCAAAACAGCTTATTTCATCATAGAAATAGGCACATAAGTATAGCCGCTTTTCTCATTCTAACACTAAAAGCTTTTTTAAACGCAATAAGCAAATAAGTTGTTTAAACAAGCAATCCTAAACAGCCTCACACATTTTTCTAGAAACAACCACTCAATATATATGTCTCAGGGCAATTTGATGCATACATACTCAATTTGAATAAGTACTATTGGAAGTTTGTGGAGTCACTAGGAGTCACCCTCCATGGCCAAATAGTTTACCACTTAAACAAATAAGACAACATGCATATAAGCCTCAGATCTAATTTGCAATATTCCTTGTTCAACTATTTGGCAGAAGACATATTATGACGATGCTGTTTTGTCTAGAATAAACGTGGTTTATTTTGTACCCCTTAAAGTGTGGCTAACGTATTAAAACGGACAAAATTATACATAGAAAAAACCATTTGATAATCAATATTATCACCACAAAACATATGTAGTCCAAAATCGATTATAAACATTCCCTTAAACAATTAAGACAAAAATTGTTGCCTTTCAAAAAAACAATTAAGAGATAAAGTTCTTAAGAAAGACATACAAAAAGACAGTTTTTAGAGTATCAATGTGTAATTTACACTGATTACCTCATATAGAAAAAAAAAATAAGAAAATAAAGTTTGCTATCCATGTCCAAATTTGATTCCGTTTGTCTACAATTAAGAAATGGGTAAGTGACAAATCTAACCTTCCAAAGTTTTTCAAATTTTCCTAACCATTCCCGATTAAAGTTTCAAATGCACTTAGACAGTGGAAAAATATAAGTGATTAATCAGACAAAAAAGTAACAACACTTACTTCATCATGAAATCAAGCCATGCTTTCGGGTTCTTTCTCAAAGCATTCACCACAGGCCCATACTCATGTGGCTCAACCCCATATTCCGCAAGTATCTCCGCCACTTCAGCAGCCTCTGCAATTTGTAAATAAAATCAAATCACCAATGTTAATGCATCTCTTATCAAGTATGTTATCTAAATTCTAAATGAAATGAAGGATTAACCTGTATCGGGTATAGTATCGATTTCGTCTTGTTCTCTTTGTAGTTCTCTAGCATAATGATCTGCCTCACTTTTTGCAGCCAAATACCTAATCATTATAATCCCATGTCATTAAACACATCTAAGAGAACATAATCAAAGTGAAAAGGTCAATTACTTTGACTGTTGTGTCAAACAAAGTGTAACTTGAATTCGAAAATGATATAACTTTTTTTAGACTATTGACCAAAGCTTGATAAGTGCATAACCATAGCTCAAATACTAAAAATAAATGCGATCTTGGTATTTCATCAAAAATCCATACTAATAATAGTAAATAAGCAAACCAATAGGTTTGACATCTAAATTTGAATTCAAGAACCCGACAACACTTGAGTGCAATTTGCTATGGTGTATTAATGACTAGATCTTTGAATGTAGGCCAAAATGTAACAACACACCACATGGTGACATCCTCAGCAACAACCACCATGTCTACATTACTTTATTAAGCTTTTAGCACTTCTTTTAGTAACTCTTAAAAATTAAGTCCAATTAACTCTACAGTATAAATGTTATGATTGTGTGATCAGTGTCAGTCATATTGCAATAAAAACATTCCATTATTCCACAAAGTATTGATATTTTAACTACACAAACTATTCTACAGTCTACACTATATATTGTGAATAAAACTATAAAAGAAAGAACTGTATCATTCAATAGGAAAACTCTGCACTAAAATCATAAAATGTAACCACTTACCACTTTCAAAAAAAAAAAAAAAAATGTTATATATAATTACTTTTCTTTAAAAGTATTCAAAATTTACTCGGGTACAAATGTATATCCTTTTTTTTCTACTTTTTAATGTACTAAACTTTTACGGAGTATTATTTACCAATGTATACGCGTCACGTTCTACAACACACAAAACGTTGACATGGCATGCCACCACGTTCAAATTGGTACTACATCTCAACTTTATTACGTGCAACCTCCCATCTAAATTGGTGTAGCCATAATAACTCTATTACCTATATATTCCGTTAGAAATATATGTAAGTGATCCTCTATAGCCAGTGCCGTAACTGAGTTAGCGGAGGCCCTGTGCAAAAAATTTCATGACGCCTAAACATGATGATAAATATTTATATATTGTAACCGTCCAGCTTTAAATTTTAATAAGTTCTTCATCACTCTCAACCACTTTAAGATGAGTTTAACAAATATTTAGAATATAATTATCTTTAACATTTTTTCAAGTTGAAAGTAAATTTTGAGGCTATGAAATATATAAACGGATATATATTTTGAGGCCCCTAAAATTTTGAAGCCCGTGCGGTAGCACACTTCGCACACCATCGAATACGGCACTGTTATAGCATGTAAATTGTTAAAAAACAAAAAACGAAAACAAAAAACTCTTGAGACAAACGATATGCTTCCCGACCTAGAGGGTTCTAGGTTTAAGTCCCTGTCGGCTGTCACAAACAAGTGCAGTATATTTGTATTGTATACCGACATACATGCAGTGAGATTAATATTGTCATTTAAATATGATATGATGTAACAAACTTTTACTAGTATTTCATTAAGTTGATGCCACGTGTCACTTATATTACCTACTTAACATAATATCGTCTTTTACATAACTTTATAAAAAAAATTGTAACAAAACCGTAAAAATCATTAAAATGGAAAAAAGAAAAAAAGAAATTAGGTTACCCTCCAAGGCCCATGGAAATAGCACCAGCGGCAACTTCAGCAATACCCGCAGTTAAAATAATGGACGAAGAAGCATTAGCACCAGACAGCCCAGCGGCTAAAGCAAACGGGACAGTAAGTCCATCAGATACACCTATGATTATGTCACGCACTATTTCACCCGCTGTGAAATGGTGCTCTTTGTGTTTGTTTAGTAAATATTTCTCTGATTCGTTCACACTAGCCATTGAAATTTATGATTATTATGTGATGATGGGAATTTTCGTGAAGTGAATATACTGTGTGTGTGGGGGTGTTTGTAGTGGGAATATATAAAGGTAAGGTGGAACTGTGGGGAGGGTGACGTGGCGATGTGGGCGAGGTGAGAGTGTGTTTTTATTTACTTTTTGTGTGGCCCATGGGTATTGGAGAAGTAGGCACGGGGGGTTTGGAGTTGGAGTAGGGGCCTCCTTAGAGTTATGTGAATGGCTATATTGGTCCTTGTGAATTTGATTTAGTAAACTTAAATTAAGGGTATAAACGAGCTGAGCTACTCGTGATCGGTTTGGTAAAAGCTTGAAATCGAGCCTTAACGATCTAGAGCTTAATATAAAGCTCGTTTAATAAACAAGCTTGAGCCGTAGCTTCAAATATCAAGCTCGAATAACCTAAACAAGTTTCTCAAATGTTACACGAGCTCGGCTCGCCTCGTTTACATCCCCTACTTGAAAGTCACCAAGTGTGTGTCAAGTTATTTTGATGAACTTGAGATCGAAATGTATAACCAGGTAGTTAAGCTTACAAGAGCTGGAGACGTATTGGGTTCATTGACGGAATTTAATAAAAACTAGTTATGATTGTGGCTTTTTTCAAAAAATCTAGTGATAATTACAGTATTATTTACTTTGAAAAATCAGTCACCAATTCTAACACATAAATAAAATAAAATAAAAAATTACACCCTTAAAGTAATACATGTGTTGGCCACTAATACATGTGTTGGCCCCTCCAATAGATGTTGGCGAGTAATACATGTGTTGGTCCCTCCAATAGATGTGTTCAATATCCTGTCATGAGTGAATTGCTTATATTCAATTTTCAGAAGAGAATAATGTTGGCATAAGAAACTGGGTGACATGGTAGGAGTTCGGATTGTGATGAGGTTGGCGGATCTACCCACAACCCTTTTTACGACCTTTTTTGCGAAAGGGAATAAAAGCTAGTGTAATGAACGTGCAGAGGGCAAGATACACACGGAGCAGGAATACCAGAAATAAAACAGAGCATGAGGCACATATGCCGAAAGGGATAATGGCCATTTAGTATGCTTAAAGGACTTCACATGACTCATTATCGAGTTTGTGAGATTTTGTAACAATCACATATAGAATAGCAGGTACGTATTTATTCTACTTATTCATGCGGAGCTCAATGAGATTAAACTAATGTCCATGAGCTTTGAGTTCAACAAATTGTCGACGGTAGTTTGAGATTAACCTAGTGTCCATTACTCCGTGAGTTTTGTTAGAGCTCACCTTACTCATTGGTGCATAAAAAAATTAGAGGGAGGCGTTATAACTTAAGTCTTAACGTTGATGGGTCATATAATTAACTTAAGCAAGAACTCGATAGTGGCAAATGTTTACATCATGGACACTAGATGTTAAACATGTGGCCTACTAAAGATAACTTTTCGAAACAATAATGAGTATAAAATAAAATTATGAAACAAAGAGTCAAAAGAATTGAAAACACACTTAAACTGCCAAACAACATTCACCATGCATTGGTCTGTCTGGTAACTCTTGTCTCAGACTATCGGAACGTGGCAGAAGCAATTACTCACTACAAAACTTACAAAACCGATGGAAACTATCAACTGTAGTTTTCTAGAACCAAAATTACAATACTAATGTTGTCTTTTTCTGAACAACTGATTCTCGTGGCTTACAGAATTTCGTCAATATTTGCTTCACATTATGATTTTGATTTTGATTTTTTTTAATTTTCTGACAATCACGGAACAGTTAAATTTGTAGGTTTTTATTTTTATTTTTTTTTAAATATTAAAATTTGTAGTTGAATACTTGAATAAGGCCGACAAAAATACTTAGGTGCACTATGATTTTTATTTTTTTAATTTTCTGACAATCACGGGGAAAGGAATTATTTTTTGCCACTTTGGTTATGTTTGGCAAAAGTAGCTGTGAGCAGTAGCAGTGAGCTGTGAGCAGTAGCCAAAAAAGCTCACAGCTTTATAAAGAAGCATTGGGAAAATGAGCTTTCCTAAAAAATAGCAAAGCTCACAGCTCTCATGCCAAACGAACAATAAAAATCAAATAGCTCATTATTCACCGCTCATTGCCCAAAAAAGCTCCAAAAAACTTTGTGCCAAACATAGGCTTTATGTCTTTCTAGTTTTTACCCATGTACTACTGGTAGCAAAATAATAACGAGTCTTGAGTGTATAGGGTGTGGTTGAGTGTTATAAACTTCACGTCATCAAAAAAAAAACTCGTTATATTTTCCTTTAACTTTTATTCAATAATTGCAGCACATCTTTTTTATTTAATATTTATCATTTAAAAATACCTCAATACACAGACAACTACTCATAATCAAAGACGGAACCAGAAGACAAAGTCACCGGGTGTATTTATGAGAAATCAACAAGACTACCTGCACAACTTTTTGAAACCGGGTGCATTTATAAAAAAATAAAGGTTTTATAACCAAATTAACACTACGAGACAAAAATTCATGGGTGTCCCGGGACACCCCCTGATTCAGTCCCTGCTCACAATCACCAATAATATACAAACCTCTCTCCTCTTCCTTTGCTCTTTTCTTTCGGCACTAAACAACCCCCCTCTCCCCGTACTAATTATTTTTTGAGTTTTTCCCGAATGATGGGTGCGGTCCTCCCTAAGAGAAAGCAAGAAATAGGTGGTCCTATAGGTTTTCCCGTATCCCACACCTTCTACCTTGAAATTTGGCGCAAGTGCAAGCCATGGTACCCCATTGTTTAAGGAGAGAAAAAAAAAAGAGAAGTGATTTGCACACTCCCTTAATTGATTAGCACACTCTATTTTAGAGTGTTTTGACATTCATATCCTCACATCACTTTACCCATTTTCACTCCTGTAAGGGTATAAATGTCAAGACACTCCAAATTGAAATGTGTCAATCATTTTAAAAAGTGTGCAAATCACCTCCAAAAAAAATGGTGTGATCTGTGAAGTATTAACACATGTAATAAGAAGAGGATAGATATAAAAAAGGGGATAATATTGGAGGAGGCCATCTAAGTATTTATGTTTTTAATATAAGTTCGTCATTTATTGAAACTAACTTATAAGCCATCAAATTATATGTTTGCTTTTGTTTATATCAATTCCGGTCAAATTTGAACAAGGTAATTATTAAACGATAACAATAAACCTAACACCAACATATTAAAACTATACGAAGAAAAAAGAAAAAAAGAAAAGAAAACTAGCCGCATAATTTCAATTTTAGTCTTGAAAAGTACTTTTGATGTAATCATACTTAAAATAATGGTATAACTGGTACTTTACACAAAACTTGTTATACTTTCATAAGTTAAAGGTTAGTTCCTTAATTATGCATTACAATTTTTGGGCATAAATATGACTAAGAGTCTAAGACCGGTATAAATGAAGACTAACACAAAGTTGGACTGCCTATAAGTTAGTTATAATAAACAGCAAGCCTATATGTTGATTTTAAGTGGCCTTCAGATATAGTATCCCTATAAAAAAAAATAAGTAAGAAGATATAATAACGATATTTTAGATGAAAAATAATTGAAAGACCTAAAACTTGTGACTAATTTTATGTCTAGCATGTGAACTTACCTCATTGAATTGTAAAGGGTAATACCAAATTAAAGCATCATACTTGTTAAAAAAAAGCTTTTTTGAGTAGCGAACTTTTTTTTTTCCTCATTGGTGTACTAAACTTGCATTTTATTGCCAAAAATATATACTTTTGACGTTTTTGCCCCTCAAGTTATTAAAAAGTTATGAGCAAAAATGTCATAAAAAGGTCAGAAAAAAAATACAAAGTACATATTTTTTGCAATAAAATGCAAGTTTAGTACATCAATGAGGAAAAAAAATTCGCTACTCAAAATAGCTTTTTTGACAAGTATGATGTTTTAATTTGGTATTAGCCTAATTGTAAACGAGTAGACCATGTTATAACCAATGAATTATTTACATGCAAATTTAGTCATAAAATTTAAGTCTTACAATCACTAGTCACTTTAGATAGAAGCCAATCATCCATTAAGTACCGCGGAGTAGTATATATAATCGCCGTGATCATTTTTACGTTTTTTTATACATTACATAATATATTTATGCAATGATTCAAGCTTTTATCGAGTTCAGATTCAACCAGATCATACTTCTTCAAGTTCACGTCAAAATAATAGAATAAGTTGAAAATATACGACAAATGGAGATTATAAATACGCGACTGGAATAAGCATCAATTTGACATTTGCCTTCATATTAATAGTACTTACGTCCAGTCATTAGAGTTCCAGATCGATCACTTTATAGTTAAAATAAAAAAAAAAATACTAATAATGAGCCCGGAATAAGTTACTGGAGTTCAGTTTTTTTTTTTTTTTTTTTTTTTTTTTTTTTTTTTTTTTTGCGCAAAAGGTGAATTCTATTAATATACCAAAAGATTGTACATCAGGAAACATAAAAATCAAAGATTTGGACACACCCAAATCTTATACAAACTGAATACATCAATTCAGCTACAACTAATCTCTGACTAAATACATCCGATATATGCTACAACTAACTCCGACTAAAGAGAGAAACAGAGCAATTGCATTCTCCACCTTCATTCACAAAACATCAATTCACTTTTTTTTGCACCTACCATCTAGCTACATTTCTATTGCTCAATTCCACCAAGCCCCTCAACCTGCCACCACAGTAGACAAGGTGGAATTGGAGAATGGCCTCACTAGAAACCCATAACCCCTCCAAATCAAAGGCTCTTCCAAATGTGCTACAATTCCATCTTTACAAATGGCTTCACACATTTAGAAACACTCACCTTAAGGGAGGACCAACCATTACCTCCTATGCCTATGTATTGAATGGATCAAGTAGGTTCATCTTTCACTCCTCACTATTCCACTCATGATACATAGGCCTCCAAAGCCATTTACCCTTCACAAAATGACTAAAACCACATATGTTTTTCTGAGTACTAGTTAGTAGGTATATGTATCAATGTTTTTTGGCCAAACTTATTTCATTGGACAGAATTTTGACTTTTGATCAATATATTCAAGTTTTTTTACCGAACACTACCAGCATTTGAGTCCAAGTTTAAACTCGCACCATTAAGTTGAGCTCAAGCTCGCCAAGTCTTAGTCTGGTATACAGTCTCGGTGGATCTGTATACCGCAACATGCTGCAGATATTTTTTGCACACACAAAAGAAAAAGCAACACAATGATTAAACCTTTTTCTTAAAATAATATGCACTGTGCTAACAGACATTGTCTTTGACATGACCCCAAACACAATTACATCACCAAACAAGGACATCATCACCATTGTGTTATTACTCTAAAATTGGCGTAATGTTTTGTCAATTGCCTCAAACACTAAAGTTCATTTATCAAACTCTTAGTACAAAAAACCAAAAAAATGTACAAGATCCTACCCAAGGAATGCTTATGAACAATTAATTAACCATATTCCAGGTTCCTCTTCATAACAAATTCCATGTTCATCTAGAGAGCAGTACGAGGTCCATGAACTATGAAATTTAATCTGGCTATTTCTTAACGTATATAAACCCGTCCTGAAATCTATGACCATACAGCTCCTTACCTTATCATGCATGTCTTTTTGAGCCGTTAGAACACTAAACACTATGTGCATATTTCGATTGTCTAATTGTACTATCAGATATAAATAACACTTCATGGAGCTGATGCAAGATGAATTGCATTAGCTCCAGTAATTCCTAATCCAATGAAAACGCTCCATTGCAGTACCTACATGATTAGAAAAAACAAAATTAACATAATCTTGGAGCTTATCGTTTATGTTATATAATTCTTGGTCTCTTCAAAAAAGCAATAACTAAATCTTCAGGATTTTTGTGACACATTTTAACAAATAAACAGAACTAGCGTGTGTTTGGAATTTTGGATTACCCTAAGTTCTTATAAATAAGCTAATCCAAACACCCCTCAAAATATATATATTGATTAAAGTCAGAATAAAAGTTCAAATTGTAGGTATACATTTAGAACTAGTCTAGTCTTCAACGAAAAGAACTCCAACCGAATTTGTCCCAGTACTATTAAATCTCCTTAAATAGTAAGTTTCTCGGGTCCCAGCTAGGGCCAACCGGATTAGATAATAAACTCATAAAATGCATAAGATAACCAATTTAATACATAGGAAATTCATACTGCATGTGACCTAAATTCAACTTCTTCTAGACAAGTTCTATATTCTATGCTAAGTACACATCTGATGCCAGTTATTCTTCTTAGCATGTGACCTAAATTCAACATCTTCTATATTAGATTATTAGCAAACATTATTTATCAATAAATAAACCACATTTTTGTTTAAAGATAAACTATTAACCTCTAGCAGTTACTATTCTGGGTACTAACGATTTTTTTTAACCTCTAGCAGAATTCGGTGACAACGATGTGGCTTCTCTGATATTTGGTTTGGTCTATTTGAATGAATTTTAGATAGAAGTCTCAATTATGTTTAGTATAATTTGATTTGCACGTGGTGTTTGGTATCTCTTGGTCATCTTATCTTGCCATGGGACTGTCCATGGTATGCCATGGGTGACTTGTGTTTATAGTTTTTGGTGCTAATATATTTCACATTTTTACCACAAAAAAAGGTTTAAATGTATAGAGAAAATATCAGCAATAAAGAAGCGTACCTGTCACTGAACTTCTCAACAGCTTCTGAGGCATAGAGAAGAGTTTCATTGGCCTTCTCAAGAACTATATATAGTTCCTTCCCTCTTGTAGCCCGAGCAATCACCCAGGCATTGTTTTTTGCTCTAATGCATATTTCTAAATCCTTTTCATGATCTACGTCATCATCCCCTTTTCTTCTGCTTTTCTCCAAATCAACATCCTCTCGAACCTTATTTAAGGCTAGCAATGATTCCTGTGGAGTAATTGTACATCAAGCTTAGCTACAACATACCACTTAACCACTGCATTATATTTAGACACCTAGCAGTTTTCTCTCTTGGTAGAAGCACTGGATAATGATCAGGAAACTTTCAAATACATATTACAGGTGGCAATTTTAACCCAGTGACTTAGGATTTATGAATGTGTATACTTGAAGATGTGTTTCATATCCAATGGGTCAACTACATTATCATACTATATCTAAAAAATTAAGTTAAAATGACAACGGGTCAAATGGATTGGAACATAGAAGACACTCAGTCTTTTTAAAATAGCTAATCCCTTGCGTGTTTTAAGGACCTCAAGAGTCCAAATAGGCAGATATTATTGTAGCTGATATTTCACATTTTCACACGCTTTTACAAGTATTATAGCCTGAATAATGTAACGAACCATCAAATATTAATCCTACATATTGCACTATAACCAGTGTGCAGTCTAAACTACAAATATTAAAGCGATTAACAGGGTCATTCTAACCTTTGTTAGGGTTGTTACTTTTCCAGGCGGAGAAGCCCGAGATATATTCCTGTCACCATCCACTAGCAAATAACGATACCCCTTGACATGATAAGCATTCTCACCACCCCATCCCTTTGCAAGCTTCTCCTCAACTTTGAAGATCTTTGCAGATGCCTGGCATTATAGGAAAAGTAAGAATTCATTCAGTAAGTAAAACAAAAGAGAATGTAAGGGGGAAAAGAGTATTAACAGAAGTGTGACATTTAAATTTGCTTGATCCAAAACAAAACTAGAATATCTAGCTTTTCCAGACATACATCTAACATGAGCATTTAATAAACAATTTCCTTCAGACTCAGAAGTCAATACTGGCCTCTATCTCAAGGATAGCATGATAATACCTACTGAAAATATGAGACAAAGTCAATACTGGCCTGTTGTCCTGTATCTCAAGGATAGCATAATGATAGTATGACACTTATTGAAATAAAGACATACGAACACCCAACTCAACTCAATGCAAGTTCTATCAAACTAGTTGGGGAATAGGGACAATTGCATTTAACTGTAACCGGTACTTCAAATTTTCTCTATCAGTTAACTGTAACAAAATTTTCTTGAACTGAGACATTTTTAGAACAGGGTGTCGTACTCTTACTGTGGAAAACTGGTAACCATTATGGAAAGTGTCTTGTTGCCCGAAGCTTCTCTAGCAACCATCAACAATTAGCTAAATATACTGTCAAGGTTGAATGACTTTTCTTCTCTTATGATTTTTGCTACTTTGTTTAGTTTAGTGATTAATATCTTAGAGAAGCTGGTAAAGTCAAGATAGACTCTTTCGAAAGCAATGGTGGCTAGGAATGGCTTCAGTCAGGTCATCGATTCACCTTATGGTCGACTTGCTTGAATCGAAGAAGAAGAGCCCACTTTCATATTGAATTCAGGCTTTCATTACTCGATCTAGAAGTTTTTAAGCTTAAAAGTGCCAAAAAAAATCAGAATCTAAAACTATCTATTGCCTTCATCAGTCCCACTACCCACCCATAAAAACTTCACAGCTTCAGAAACAAAACAGATTCATTTCTGCCTCATTTCCTATTATAAGACGAAAGAATCTACGCCTAATCAACATGCTCTTTCAGTGTATGAGAGTTCTGTTATTCTGTTAAAGTGTCTAGTTTCATCACAGGCGCGTCTCGTGATTTGACACAGTAAACAACTAGAATATTACGAAGGCAACATGAGACACCTTTGATGTAAATCTCTGAAGCAATAGCACAAACATTCCATTAGTGTAAATTTCTCAAAATAACGAATAAAAAATATTTAAAAAAAAAATGTCCTGGTTATGATTAGAATGGGTATACATGCCTTTTGAGGTAAAAACATTTTGGCAACTGCTAAAAAATCAGTTACAGAAGAATAGTATCAATTATTAATAAGCAGACAAATACATGTCTGGTTTCATTACAGAGATGCAATCATGCACACATTCACCAGAAAAGACACAGAAAAAAACCGAGATAATTGTTAAACAATCCTTTGACAGCCCACAAGAAAGTAATTATATGATTTTTAGTAACATCTAAAACAATCAAAACATAGGCCGCTGCTGCAGCAATATAGTTAAAAACAGAGTTATTATACAAAGAAATCACTAAAGTTTGCGCGAAAGTTGTCCTAAGTTACTAAAATTTCAAAGTTGTGTTATGAAAGCATACACTTCTATAATTTCAGTGTTAAACGGGTAACTTGAACGCATTTTTTTTATATGTTAAGTAACATAAAATATAAATGTCAGTGTTTTTACAAGTTCAGTGATGTTTACGTATATATTCTTATAGGTTCAGTAACCTCAAAATGATTGTTGCATAAGTTCAGTAACCGGGATGACAACTTTGAAACTTTAGTGACTTAGGACAACTTTCGCACAAACTTTAGTGACTTCTTTGTATAATAACCCTTAAAAATATGATGATTAAGATGAGGATTCAAACTAATAAGAAACAAGAAGCTTAGAAATGTGTTCACGAACAGGTAGTATAATCACAAAGCAAGATAAGAAAACTGACATTTTCAAGAAGTTGTTGCTTTAACATGGAGATTCCCTCCTCCCCGTTGAGCATGGATGTAACAGGTATAAGGAGAATAATGGTAAGGCTTTTATGCTGATATGCACACAGGTACATCTTATGCTCTGTTTGCTGAAGCCATACTGTTGGGGTGGTAGGGACCAAGTTACCAACTTCTACACCCCAAATATCAGTAACAAGAAAGCCATCCTTTCCTCTGGACCACTTGCCATGTTGTAAGGGCCTCACAATACGATAATTATCACCTCCTGCAGAAGAGCTATCCTGGAACCCATGTAACCGATCCAAAGCTGACCCACTATTCGCCGCCCTAGAGCCAGGTTCAGCGTGGGAAGAAATATTCCCTTTGCGCAAATAAGACCAGGTACTTCCTCCAGAAGATAGAACACGGGGTGTCAACCTCAGGACACCGTATGAAAATAGATTAACAGTGTCATCCTGAAAGACAACAAAACAACTATCAACCCAGAGTACCACACACTGAAATGAATATCATACTATGTCAACAAAAGCATGAAATAAAACAGTGGCGACAGTTTTACAGCATATGATGTAGAAAGAAAGAGGTATCTGAGAAAAAGAGAGAGAGAGAAGCTTAAAAAACACAGATACAACATACAGGGGTCAGTGTTGTAGAGACCAGCAGGTCCTGGAATAAGATAACCGAGTAGCCAGAAGTGTTCCCCATGCATGAATCCAGTGCTCCAACAAGAGACTGCACAAACAATATAGTTTAGCTTAAATACAGAAGAGATTGAGTATATTTCCTAGATGGCCAATAAAAGAAACAAAGAAAAACAAACTTAGCCAAGCCATACATACGAAATTTTTAGGCTTATGAGACAAAGCCAGAACATTTGACAGAGATTGCAGTTATAATAATTAAAAAAAAAAAAAAAAAAAAAAAAAAAAAAAAAAAAAAAGGAAAGAAGAAGAAGAAGGTGACGTAAATATGTAAAGGACAGAAATTATAAGATGTGGGTGACTGGGTCATGGAACCTCATGATAAGACATTCATGAATCAACAAACTGCAGCTCAATGAGATGTTGAACCAGGCTAAAAAGGTGGGAGTGGAAAAACTGTTTTTGGCGTCCAACATTTATCCATGTAAAAATCCACTAAATATTCAGCCGCATAATAACAAATATAAAGGAATGAACATACAATAGTGTGTAATTCAAAATACAGTATTTACATTAACTGAGATGTTACTTTATTAGAAGTCAGTACTATGACATTCCTAGTAGAGATCACTATCACGTAAACTTTAAACACACAGAGTCTATTACTTAAGTGGCCTGTGTTGGTAGCAAGTAAGAATTTCGGCTGGTCTAGGTAGTGGTATTTAATTTAGTACCATGTGATCCCAACTATTGGCATATAGAGACCTATATAAAAGCAAGGTTTGGTGAGCACAAACCGTAACAAAATTCACTCTAGATGGATAATACCAGTAAAATAATCTTATCTTGACTATACAGAAATTAAGCCTAATACCTCTCTAAAGCAAAAGGTTTAAAGCAAAACAAAATGCTTTTGCAATTTTATGCAAAACTATAATGCTATGTGCTTGTAAGGTTTATAAGACAGACCTAAAATACTAAATAAGATACATGATGTTTATCTAACCTGTACTTCAATAGCTGCCTCGCGTCCTACAGTCAACATCTGTACAGTCCCACGCTCCTTTAATGAGTCACGGAAATTAGGTAACAGGAATTTGGAGCCCATGAGAAAATCTGCCTCAAAGAGAAAATGCATAAATAAGAGAGAGGTACAGCAACTTCATCATTGCTCCAGTAGCACAAATCCATTGAAAAATCATTTGAAACAGAAACTTCAGCATTACCGCAACACCACAACTCCAATGGAGAACGTTTTATATACGCTGACAAACCGACCTCCAATAAAAAATTTTTAAAAAAAGAGAAGAAAGATTCAGATTCTATATAATTCATGTGAGACATGATTCAGAAAAGGGCTTACCACTAAGATAATCCATGATGAAGGTATACAAATGACTACGAATTAGCCCTCCACCAGGTTCTTTATCAAGCATCACTCTTATAGAGCCATGAAACATAACGAAAAGAGAGTGTACTTCCTTAAGAACACTGCGTAGTGCTTCAATTCTCCATATGGCTTCTGTCTCTTTGCTTTTTGCAACCACCTACAAGGTACAGCCTGATCAAAATTGTTGCACTCATATATCACCACAGTAATGCACATGAACGGGGGAGGTAAAAATAATTGTCCTAAAAGTGAGATAGTATAAATGGGGGATGGGATATGGAAAACTCCGTTATCATTAAGTATAAATAAATGAGTACTTGCAAAGTATGGGACAAGCGATGGGAAGTTAAAATGATATGCGACAAAAATGTAGCTGTCCATGAAATAGGAACTTTCATAGAAAAGCACGGGGAAGAAAGACAAGTAATGTGATTATCGATGAACTTACATCTAAATATGTCCAAATACTTTTATTCCAAAGTTGATATTCTTTACTAAAGAATATCAACTTTGTAAGATTTAGGCGCTGTTGAACCTTCTTATTTAATGACTAACAATGATCAAACAGGGTATACACACAACCGAATATACTTCCCTTTGAATTATGGAATACGATAACAAGCATTAAAAATGTTCCAAAATACGTATATACTTACCATTACCATCCAAATATCAGGCTCTGCCTCAAAGAAAACATGTGAATTCATTTCTGCTTCTATAACCTCACATGCTGCTTCAGGAGAAAAAATTCTGAAAAACCAATTTTGAAAATCAATAACATTTTTGTTCAAAAACGTTAAACTAAGCTATTGTGAAATATTCAAACTAAAGTATTCACATTAACAAAGATTTTTCACGACAATTACTCAATACCACTTCTCGCTAGTAGATATCACTATTAACACATAGTTGCGGACTATTAGATATTAATCAATCGGCTGCTGACCTTGTGAAAGTGATGAGTCCTTCACTGAGTCCAATGACAGACAGTTGCGCCGGAAATGGCAAATCAGCCGGAAAGAAGAACAAAATCTTCTCCAACTCCTCCCCTTCATGTTGTCCTCTTCTCAAATCAAATATGCAAAACTTCAATGCTTCATTTAGAGTGGTACTAGTAGCAGCAGATGACAATCCCATACTACAATTCCCTTATCATTCACCTTAAATTAAACAAATACACAGTCACTACAAATTGCAAAACACTTATGCTCTGAAACGGATATTGTAACTCTAGATTTGCATCATTAGCTGTAATTATAACCAGATTATATAAATAGACTGCAAATAGCTTTAATTTATAAGCAATCACTACAATACGCAAAAAATAGGTATAACTCAACCTCAACTGAACCCCCAACATTTTTCATCATCAACTGTAATTCTGACTAGATTGACCTAAATTAGCAACTGAAATTACATTGCATCATCAGTAATTCTATTCAAATTGACCAAAATTAGCAATTAACAATCCAAACGCTGGCATAACTGATGGCAAATATCTTAAATGAATAAATTCAGACTAAAACATGTATGCTGAAAAACTAATAAGAAATGATATGACGATTGACTCTAAGTAGTGAGCTGTGGCACTGGATCACGCTTAAGAAGTGGATACTACACTCTTAAGCAAACACAAGTTCTAACATAATGCATACAAGAGAGATGAGGACCTATTATACTTAACGCTCATATGTGTTCTAAGCAATCACTAAATGGCACACATCTTATTCTAAAAGAAATAACCGAATGAACGTGAGAAAGCTAGGTAAGTGGATAAAATGACGCATATCATAAACTGAATCTGAAACCCTAAATCTGCATCAGTAACCATAACGCTAATTAGACAACCACTATACGACGCAAGTCATGTATGGTTTGAAACTGAAACACTAAATTCGCATCATCAACAGTAACTCTATTCAGATTCACCTAGCCTAAATTAGGAACTAACATTACGCACATTGCCGTAACTCATTTCAAACAGCTTTCACATTAGACAATCACTACTCGAAAACTGAAATCGAGATCTACTGTAATTCTATTCGGATGGAACTGAATTAGAAACACTAAAATAAATGATTACAAATAGTTTTAATTCACACGTGTGGTCTAAAACTGAAACTTAAAACCCTAACGTCGAACAATCAACGGTTATTCTATTTGAAATTGACCTAATTTAGCAAGTAACTGCAATAACTGATTATAAACAGCTTTAATTCACACGTGTGATCATAAACTGAAATTAAAACCCTAAATTTAAATAATTTGATGTGGTTACCGGAAAATTGGATCGGTTGGAACGGCGGCGAACGGTGGTGGTTAGGTGTGTTTGATAAATATGGTGAATGTGGATTCGAAGTCAATGAGTGTGCCCAAACTACAAATGGGAATGCCACGTAGTCTTTTTTTTTTTTTTTTTTTTTTTTTTAAATACAGTAATAAATCATTTTCTTTTTTAAGCGTTGATAACCATTAATAGTTCTCGGCTTGGTCGTGCGATGTCGATCAGTATTGGGAAAATGACTACTCGGTCTTAATATGTTTGGCCACATTAATGTGATTAATTTTTCACACGATATTTCGTTTTATAGTTATTATCGAGCTTGAAAGTTAGTAACATAGGTGCAGAGTTTTTCAGAGCTTTTTGGGGAGATAAGCGGTGAGCAGTAAGTTTTTTTTAGACTTAACTACATTTTTAGTCCTCGTGGTTTATCGGGTATAACGGTTTTGGTCCAATAGTTTAAAATGTAACAGATTCAGTCCAAGATCCGACGACCCGTAACACTTTTGGTCTTGACTGTTAGTTTGACTAGTTAAAAAAACGTGAAATGACTAAAATACCCTCGGATAATAATGTACAATGACTAAAATGCCATTTCCTTTATTATTATTAATTTATTATTATTAAAACATATCAAATCATCATTTTCCAAATCACAAACACAATCTGTTCAAAAACATAATAATAATAAATACAAACACAAAACTAAAACAAGAACACACGAAAACAAATCCAAACCATTTTCCCCTTCAAGATCATACGAACACAAACCTTTCAATCATACAAATCATCACCATCCTTACAACTCCTCAAAAAAACACACGAACACAATCACACTTTTTGTAGTCACTCATCTTGACTCAACCACCCTTATCTCTCCTTTTGTAGTCACTCATCTTCACTCAAATCTGAAACTCAATCCTCAATCCTTACAATCACTTCTCAATTCACAACAACAATTAACTACAACCCTCAAACCTATCTCCAGATCCACAACAACAAAGATTCGAACTGGAAATAAAAAAAAAAAAAAAAAAAAAAAAAAAAAAAAACGGGTCTTAGTTTTTCTCCTCTATATACTCGGATTGTTCTTAAAACAAATGCACAGAAGAAAATCATCATAGATCTTAAACGAACAACAAAATTAAACCTACCCGAGATCTCTTAAAAGATCTTGAAGCCATGGTCTTTGTGTGGTTCGAAGAACAGAGGGTGTTTGGTGGTGATGTCGTGGAAGAGAGTGAGGAACTAAATGTGAAAGTGGTGTGTGGTAGCTAATGGTGGATGCCGAGTTTGTGTTTGTATGATGGTGATGATTTAATTTGAGAAGTGAGAGAAGAGATGGATTTATTTTGAGATTGAGAGTGATATAAGTGATAAAAAGTAGGTGGTGATGATTTATTTTATGTTTATGTTTTTGTATTTGTGTTTGTCTTTATGTATATGTGTTTGTGTAGGCAGCAACAAACACTCATGTTTAATAAAATATGTGAATTGACACAAATACCCCTAAAATTAACGGTCAAACATAGTCAATTTAACGGAGCAACAAAAATTGGACCAAAAGTGTTATGGGTCGTCGGATCTTGGACTGGATCCGTTACATTTTAAACTATTGGATCAAAACCGTTATACCCGGTAAACCACGATGACCAAAAATGTAGTTAACTCTTTTTTTTATTTTTAATGTTGGTTTAGCAAAAGAGTGTTGAGCTTTGCTATTTTTTTATGAATGCTCATTTTTTCAATACTTTTTTAAGAAGCTGTGAGCAGTGAGCTGTGATTATTGCTCACAACTACTTTTGCCAAACATAATCCAAATTACAGTACAGTTTAGATAGATTTATAGTCTCCTTGAAGAAGTGTTTACTCGAGGTTTCATTCCATAAAATGTAAACATGTTTACATAATGCTCCTTCACAAACTAAACGAGCTACGAAGTTAAAAGTTAACCACAAAATTCGATGAGATGTGTTCTTTCTAGTATGATTTAAATTATAAACATTTAAACATAAGCTTATTCGTAGGAGACCCAAAAGGCCAAAGACCACAACATACTTTACTTTGAGAACCAAAGTTGTAAATTACATTAAAACAAAAGCGTGTGAGACACTTGAAAATCGTTAAAAGCTTCATAAAATTTTACAGTGTAATGTTATGGTTATGTTTGGCAAAACTAGCTGTAAGCTGTATGCTTTAAGCTGTAAGCTGTAAGCTATAAGCTGTAAGCTGTAAACTGCAAAGCTGTTAACATGAGCTACAAGCTGTATCTTTTTTACAATAAAAGTGTTTGGTAAATTAGCCATTAAATGTAATTATTAGCTGTTAACAGTAATTTTATGTTTTAACAGCTCCAAAATATTTTAAAAGCTTCATGAATCACCTTTTTATTTTGGAGCTATTTGTTTAAATTAAAAGCTTGAAGTTGATGTATCTAAACGGAGCTACTTGTTTTGTAGGAGATTATTTTTGTAACAAAAAACTTACAGCTCCAAAAAAGCTACATACCAAACAGGCCGACTAAATATTTGTATACATACCTATGTGGAGGTGTGATCCCCTAAAAAGGGACTAAAAATACAAAGGCTAGAAAGCCACTCATCATGTGACAAGTGTCCACCACCCACTCCCTTCCTTTTTTCTTTTTTAATTCGGTTAGGGGGTATTTTGGTCATTTTAACCCGTTTCTTTATTCCACCTTAAACTTCAAACGCAAATATCTTTCAAACGACAAACTTTTACGAAAAACCGATTTCACCATAATTTTTAAAATTTAATCCTCTTTAATTTGGTATAAATCTTGTTAAATATTTCGAACTTTTTTTTTTTACATATAAAGTGGGTCTTGATTTTCTTGATTTTTTTTATCATTTTCGGCCCTATTTTTTACCCTCATAAATGTCGAATCGTTAAAAACTTAAAACATGAAAGTTATAGATTTTTGTTCACTTTTTACACAGGTTTTTGAATCACTCAAATCCGATCTCATATGAGTAAGATAACACACGTTAAAGATGGTGTTTAACTCATATTTGTTGCACATAATGTGTTTGATGAAATGTCTAGCTTATATATTTTGTGTTAAAATTGAGCTAAATGCACTCATTTTTGTTTCTCAATGCATTATTAATCATTTTATTAATGTAAGACTCAAAAAGTAAAGTTTTTTAATCATTATATTTTTAAAATATACATTTAGTTCATCAGTTAGGTAATTAAGTTCATCAGTTAGGTAATTAGGTTCATCAGTTAGGTTATTAGGTTCATCAGTTAGGTTACTTTGGTTCATCAGTTTTTATGGTAACATTTTTGACTAATTGATGAACCTAAACACATAACACATGACAAATAATTATAAGTTCATCAATTAGTCAATAACTGATAAACAAACTGATGAACCTAAAATTAATGAACCTAACTGATGAACCTATAATTATAGGTTCATCAGTTAGTCAATAACTGATAAACTAACTGATGAACCTATAATTAATGAACCAAAAAATCAATGAACCTAACTGATGAACCTATAATTAGTCAATAACTGATGAACCTATAAACTAACTGATGAACCTATAATTAATGAACCAAAAAATCAATGAACCTAACTGATGAACCTATAATTAGTCAATAACTGATGAACCTATAATTATAGGTTCATCAGTTAGTCAATAACTGATGAACCTATAATTATAGGTTCATCAGTTATTGAATAACTGATGAACCCAAACATTTTATCAAACTTGATGAACCTGAAATTGATGAATCTGAAAAAATTGATGAACCAAATTAACTGATAAACTAACTGATGAACCTATAATTAATGAACCAAAAAATCAATGAACCTAACTGATGAACCTATAATTAGTCAATAACTGATGAACCTATAAACTAACTGATGAACCTATAATTAATGAACCAAAAAATCAATGAACCTAACTGATGAACCTATAATTAGTCAATAACTGATGAACCTATAATTATAGGTTCATCAGTTAGTCAGGTTCATCAGTTAGTCAATAACTGATGAACCTATAATTATAGGTTCATCAGTTATTGAATAACTGATGAACCCAAACATTTTATCAAACTTGATGAATCTGAAATTGATGAATCTGAAAAAATTGATGAATCCTAGGCACCTTCTCAAACACAACAAAAAAGCTAATAATGCACATATTTAAATTAAAGCACCTTCATTTCTCTTCTAAAACCAAAAACAAACAAAACCCACTTCAGATTATGCTCAAAAAGACTAATTCTTGAATAAAAACAAAAACCCACCTCAGATTATGTTCAAAAAGTGGTGACGAAATCAAATCTCAAGACATGGATACCATCATAAACCACCGCGACACCATAACAACACTGAGAAGAAGAAGAAGCTGCTATTGGTGTTGTGACGAAATCAAATCTCACAAAAAGTGACGTCACAACCGTGGTTTTGATAATTACGGTGGTGGTGGTGGTGGTGGCAGATTGATGTTTATGACAGATCCACTAGTTGTGATGATAGCGCGCCGTCGATGTGGTATTTTGGTAGGAGATCTGGTGAGAGTGGCTGGTGTTGCAACGGTAGTTTCCAGCGTATTTGAAGGTGGTGGCATCGTTGATAGGTGGTGGTGTTAATGGCGGTAGCAGATGTTGTGGTGCGTGTGTGTGTTTTCTGGTGTTTTTAGTCTGGTATTTTTTTGATGATTGGTTAGCAGAGAAGGTTTAATGATGAGGTGAAAATGTATAATTACAAAGTTGCCCTTAATGAAGAAAAGAAAAAGGGACACGTGTTGTTCTCTAATTACTTTTTAGGCTTTTTATTTTTCTTTCACTTTTCAATTGATCCTCTACCTACCTATGTGAGCTGATATATTGTCATCCCTTGGTCGCCTTCCCTGTTGTACGCAAACCACTACACTAGTGGAAGAGACACAACCGTCGGTGAAAGGCAGAAGTACTAGACTTTCCATTCGGTCTTGTGAGGGTATATTTATTTATGTATTTGATTAATGTAAATTTTGAAAATTTAATTCTCATTTAAATCATATAGTAATACCTCCAATAATGATATATTTTAATAGAATTGTTTATAAGAAAAGCTCACCAAACTTATAATCACCAATTTAATGCTAAAATTTAAAAAATAAAATTTCTAACTATTTACACTATTAATAATTTAGACATCCACTAGTACAAATCTGGGATTTCGTCACACATGCTGTTTTTTGAATGGCCACACAGTCAGATATTTATGTGACTAAATGTACTAGAATAAAATAAACAGCCACACTTGATCCGACTTGTGTGACCATTTTGGAATTTCATTGTCACACATTTGAATATTTATGTGACTAGAGGTAACCAGTAAATTTTTTTTTGGTTATTTAGTCACTAATAATTTGAGACGTGTGACAGATACAAATAAGTTTGAAACTTTAGTCACACTATATATATACATATGTGACAAATATATGTCACACAATTGAACTGTGTGACTAAAAGCCATATATGGTCACATGAAGTGATTGTGTATGTGGCTAAATCATATACTCAAATTTGTCACTCATTATTTAAAAGTGACTAAATCATATAGTCAAGTTTGTCACACATTATTTAAAAGTGACTAAATAATATATTAAATTTGGTAAGTAATAATTTACATGTGCGGCACCTGGTTTTTCCAAAAAAATAATAATAATAATAAAAAAAAAAAAAAAAAAAAAAAAATCCCTTTCAACATTTCACAAGCTCGCCTAAATTTTTCCCCAAAATCAAATTGCCCTCCTTCCCAAATATTTCACTTAAAATCAAATTGACCTCCTTCTCAAATATTTCACTCACCATCCCAAATATCATTTACACCAAAACTATATCCGGTCTTCTTCTACCCCAAATATCATTTACACCAAAACTACATCTTATGTGCAGATCTGAAAAGAAGCCACCTTCAACACTTATATGGACCTTGTTTTACAAGATATTGATATCAAATATATGACTAAGATTTGTAAAATGATTGGTTTAACAGATCTGGTGGAGGTTTGTATTATTTTTTCTACTAATTTTATGAAATGAAATATTTATATAATAACTTTTTCTATGTTTATGTTTCTGTTCTTAGGTACACGATGAGAATGAAATGTCTTACACACTGATGCGTGGGAATTACAACAGGCTTTACCTCTCGAGGGATCTCGAGAAGCTCACAACCCCCACCAGGCAGTGTACCTGATCGTTGTAGTATAGTATAATGACAAGTACCGGGGGATTGATCGTTCAGCTTAGGAATAGTGTCGCTAGAATTAGAAGGCCTAAATACTAGTTCTAAAGGTGAGGGATGATTATTTTTGTGTTTTTATATTTTTATGAAAGCAGGTAAAATCTCGGGGTTTGAAGGATTTGGGCGGAATTAGTTGCTAATCAACTAACCCAATACTAAGATGCAATCAAAATAAAATACTAAAAATGAAAATAAACTAATTATACTAAGGTTGTGAGCAGTAATTGGAGAAAATGTGTTTACTTAGATTTCACTACTCCCTAGACATCTTTTACACGTTAATTACTTGTTATAATTGCACGGATGACGGATCGTATTCCTTAATACCATTCATGGGGTGGCACACATAACTCCCCAATTCTATGAGCTCTTATCTCCTCCTACACCATGCCCAGCACAACTATAGGGATTGTAAACAGTGGCTCATGCATTAAATACAACCAATAAAGACCTAGTGCGCCTCGGTTCATGTTTCTTAAGACGTTCAAGCATGTTACCAAATGGAGATCTGCCAGTTTTCTTAAGCCTAACATATAAATCACTCATCCAAGACAAGAATAAACAAGTAATCAACACATAATTAACATCTATGTTTCATTAGATCTAAGCAAACACAAGATAGATCTAGCCTAGCATGATGGAATTAAGATAAGAACATGATATAGACAACCAACACATAGACATATTGATTGAATTAGAAGAACACTTATCTCAATTACAATGCAAGGTATCAAGGGTTTGGAACCCTTGAAAAACCTGTAAAAGTTGCACCAAAATCGTACTTAGGGTTTCTCCAAAACTTCTCCTCCTCTTTTTTATGTGTGAAAATTAGAAAACTATATATAGAAAAATAGGTTTGACGGCGTCAAGAGTAAACTTGTGACGCCGTCACCTCGCCGCCAAAACTCTTCTCGGACTGCCTAGATCTACTTCTGACGCCGTCAAGACTTATACACTTCCAGGCCGTCATGACTCTTTTACTCTTGACGCCCTTCCTACGTGACGCCGTCAAATCTGTTCTGGGTCGTCATGGAAATTCATGAAATTTGCTCTTGACGTCGTCAAGGTTTTGCTCTTGACGCCGTCACCTACTGTTCCCAGCATGGAAAATTAAAACTTTGGCGTTTTCTTCACTTTTATGCTCCAAAAACGTCCGAATTGCTTCATTTTCCATATTTCTCTCCCAAAGTACCTAAAATCACAAAAGGAACGATTTAGGGCAATATTTGATCAAATAAATTCGGATTCAGGCTTAAATGACCCCCTAAAAACGGATCATTTTTCGCCTCATCATATACCCTTACACTTGAGATTTGCTTGTCCTCAAGCAAATGCGCTTTTATTCTAGTCAAAATACAAGTTAGGGGTCATTTAACACTAATATAAAAGTAATTACAACAAATAATCGTTTCACTAAAGACCAATAGACAAGCACGGAGGTCATACACAAGCACCTCACAAATAGTGTTCAGATACTCACATCTCTCGGGTGTAATAAAGTGTAAATTACAATATGGAAATGGAAGATATCTCTCACTACCTGTCATAGCAAAATAGATTACCATAGGCTTGGGAAAGTATCAAACCTCCACCACATGGCGTAAGCACCTAGGATAAACTATCAAAGAGGTCTTTTTAAAGGGTTGTAACGTTAGGTATAGGGATATGAAATACACGGTTTTGTTGGATAAAGGAAGTTTTACTGGTGGCGAGTTAACACTCTTGGTCAATTACATGTACAATATGGCGTTGCTAAACTAAGACTAGACTCGACTTATGCTAATAAATGAAAAATAACAAAAACATAAAATAAACATAGAATGAAAAGGGATGGTAGTCCGTATGTTTTTTTCTCTTTTCTTTTTCTATTTTTTTCTTTTCTTTTTCTTGATTTATCGATTTTTTTTCTTTCCATACACTCTTACCCTACCATCCGAAATAATACATCATAGGGAATGAACATTTCCCTTACACTTGAATCTTTACATACTTTACAATAAACTAATCTAATGACTCGAATTAAGAAAATTAAAACACTTGGAGCACTTTTAAGATTAACGTACATATGGGGGTAATAAGTGATGTTCTTCCCCATTACTCCATAAAATAAGTACTTACCCATGAGTCTCAATCGTCCCAAAACAATATGTACAAGGATATGACTCGACTTAGCAACCATGTAATCAATTAGAAAGTTAACTTAGGGTTTAACAAATAACAATAATGCACTAAAAATGAGCGCATACACGGAAGGCTAAGGCGATTTGGTTGTACATTTAAGTGGGGTGTAACAAATTCTTCCTTTAAGTAAGATGCTTAAAGTTAGAAACGAAAAGATAGGCTCGGAGGGGTGTACTAGGGGTTTCGTGTACTAAAAATGAGTACAACGCTAAGGGTGTGGGAAAAATTAGTTGACTTAACTAGCCAAGTAATATGACTTAAATGGTCAAGTAATTATAATACGGGTTTAAACACAAGGGTAATCCTAATGCCTCTTATCATGTAGTAAATCCTACCACACGAATGTAGTCTCACTAGCGGTCTTGGGATGCATCACTAATGCAAGTTCTAGAATCTAAATGTTACCGGTACACTCATAAGCACTAATAATGAATGTTTTTCCTATCAAATCTAAAGGCGAACCTCACATATTTGGGTGGAAATTTTTTTTGAATATACGGTTATGTGATAGTCATACAATCTCCTATCCATGAGACGCTTGCTATGGCTAAAGTTTCACTCCTAAATGTTGTAAAAAAATTTAAATTTGGCGCTAAAATTACACTAACAAGTATTTCTCATAGTTTTATTACACATCTACCATTAAACAAAACAAACTCAAGCGAAAGTGCATATGTAAGGTATCATCTTTTTACCCTCCCCTTATACTTAAGATGAACATTGTCCCCAATGTTCAAGTAAAGAATGTAAAAGTGAAAAAGTAAAGAGAATGAAATCAAATACTCCCCTGATTCGCTCGGTATGGATAATAGGATGGCCAGGTTAAATCTTCCTCCAAAAAAATGAACAATCAAAGCTTCCCTTCCAGAATATAAATCATCTTCTTGTCATACATCACCTGTAAAACCCGACAAAATAGACAAGACAACCTCGCGTAAAATCGGCGGCATTCTATATAAGTTATTAAACCCTAGAAAACAAGATAAGATATAATGCTTGTGGAATGAAGTTTGCAGATCTCCTGGAGATTATAAAACTTAATAATTCACAAAAACCATAAGACTCCGTTAGAAAAACAAAACTGGTAAAATTTCCAGATTTTAACTCCTGACGCCGTCAGAATTGACCTGCAGAAATCCTTATGTTAAGTTTCCGGAAAATTTCTGGAAAAACTTGGTCCTACTTCCTGGAAAATCCTGTAAAACTTCATTATGACTCAATACAAGCATTTGACTCTAACAAATACGAATACACATGTTCATTTAATATTGTGGAGAATCATGATCGGTTTGTTTCTTAAAAACATATTTGGGGTTTCCCCTTACACTTATCTTTTGCAAAAATACCTTTAGGTGGAGTTAAGACTAGGCCAAAACAACAAAGTAAAGTATTTCCACTATTTAGTTTAGAAACATGATCACCAACAATAAAAATTAAGCATGCATACGGAAGCAAATAACAATCAAACAAATAAAATCACACAAAACATGGGTTGCCTCCCAATAAGCGCTTTTCTTTATTTACGAGTCTTGTAGCTAGACTCAAGGTCATGGATTACTACGTGATTTCATCATTGGTTCCACTTTCTAGGTCGTCTTCTAAACCAATTTTGTATTCCGGACCTAGTTGCAAGCACTCTTTGTAGAAACCAAGCATCCTATTTCTCACATATTCTACTCCTCTGCGTCTATCCTCCTCTAATTCCTCTCTACTATCAACCTCAACTTCCCTATTCTCATCCTTAGTCTCGGCTTCTACTCTAATTTCATTCTTGTCACTCTCTTCTATCTCCTTATCTATTGGCTTAATGGTGACAACATTGACAAAGTGGACATGTTTGGATGATGAGGGGTCCTTAATTTGGCTTCCACTATTGGTGTCCCTAGTGTCCTTCCTAGGTGTGATTAACGCTTGGTTGTTGAGGGCTTTCAACAAGTTGTCAATCTTGTTGGTCATCTCCGTTTGTTGTTGGTTGAATTCGGTTTCGAACCTAGCTATGCGGGCTTCTTGAGATGCCATAAACTTTGACATCAATCCTTCAAGATTGTTGGTACTACCATAGTTGTTAGAAGGATTGTTGTTGAAAGTGCGGTTGGATGGTGGACCGGTTGGTTGGTAACGGTTAGGCGGATTGGAAGAATTGGGTTGATTTTGTTTCCACCTAAGGTTTGGGTGATTTTTCCATGAGGGGTTGTATGAATCACTGTATGTGTTTGGCTCGGGCTTGAAAGTGTACCACTTATCTCCCGCTTCGTCGGTACGCGTGGATGTGTAGTCCGCAAAAGCTGTTCCGGGGAGTTCCACACAATCACGAGTGTCATGGGGACCACTACATAATTCGCATAAAGAAGTGATTTTGTTCACTTGGCTTAAAGGCTTAGGAGCTTCGTAAGATTTCATGAGAAACTTGACTTGGTCCTCAAGTTCCATGATCCTACGGTCGGGAGTGCTAGAATTGTTCGAAGGCAAAGATATTGCCTTGACCATTTTGTTCAAGTCACGAGGATCATTCCAACTTTCGTTGTCATAAAGAGCAAGATCTTCTATGAGTTCCCATGATTGTTCCGCACTAAGATCACGTAGCTTACCACCGGCCGATTGGTCAATGGCTCGCCTCGTGGAGATGTCGATATGGTCATAAAAAATTTGAACTTGGAGCCAAAGATCTATGCCATGATGAGGGACTTTTTGGAGTAAGTCCTTGAAACGAGTCCATGCTTCATAAAGAGAATCATTTTGACGTTGTTGGAACATCAAGATGTCATTTCTAAGCTTAGTAGTTCTCCCCGGTGGGAAAAATTGAGCAAGGAAACAAGTGGTGAGATCATCCCATGTGGTGACGGATCCCGCGGGTAAACGCTCAAGCCATTGACTAGCTTGATCCCGTAGAGAGAATTGGAATAGGCGTAAACAGGTAGTCTCTCTAGTTTCAACACCTAGGTCTATGGAATCTACGATTTTGAGGAAGTCCTTAAGATGTTGGTTTTGATCTTCGGAACGAAGTCCATAGAATGCACATCCGCTTTGCACCAACCGGATGGTGTCGGATCGCAAGGGGGTCACATTGGCTCCGGTGAGCTCAATGGTGTTTCGGTAGCCTTGGTGGCTAGGTCGGGAATACTCTTCTAAGGTTCGGGGCCTAAGGGGTTCTAATGGTGGGTTTTGTTGTGGTGGGATGACGGGTTCAAAGATGTTACCACCTTCCATGATGTCGGATGGTAAAGAGTTACGAACAAAAGCACAAAGAAATAGATAGACTAAAGAAGACCTAAAAATAAAAATAAAATCTTACTAGAAAGGAATCTAGCAAGTAGACCTAATAAAAACAAATTATAACCTAGACAATAACTATTCCCCGGGCTGCGGCGCCAAAAACTTGATGCGTGGGAATCGCAACAGGCTTTACCTCTCGAGGGATCTCGAGAAGCTTACAACCCCCACCAGGCAGTGTACCTGATCGTTGTAGTATAGTATAGTGACAAGTACCGGGGGATTGATCGTTCAGCTTAGGAATAGTGTCGCTAGGATTAGAAGGCCTAAATACTAGTTCTAAAGGTGAGGGATGATTATTTTTGTGTTTTTATATTTTTATGAAAGCAGGTAAAATCTCGAGGTTTGAAGGATTTGGGCGGAATTAGTTGCTAATCAACTAACCCAATACTAAGATGCAATCAAAATAAAATACTAAAAATGAAAATAAACTAATTATACTAAGGTTGTGAGCAGTAATTGGAGAAAATGTGTTTACTTAGATTTCACTACTCCCTAGACATCTTTTACACGTTAATTACTTGTTATAATTGCATGGATGACGGATCGTATTCCTTAATACCATTCATGGGGTGGCACACATAACTCCCCAATTCTATGAGCTCTTATCTCCTCCTACACCATGCCCAGCACAACTATAGATATTGTAAACAGTGGCTCATGCATTAAATACAACCAATAAAGACCTAGTGCGCCTCGGTTCATGTTTCTTAAGATGTTCAAGCATGTTACCAAATGGAGATCTGCCAGTTTTCTTAAGCCTAACATATAAATCACTCATCCAAGACAAGAATAAACAAGTAATCAACACATAATTAACATCTATGTTTCATTAGATCTAAGCAAACACAAGATAGATCTAGCCTAGCATGATGGAATTAACATAAGAACATGATATAGACAACCAACACATAGACATATTGATTGAATTAGAAGAACACTTATCTCAATTACAATGCAAGGTATCAAGGGTTTGGAACCCTTGAAAAACCTGTAAAAGTTGCACCAAAATCGTACTTAGGGTTTCTCCAAAACTTCTCCTCCTCTTTTTTATGTGTGAAAATTGGAAAACTATATATAGAAAAATAGGTTTGACGGCGTCAAGAGTAAACTTGTGACGCCGTCACCTCGCCGCCAAAACTCTTCTCGGATTGCCTAGATCTACTTCTGACGCCGTCAAGACTTATACACTTCCAGGCCGTCATGACTCTTTTACTCTTGACGCCCTTCCTACGTGACGCCGTCAAATCTGTTCTGGGTCGTCATGGAAATTCATGAAATTTGCTCTTGACGCCGTCAAGGTTTTGCTCTTGACGCCGTCACCTACTGTTCCCAGCATGGAAAATTAAGACTTTGGCGTTTTCTTCACTTTTATGCTCCAAAAACGTCCGAATTGCTTCCTTTTCCAGATTTCTCTCCCAAAGTACCTAAAATCACAAAAGGAACGATTTAGGGCAATATTTGATCAAATAAATTCGGATTCGGGCTTAAATGACCCCCTAAAAAGGGATCATTTTTCGCCTCATCACACACACTCACGCTCATAGTCTCACACACACTCACTCGATTTGATTTTCCCCAATCTTCACTCTTACACACACTCACTCAATTCCGCAACAAGATAGTCACTCAGTTCGTTAGGGCTAACGGATTAACCTGCAATCGAAGCTTATTGTAGATCGTATCGAAGCCTATTGTTAGGTTTGTAAGTTGTTGATGTTTACTAATCATGTTTTATGTGTTTGAGCTACGAATACGCTTCAGGTTATGGTAGATGCGTTAGGTTATTGAATCGTTGCTACTGTGAATGTTATTGCGTTTATGTTTTTGATTTGATGTGAATGTGTTGGCCCGTTAGAGGCGTTAGGTTATTGAACTTTCAGTTTGTGTTTTTGATTTGATGTGAATGTTAATTTACTTTGTGTGACTGTTTTATTTTTCGTGGAGTTTGTGATGTATATGAATTTGTTGTTCAGATGCTTTGGAATATTACATTGCGTGTAAATTAGATAGAAACGTGTTACTTATTGAGGATTTTAAACAGTAGATATTGGTTTTGGACTTCATTCGGATTATAAGTATATATATGAGATACGGTTAAGACGTGCATAATGCCAATGGGCGTTAGGTTTTAAGTGAGTGAGATCTGGATTGTTGAAGTTAGTTAGCTAGTATGTGAAGTAGAGGTCGTTAACGCGTATCAGTTATTTATGAATACGTGTTTGACTGATAAAGCAACATTTACGCTCCCTGAAAAGGCTCTAACTAAGAAACTCAGGACGGCAAAAGGCCTTTGGCCTAATGGTTGTTATTTATGTGGATGATGAGGTGTTTTTTTAAAAACTTCAGTAATCAGGCATCTTTAGTATGTTAATAGTTGTAAATGTTCAGGCATCTTATAATTTCTGGCAATTAAATTATATACGGATTCAGTGACCAAGTATTTGTAAATGTTCAGGCTGCAAGAAATAGTGTGGGGCCCTCAAAGAGTCCAAAAGATATTCTAGAAAAGATGAATGAAAGGAAGGTGTTTTGGTGCTGAAATGGGGATGAAAGTAGGGGATTTTGGCGCTCAAATTGCGGCTAAAAAGGGTGGTCGTGTCTGCTGAAATGTGTGTGTTTGGTAGCTGAAATGGGGGTTGTTGCGGGTGGGTTTCGTCGCTGAGGTAGAAGTATGATTGAAACTGTAGTTTTTTAACATATGTACATTACTGAACAACAAAATCAAGTTTGTAATGCATTTGGATCATGATAATTGCTGGGCATTTGGATCAGTTTTATGCTAAGTTCAAGGTTCGATAATCATGAGGTGTGATTAAAGATTGATTATTCCTTTCTAGGTATGGGATTACACTGGTTTTGGACACACAAGGTATAATGCAAGAGACGCAGATAAAGATGTTCTAGGTTAAGAACATAGTTACTATCGTTTAATCATCAATTCGTGGTGTTCATGAGTCAATTTCGTTACTTATAAACACATATGTTTTTAGTATTAAGAAATCTCATTAACTGTTTTGTTTATAAACAAATTGCAGATCAACCAATAATCTACAAACATAAAATCCTATAATGTACTGATTACTGATAAACTACGTGCAAAAGTGGCTAATTTTGGATTTGCCCATATAAATGTTGGAGATCCAGAAGCCACTCACATATATACTAAAGTGAAAGGGGCTGCAGACTACTTGATCCCAAGTACCTAAGTACATACCAACTTACTGACACACAGGCTGCTAAGGAGATAATATTGGCTTTGATTGATTCGAGAAACGTGGAGCCAACAGAGTTACTAGCTGACATGGGTTTTAAGGTGTTGATCCTTTGAATTTTTTTTCATGCTTCTGTATTTAAGCATTTTATTTGTCATATGGTGTATTAATTTTTTCTTTTATTATGCACAGGTAGCCCTTGAACTTTCATTTATACCAAATCATTTCCCGCCTCATTTTACACATAAATTCTCACAAATTTTACACATCACTTAGAGCACTCACGATGCTTCAACTATGATCACTTAATAAAAAAATGACTTGACATGATGATATTAGTGAAGGAAAAAGTTGTAAGGAGTTGCACAACTCAAATGAAGTTCTATGTTTAAACACCATTTAGACTCGTTAAATGGGGTCGTCTTACTGATATTTTAATTAAAACTTGTTATAAAATTATACACACAAAAAGAGCAATAACTTGTGAAAGTTTTGATACATTAATGCACTTGTATGTTAGATGTAACGTGTTAACAAATACTTTTGTTAACCTATATGATCAAAAGAAATACATTGCTGCTTTTTGACATTCAGCCTAGTATATACCAACCATGCATAAACTTTATGAATGTAATCAAATTCCTAGGAAAACAGCTAGACAATTCTATTAACTTTTTTCTAATTTTGGATAGATATTTGTTTTGAAAAATTTTAGTAATGGAATAGACTTAACTTTGAACACCCACCCAAGTGCCCAACTTGTTTTTGAACCCAAGTGCCCAACTACTCCATAAAAACACAAATATGAAACACTTATTGTCTTGTATTCACTCTAGTGTAAAATTTAATAAAAAAATTTAGAAATTTTTATATGCGTGTTTTGTTTGCTGTATGTTTCATTATTGTGGAGCTGAAAAATTTTAATAATAGAATAAACTTAATTGTGAACACCCATCCAACTACCCCATAAAAACACAAATATCAAACACTTAATTGTCTTTTGTTCACTCTAAGTGTAAAATTTTAGGGCAAATACCATGTTAAAGCACCATACTTGCCAAGAAAGTTATTTTTGGGTATTGAACAAAATTTTTTCCTCATATGGTTATTGAACTTTCATTTTTTGGCCTCTTTGAGGCACTTTGTGACATTTTTGCCCCTGGATTTTTAATTATTTGAGGGGCAAAAACGTCACAAACTGCTTCAAAGATGCCAAAAAATGAAAGTTCGGTACATATATGAGGAAAAAAATTTGTTTGATACCCAAAAGTGTATTTTAGGACAAGTATGATGTTTTTTATGCTATTTGCCCAAAATTTTATTATAATTTCATGTGCGTGTCTTTTTTGTTGTAGTGTAAAATTTTATAAAAACTTCATATGTGTGTGTCTTTTTTGTTGTTTGGGCTCAATATGGAGTTAGAAAAAGCATGAGACAAATATCTTCCTATGAAGTGCCTTTTTGATTGTAGTTGCCTACATAAATAGTTTAGGACTATTTACCTGGCAGTTGGCTTTTCTTTGTGACCCACTTTAGAAATCTAGCACCCATACGTACCTTAGAAATGTAGCTACTTTTCATGTTGTGAGTGTCTTAATGTCCAACTTTCAAGATTTGAGTGGATTTTGCAAATTTAAATTTTCTGTTTTCAGGTTATTCGCGTGGATTTTGCAGGAAAATGTTGTTTTGAAAAACTTTGTATCGGGCTTTGGTGTTGGTTGATGCACATGTTGAATAACGCCAAAATGCCAACTTGAAACTGTGTTAATATATATTTGTTTGCAACTTACCAAACCTGGTAACACATTTTGGTAGCTGTATTTATGGTCATGCTTCTCCTTGTACAAGCACGTGGCTCCAAGAACAAAAGGGTGATCTTTTTTTGTTGGTTATTTTGGATCACTTTAGCGGTTCGTTATGATCACTTTTTTATTTAGTTAGTTGAGGGCTAATTTGTTAGTGTTCTTTAGTGGGTTGGGCCCGGCTCGGTTGCTGATGGTGCGCCGGCCCAAAACCGCCGATGTTCTTTTGTTGTGGCACATTTATGTCATTTGTTGTGTTTGAGGAGCATATAAAGATACTCCTCTAGTATTAAGGAAGAGTCATCTTAATTTTCTTCTCTTTTGATTCAAGCTCATCATATTACAGATATTAGTTTGCAATGTCACTTCAAATTCCATTAAAACTCAACCATTTACTATATATGATAATATTTATGCATACATACGTACAATGAAAAGAAAAAAAAATCCAAGTGGACATAAATAAAATAGGACTAACTTTGGTGACCCAAATTACTAGCTGGTAGTACTATATTATGCATCTCTGCACAAAAGCTTAATTTATAAATGTCACTTTATCTTGTCATGTTACCTTTTGAAAGAAAGTGCAGCAACTAATCATAAATCCCAGCCTGCAGTTATTTCCTTAAATGGAAATATTTCAGTCTTTACATATTAGACCAGATATTGATCCATCATATGTAGAAACTAAAACAAAACAACACAACACATTACTTTAATTCATCCTTTAATTTTGGTTGTTGAGTATCATAAAGGTGGTGAAAAGTGAATCCCTCAGTCACCAAAATCTTCCTCGTTTAACATCTTTCTACTACTAGCTACCATGTCTCATTGTTTCCTTAAATGGAAATATTTCAGCCTTTACATATTAGACCAGATATTGATCCATCATATGTAGAAACTAAAACAAAACAACACAACACATTACTTTAATTCATCCTTTAATTTTGGTTGTTGAGTATCATAAAGGTGGTGAAAAGTGAATCCCTCAGTCACCAAAATCTTCCTCGTGTAACATCTTTCTACTACTAGCTACCATGTCTCATTGTTCAAACAAACATCAACAAAAGATGATGCTGGTTAAGGAGCAAAAACAGCACAACAAGATGATGGCAACCCTACCCAAAAACAACAAGTTTGATGGTGACAAGGAAGAGGACATGAGGGATTTGGAGGAAATGGTTTCCAAGTTGAATCCCATGGCACAAGAATTTGTCCCGCATCATCATCGCCTGCGTCGTCAAAGACCATCTTCATCTTCATCTTCATCTGCTGTTGGTGGTGGTCACGCTACTGCATCTATCCCCAATGCCACTGCTACTTCTTCAAGGGTAACACACATGCACACCCTAACTTCTTAAAAATATTTCATGTAGTTTGTTTGTTTGTACTCTTTCCATATGTTTACTTATTGAATGTAACTATGCTTGGAGCCTTGGACATTACCCTATTAAGGTGCTGCCCTCTAAAACCGCCATTGCCCCAGTTAATCCAACTTTTCTGCCAAATGTAAGAGAGGTTGTGTTCCATAATGACTTGTAATTTATTCATTAAATTTTTTGAAAAATTTGTTTTGTTCCTTGTTTGTACTTTCATTATTATAGAGTTGAATGAGTTGAAGAAACATGAGTAGTATCTTTTGCATATGCACGAAAGCAAAGCAAAAGCTTAATATAATACATATCCCTTTACCTTGTGATGTTACATTTTCAAAGAAAGTACATAACTAAGCATAAATCCCATATCTCTTTCCTTAAATGGAAATATTTCAGCCTTTTCATTTTAAACCAGGTATTGATCGGTCATATGTACATGGACGGATCTAGAGTATAAGTATGGGGGCCGGTGCCCCTCATGGCAAGCCGAAAAAGTTGAAATTTTAGTGTAATTTTTCTAAAATTTTGACCTTTTTTCGAAAGTGACCCCACCCACATACTAAAACCTAATATTCAACGCTCTAAAGCCTTATAAATCATTTATCTCCAAGTAAAAGTACTCGATTTATCATTACGATCATTTTTTTCCCGCATTTTGATGTTATGTTAAAAAAAAAAAAAAAAAAAAAAAAAATTGCCCTCCACATCCATTTTTCCTTGGTCCGTCACTGCATATGTACAAACCAAAACAAAACAAGACACAATATCATTTACAAAACAGATATCCCACCGTCAACTAGGATTTCAGCATTCAATTCATCTTTTTACTCAAGTAAATAAATACACTACTTCAGGTACTCCATTACTTGTTTTTTAGCGATATGATTGTCTCCATTTAAAGAGAATGCCTTATAAAATTTCGATGCGATTTTTCTTCTTCTTCTTCTTCTTCTTCTTCTTCTTCTTCTTCTTCTTATTAATTAATTAATTAATTTATTTATTATTATTATTATTATTATTATTATTATTATTATTATTATTATTATTATTATTATATATTTACCGTTGTGCGGTTTGTAAATGGTTTGCAGATGAGTACTAACAAGGGTAAACGCGTAGCGGGACTGTCCGACTTTGATGTGAATCGGTTGAACCAGGTGATCCAGGTAGTTTTGAATTGGTCTAAGAAGAAAGTTGTCAATGAAAAGAAATACTATGAAGCAATTGAAGAAGCGTTAGACATCGTTTGTAAAAAACTGAGGAAAACTGTAGAAGGATGCCGACTGGGCATGGATAGGACTATGGTCCTACACGAACAGACCAAAAAAGAGATAATTCTTATAAACTTGTCTATGATCAGAACAAAGAAGATGTCAATTTTATAAAATCTGTCTACGATCTGGCTGCAAATTTCGTAACATGATTGCGAAAACTAACGAGCATAGATTAGCATTGTTTCATTTGTATTATCGCTGTAAATTTAGGAACTTGAAGGTATAGATAGAGATAATTACGTTTTGTCTAAACTTAACAATCTTCCATAAAGCTTATCAGGGAATTGTCTAATTTCTGTTTTTGTCTTGTGTTTTATATTAGATGGATTCCCAAGAAGAGTTCTTCAAAGACCTTCTTACGGATTTATATAATTCGAGATTTAATAAGCTGCTGCTGGAGGAAACACGTACACGTGTTCACCAAGATTATTCTACAATGGATCCTCAGATGATGTATAATTGGCACACGACTCTTATTAGTAACAGCCGTTTATTATTGTTGTTCCCATTGATAAAGTTTGAAGTAAGGTTATAAATGGGGTGCTGATTAATGTTGATTTCTACAAACAGGAAGGAGAAGCTTGAAGAGATGGAGGAGTTTGAGAAAGCATGGAAAGAGAAACTGTTAGAGATGATGGATACGCACATGAGGGAAGAGACTCAATTAATGGAAAGGTTTCATACTGAGTTGAGTCAGTTGATGGCCAAGTAAACCCCCAAAGTCTGAAACGCGAGGTGCCAAGGCTGTGTAGGAGAGGCGAGAGTTTATTTATTGCACATTATCTAATTGCACTTAGGCTTAATTAGAGATATATATGTTCTATCTTTACTTTTATGTTTTAAACTAGTTTAAGACCCGTGTAATACACGGGCTGTCTAAAAGTTTGAAAATTGAGTGTCTAAAATTCATCAAGTTTTTTTTAGCTTTTGTCAATGGTTTGAGCTTTGAAGTTATGGATGACATATATGTTTGTCGAACATTATTAAAAGCTATAGTCTTCGGGAAGATTTACACTTAGATCGCGAACTTTGAATTAAACATATACAAAAAAAAGGCATACATCGATTTGTAGAAGAAATATTATTTTATATATGTATTTCATAACGCAAACATACTCAATGGGGCCTACATACTGTTCCAAAAAATTTGTGCACCATGCTTTATTTGTTTGATCATGGTTCCGCCCCTAACTGCACATGACACGCTGCCGATGTATGTAAACAAGCCACACTGCTTATGTTTTGTGATGAATCAGGAGAGAATTGACATCAAAGATATAACATATTTTACAAAAGTACTTTTCTCGGCTTCATTGAGACGTTTGCGCTGAAGTAACATGATGATATTAGTTATACATACATGTTAATGAATTGTGAAACCTTTTACTTGAAGGTCCAAGGAAGCTCATGTAAACCATGAAGAGCATAATTGATACAATACCTTAGACCTCAACCAAATAAACACAACTACACCAGGCCATCTCATTAAAATCTCAATTTTCTTATCAAATGGTTAGTATTCAAACTAAAATCAATCAGTGTGAAGCCTTTCACTATCAAGATATGCCCTGGTATATACGAGTAATGGTGAACTGTGCAGGATCTGGTCAACCTCGTGTCGGATCTGGTCAACCTGGTGCCGGATCTGGTGATCTGGTCAACCTGTTGCCAGATCCGGCATATCTTGATAGTGAAATCTTATTGGTTGATAAGGCTTCACACGGATTCATGTTAGTTTGTATATTGATCATTTGATAACAGATTTTAGTTTTTAATGAGATGTTCGGCGTAGTTGTGTTTCTTTCGTTGAAGACTAAGGTATGTATCAATTATGATTTGCAAAAAAAGTAAAGCATAAATGCATCAATAGTTAGAAGTAGAAAATGGTGTTGAAATTTTTTGAAAATGAAAAAATAAATGGCCGGTTAATGGGTGAGGGACTAGTTTTATGTTTATTTTGCTTCGCTATGAAATTAATTTTGAGATTCGCAATCACTGACCTCATGGACGTACAACATCTTATAGAATTTAGATTGTCAAAAAGATTATATATGAAAGTCATAGCACGCGGGGTGGAAGTGGAAGTAATGGGGGTATAAGGTGACTCGCAGCACAATTGAGTCTTATTTAATGTGATGAAATAACTACATTATTTCTTAGCACATGAGATTCCATGGTTCTATTCATGCTAAGAAGTCTTCATGAAAACCTTTAAAATATTTATAGCATGTATCTTGACATTTAATAAGTATGTCAATTAATCTTGATCTATATTTATAGATCGATGATTCAAATGATATGGCTATGTTTGGCAAAACTAGCTGTAAGCTGTATGCTTTAAGCTGTAAACTGTAAGCTATAAACTGCAAAGCTGTTAACATGAGCTACAAGCTGTATCTTTTTTACAATAAAAGTGTTTGATAAATTAGCTGTTAAATGTAATTATTAGCTGTTAACAGTAATTTTATGTTTTAACAGCTCCAAAATATTTTAAAAGCTTCATGAATCAGCTTTTTATTTTGGAGCTATTTGTTTAAATTAAAAGCTTGAAGTTGATGTATCCAAACGGAGCCACTTGTTTTGTAGGAGATTATTTTTGTAACAAAAAGCTTACAGCTCCAAAAAAGCTACGTACCAAACAGGCCCATATCCTCCTACATTATCTTCCTACTTATCCTCCTACCAATACCAACGTAAAACATGTGTAATGCAATAATTTCTCGATTAATTTAAGTCATTGATCAATCCACTTGTCATGATCATACAAGTAGAAAAATATGTAAACATATCAAATAAGAAGATATATCATTCAATTTATAGGTACCAAAAAGCCTCAAAACATAATAATCACTTGTTATCATTTTCTAGCTCAACATTTGACAAGAGTTAATTAGGCCATCCACAATGCTCCTATATAGAGCATCATTCAATAGAGGAATAATATGACATGTCATAGATTAATGCGTTGTAAAACCAAGTAGATTGAATGAGAGTTAATTTCTGAATATACAAGTATTATGCCATCTTTGTGGTGTCCTCCATTATCTCTTCACTATAAATTTATGGTATATAATGACATGACACTTCGTTTTTTAGTAGTTAATGTTTAATGGGTTGTAGAAATTTTGTGTTAAAGACAGTGGCGGAGCCAGGAAATGTGAGCATGGGGGCATCAAGCGAAGGGTTAAATACATGTCAGAAATGCCAATTTTAGCTTAATTTGAAGCAAATCGGGTCGGGTCAACTATAAAGCAATTTATGCTAATTTGAAACATAGAACTTAGTATCATACGATGTACGTACGCATATCACTCCTTCTATATAGTCACACAATATATAGTTTGTAAACTGAGATATAAGTGTCAATTTTATAAAACGGTGTGATCTATGGAACGACAAAAGGGGTGAAAAAAAAGAGCAATGTTACATTTACAAAGAGTTTATAAATTTATACTTACAAAATGACTTGGCTTGTGTAGTGTTTAATTATTTGCATCATAATCTTTTTTTTTCCTTGCTATCCAAAATTTATTGCCAAGTCATTGTGGAGATATATTTCTAAAAAAAAAAATAAAAAAAAGAGGAAAAAATGTGAAAAAAAAGTACATATAACTACAAACTTTGCATAATAGGTGTATGTAAAGCTGGTCACAGTGGCAAACCATATTGCATCATTTTTTCGGCTGCCAAATCAGTTTTCTCTCTCCTCAACCCATATTCACCTCTCTCTTCACAGTAGTGTTTTTTTGTTTTTTTTTTTGTTTTGTTTTGTTTGTTTGTTTTTTTTTTTTTTTTTGTTTTTTTTTTTTTTTTTAATTCAAACATTTAAAATATAGATATTTATAGGTGTACATGCATGCATGCATTTCCAATACGTTTACATACATGCAAGCATTTCCAATACGTGTTGGACAGAAAGATCAAGTATGTATGTATATAGTCTTTGAAACAAATGAGATGTTAGTGTCTCCTGCAATATAGCATTTGAAACAAATGAAATATCCTTCTATAAAATGGAAAAGTGATAATTTCTTTTTTCGATTCTCCTTTTTTGGTATATTGCACTTAAGCGTGTTTTGGTTTTTGGTTCAAAGTTTTGACATGCGTTCATACACAATAAGACAGAAAGAAAGCTAGTAGTTGTGGCTCGTAAAAAATCAAGTATGTATATTTGGTTTTTGTTTGTTTCAAGCGTGTTTTGGTTTTTGGTTCAAAGTTTTGTGAGTTTTGTGTGCTTTCAGTGTCGGTCGACTTCTCAACCCATATTGCAACTTTTTGGCCGGCGACCGATTTGGGAAACAAGCCTCACAGTGGTCAAGACCGATATCCATATCGGTCGACCAATTTGCACGAGCGAAATTTTCCGAGCCATTGTCACCAGCCTAATGGTCTATTGAATGACTAACACCTGTAATATTACAACGATAAAAGTAAAGATGTACGTTTAAAAAGACAAAAAGAAATAATACTATATCCTATATACCCACTGACCTATCCTCACTATCTTACACTTACTGTCACTCTTCCCTATCTATCTTTCCACCATAATTTCCGATCAAAGAAACTCACCAGAAAAATCCAATTTTTTACGTTAAAACACTCTTTAACTGTTGTCAAGCTGAGAGAGACGAGAGCACTCAGATTTTATGGGCGAAGGCACCGAACATTTTTCCCATAAATTTTGGTTTTTTTCCTATATGTTTTGTGTATCCGCGTAAACTACGTTGGGGGGTGGTTCCCCCACTACTTCTAATGTGTCTCCGCCCCTGGTTAAGGGTATAATGATGATAAGGCACTCTATTCAACTCAAAAATATTGTATGCATTGTGGATGCCCTTATAAGATCACCGGGAAGTATTCATTAATAACTTTTGTAACCGTTAATTTATCCAAGTACATGTTAGGAGGCGTTTGTTTAAGCTTATATACGGCTTAGTAGCTTATATGTGTTTGACTTATATAACATAAGCCACAATGTTATGGCCATGTTTCATGTTTGGCTAAGCTTATTTAGTGGGCTTAGGCTTATTGGCTTATGGCTTATATAACATAAGCTTATAAGCCCATGTTAGTGTTTGGATGAGCTCATGGTTAATAAGCTTATAAGCTCAAAAGTGTTTGGTTTGGCTTATGTTAGCTTATGTTGGTTTATGTTGTTAAATAACTAAAAAGATGGTTTAATAAGCCTATAAGCTCAAAATGTTTGGAGTGTACTGGTAGAGGTGTATGAGAAGTGTTTAATGAGGGCAAAAATGTACATTGACTAGTGGTAAGTTAAATAAGCCAAATACCTCATAAAAAAGCCCTATTTTCCTGGCTTATCAAAACCCCCATAAATAGGGATGAGCACGGTACCATTTTGGTACCGTACCGGCACCGTTTTCGAAGTACCGTATTTTTTCCCGACAAAAATATGTAGTCCCGATCCCGGAACTGAGAGGTATATCGGTACCGGCACCGGTTCCGGTACCGGGTTCAGGAAACTGGTACTGAGTACCGTTTAAAATAAAATAATCTCAAATTGTATCAATTTGGCACTTTGTTTTGGATACTCATTCCTTATTGATCCACAGTGGGATAGTTACTTGGGATGCATTATTTTAAGAGTATTGGCAGTAGGAGAGTTTGGTTGTATTTTTCTTGTGAAGGAGAAGTAAAAGTGTAGCCACTGTGGTTTCTTTTCTTCACGCAACTTGTAGCAGGAAATTTGTAAATGTTTTAGTTTTCTCCTCTTCTGTCGTGATTTTCTCAAATGAGGTTTGAGGTTTGATATTCTACACAAGCTACTACTAAGTTAGGAGTGCTTAGATCATGAGTTTAGTAAAAAAAAAATTAAGCCTATTTTAGTTCCGGTACTAAAATCGGGATTTCCCGTCTTGGTACCGTACCGATTTTTGTGGTACCGGATTTTTTTTGAGCGAATTTCATGGTACCGGTACCGTACCGGTATACCGGATAGTGATAACCGGTACCGGTACGGTTCCGGTACCGTACCGTTTTCCGGTACCCATGCTCATCCCTACCCATAAATAAGCTCATAAGCCCGCTCAAATAAGCTTAACCAAATACTTGGTTTGGGCTTATGAGCTTATATAAGCTAATAAGCTCATAAACCCACTAAATAAGCTTAGCCAAACACCCTCTATATAAGCCCATAAGTGTCAAAATAAACAACAAAATTATGTCTTATACTATAAACCGAACATATATATAAGTTAATAAGTCGTATATAAGCTTAAACAAACACCCCTTAAAAAATAAATAAAGTGAATCACCCTGCATCCTCCACCACCAAAAGGCAAGTAAAAAAAAAAAAAAAAGGTAAACACAAAATCTTGTGAGCTTTTTGTATTTATTATTATTTTTAAATAGAATCAGGGCGAAAGCCCCATAAAATTTTATTTAAATATTTTTTAAAGTAACTATATTAATAGTTAAAACTAACAACACGCTAGGAGTACAATTACAATGATATTAAAAGACAAACTTACGCCCTTAAACAACAGTTCACCGATACCAACATAACACATATCAACTTGAGTGCATCACTAGATTGAAAGTATTATGATGGGTGGGAAACCAAACAAGACCTTGGCCCTATGACAAACTCGACGAAACATCAAACCAAATTGTTTCGGCCACACAAACAAACTGAGTGGTGGTACATGATATGTAGGACTTGTTAACAAAGAAAACCATATTATTATGAGACTACACATCGCGACCACCTCACCTTAGAGCTGGCATATCGTGTCTGACACGAAACGATAAGACACGAACACGAATGACCTAAACACGAACACGACACGATAACAATTCGTGTCACTTTTTTCGAACACGAACACGACACGACACGAAAATTAACAGGTTACACGATAAGGAACCTGTTAACAAAAATACTAAATTTAAACCAAAAAAACATAAGCAAACCTGTTAAGGACATGTTAAGGGACCTGTTAAAGAACCTGCTAAAGAACCTGTTCTCATATATCAAAACGAGACTATAATAACATCACATCGAGGTCAAATAAACTAATCCTAACACCCTCAAGAACATCACATTGAGGTCAAAATAATCAAGAAAAAATATATAAGCCCGAGCTAGCACAAGCCGAGAGCTTGTGCTCTCGGTTGAGTCTCGACACCTACAAAAACATAGAAATCCGGATACCAAATCTTGTTTAAAACCTCGTTTTACATGTAAACCCACATTTATATCACGTTTTTAATCAAAACCCAACAAAAAGTATACAACTCGTGACCCTAGGTCACGGTCTCGCCAATACCGAGTCACAAACGAGCGTGACTCGGCCTTACCTTCAATCTTGAAAAGAAAACAACGTAAGAACTCGAGCAACACACGAAAATGAGGCGCGTTTGGTTTATAACGAGGTCAAAAGAAAGAAATATTGGCGCGTGTAGTAGTGGATCGAGAAGAGGAGGTGATGGGGAATCGAATGGTGGTGGTCGTGTGGTGTGGTGACCGGCGGTGAGGTGATGGCGGCCGGAAAAAGGGTCCGCTGCTAGGGTTTTTGGTTGAGAGAAATGATGAAGATGTGTGGTTGTGTTTGTGTTATGTTTGTGACCGGTCCACACAAGGACCATATATCCATCTTTACTAACATTGTAACAGTAACAGGTCTCTTAACGTGTCTTAACAGGTCCGGACCTGTTAAGATACGAAACCTGTTAATTTCATTCGTGTCTTAACATGTCCGGACCTGTTAAAACACGAAACCTGTTAAGACCTAACACGAAACCTGTTAAGAACAGGTCGTGTCGTGTCGTGTTAACAGATTTCGTGTCAAAATTGCCAGCTCTACCTCACCTACGCCACTTCTCGTGATAAAAGTAAATTCATCATTACCATCTTAAAAAAGGTTATCATATGAACTAAAAACTACTCCGTATTTAGTTAATATCAGGCACCGTTAAATTACCATCACATTTAACACATGAGAAAAAAAGCAACAAGTTGGAATGCCAACATCCGCTACATATAAGACCTAAAGAGAGTCGTTTTGTGTAGAAGCAAGTGAAATAGCTATTAGAATCTGACTCAACTAGCTCAAATGTTACATTTTGCCGACCATATATAACTGCAAGTCGACAAGCACTCTGTGTAGGCGGTGTAGTTGAGAGTTTGTCTTTGAAACCCATTATCGTATATTCCATTGTTCATTTGCATATTTTGTCATGAAATAAAATATTGTTTTGAATTTTGTCATAATTAAAAAAGGTGAAAACGGAAACTAGGATATATGCTAGCTGTTTCTTATATTCATTTGTTATTTTAGACAATTTTATTTTGCCACTATATGGACATACAACGTCGTCAGTTAGATGAGACATTATTGTACACAAAGTGAGTTCATAAATCGTTTGTATGTGATTCTAGTTGCTACCACAAATACATGCTTTTTCATGGGCATTGTGTAAATTCATTGTTGGTTGATAAATGTGAGATAACTACTAAAGAACTAAATATGACAGCTGAATATTGGTCGCAACTTGTTTATTGGATGATGTCATTCATTGTTAGCACCTAAATTGATTACCTGCTTCAACAACGCGAGTAGTTAAATAATAATTTCTGCTCGACACATTATCAATCGACACATTGTAATGGATATTTATAAATTCACAAGTTACTTTAGGCATTGACATAGGATTTATCGTTGCTCAAATCAACTCACTTAGCTCAGTTGGTCATCTGAGTTTTTTTTGGAGTTTGGGGAGGGGTTTTATCCGTGTTCGAGTCTTGCAAGTGACAAAGAAAATCCAGATTTTTCTCTTAGTGTGAAACCGTGAGTTTTAGGGGTTTCCCTTCGCGGGTTCTACTAGTGGTTCGGGTCCCGGGACTTGCCCGTTTGGATGGTTTAACTCGAGGGTCAGATTTCAAGTGTGGTGTCGTTCTAATTTTTTTTTTATCGTTGCTCAATTTGCTCGAACAGTTTGCGCGTGAGTGATGAAAAAAAGAAGTTAAGAAAAAGCAACTTACACATTACGAACAACAAAATGATAGACCATTTACGCATAACAAAATTGCTTGATACACAAGTACAAGTCTAATATTACAAGCAATGCAACTCCTCACCGATAAAATTTGTTTTGTGGCAAGTAATTTTATTATGTATAGTTCATCTCCCGAAAAGAAAGGTCGCTGCCCTATTGCACTAGATGATTAACGAAACGAAGCATCCACATTTGTATTCCCCCAAATCTAGAAGCGTCAATGAACTCATAGGTAGATTAATGTTTAAAAGTGCGTTAAATATATTTACTTCTTCGTTTATGGTACACAACATTTATAAATTTCATTTTGATAAAATGGATGAGGTTTTATCTTTAGGTTACATGAAGAGAACGAGTATTGACTCAGACGTGCATGAACTAACCGCAATATCTTCGTACCCGTTTTTGACTCTTTCTCCGACAACCCTTAATTCGTGTATTTAGTGATGTTTAAACTTAAGAACTCGTGTTTGGCATCCATATGCCTGAGTAGATCATCTTGGTGATCGTTTCAAAGCTAATGCATAAACCAACTATAAGAAGTTAGACAACCCAACTTTATGTACTATTTCACACCACAAAATTAGTTTTAGATCACTCCGCACGCGGAGTGCTTTAACATAAGTCATACTAAAGAGGTTTTAACATAACTCATACTAATTGAGTTTGTCACATTTTGATCTATTTGTTTTTGTTATCCTCTAAAAAAAATGTTAAAGTTCAAGCTTCGATAGAGACATTTGTAAGACAGGTGGTATAATGTGAGAAAAAAATAATTGCCTTTCAAAAAAAAAATGTTGTCTTTTAAAAACAAATATATAATTTATGAGGTATTTTTTTTTATATAAATTTAATATCTATATATTTTATAAAATTTTAGGTTTAAATATAAATTATATTAACCAATTATAATATAACATTATTTCAAATTTAACCATTTAAGTTTAGTTAATGAATTCTTTTTTTTATTGTTAATTTACACTAATCTTTATAGTTTATTTTCTACATCAAATTACAAAATCGAAGTTATTAATATTTTAATAACTACTAAAATTATTAATATTTTAAACTAAACCACTAAAATTAAAAAAAAAAAAAAAAAAAAAAAAAAAAAAAAAAAAGAAGCTACTTTTATAAATAAGTTTAAAAAAATACTTTTTTTTCCTACAATTTTGACAAATGTAATTTTATGCATTTTTTAACTCGACGAAAAATTAAGCAACGTTGACCAACGTTGGCCGGTTTATATAGGCATGAATTAGGTTAAATCATAAATTATCAGGCAACCTTTGCATTTCATCTAAACAACTTTTAATTCTATACTAAATAATAAATACCATGATCAGTTCCAGCAATCTTTGCACTTCATCTAACCTACTTTTAATTATATACTAATGCTTAATGAATTCTATAATGAAAACTGCATTGAAGGCATGTAATAAGTGAAGCAAAAGTAGAGTCTCTTCGTATTTTCTGCACATTTTTTATAATGAATTCGATACAAAAAATGAAGCCTCTTCATATTTCTGCAATAAATTCCGCACATTAGAGATTTTGTACACTATGCAGTCTTGGAGCCTGCACATTTATAAGAGGACTCAATCTTATATTAGGATAGATAGATAGATAGATAAGAGAAATATTTTTTCTTAAAATTTAAGAAAACTTAAAAGTGAGTAATGTGTTTTTGCCTAAAATACCCCTTTTAATTGTAAATGGTTTAAAATTTCAATATTTATTAACATCCTTACAAATTTAGTTGAATTATATTTTAAAAATTTGCCTTATGGTGCTGCTGGAACAATACGATATAAAAAAATTGCTATCATTTTCAGTTTTACTAAATATTTTATACGCTTTTTGATACATTTAATAACTGTCATTTTAGTTGAATTATTGTATAGTACAACATTTTTCGGTTAAAATTTGATTATTATAAGTTTTATTTATAAATGTTAGATGAAGCAGTTAACTAAAATATCGCAATTATAAATTTCAGCTAATAATATTAGGGCATGCTTGGTTGAGGGTATTAAGGGGTGGGGAAATAGGAAAATCAATAATTAGTTATGCTTGGTTTAGTATAAAGTAATGAAGTATTACCCTAAACAAAGTAATGACCCATTGCATTACAAATTGGGGGTTAATGTATTCATTACCCTTTGCATTCCTTAGTATACCATTTGCATTGCCTTTTCCGTTAAATGACAGTTGATGCATAATCTGGCGCGGGTTGGATTTGACGACTCTCCTTGGGCCGTTAGTCGTCTTCTCGAGCCCTGAGTAGACCTGTCAACAAAGAGAACCCGTTAGGAGTGGACCCGATGCCGTAGCCCCGGGATCCACCTCCGACGGTCAAGTTAGTATCGGTGCGATATGGCTTATGAGAGTTAGGTTTAGAGTAACCTGTTATCTTGTGTTAAGAAGAGAATCACAGCCCTATATTTATAAGGCATGGATTAGGGTTTAGGCGTAGAGTGGGCCGCTGTCTGCCGGGCCTGGCCCATTCCAGACTATACGTCCACAAGCCCCCCAAGTCTAGTGTGACATAGTGCATGGCTATGTTATGCTAGACTTAAGTTCTGTTCATGGCCGCGTAGGCCCAATCAACCATGACGGCATGGCCCATGTGTGCGCAACTTGTGTGCACATGGGACGGATCATACTACGCACTGGGATTGCGATTGTGATTGCCTCACAATGGTGAAGGTGAATCTCGTATGCTGCATCCTGGGTAAGGGCGTACCTTTTGTACCAGTAGCGATGCAACATGGTGCGATAGAAGACGTGCTTCTGTGGCAGAAGTGCGCGCTGTGCGCGACAAGGATGCGCGCTGTACACGACAAGGATGCGCGCTGTTCGCGACAGAGGTGCGCGATGTGCGCGAACATTACATTCGTCTTTACAACCGACAGAGGACATCTCCCCTGCAGCAAGATGGTGCGAATATTTAAATATGTCTTTGTACTGGGCTTGCAATACCTCTTACGTACGATCTGCTTCCAAATATGCTTGGGTGACTTGTACAGAAACAATGGTACTATATACTCTATAGCCCCCCCAAGTTTGATGGTGCTACTAGGAGCATTTAAACTTAGTTATCCTGAAAAATACTTAATGCAAATATTAAAAGTATATGTCGCGAATCGCAACTTATAAAACTTAATGAAGTAAAAGATTAGCGTGAAGCAACATATAGCACATAGCATGTGAAAGTAACACATAAGAGAAGTAGCAGTGCGAATTACACCTTTCGTGATGTTTTACAAACTATATAAGAGAAGTAACACGTAGCTAATCTACGAACGCAGTACGCTCATGGCGATTGATTGATCTTTTTCTTTTTTGTTATAATAAAAACAATGGCGCGGATGGACACACCGTGACCGCGACTAATAATTTCAATTGCACGTACAGACGCAGATGGATGTACCGTGACCGCATAGATTCTAACGTTTGTGGATGATCGCAGATGACCACGGCTTTTGTCCAGTGCGCTCATGGCGATTGACTAGCATCGTGGTGCTTGTACGTGACAGTGCGCTCATGGCGCTAATCTGTGAAGATGTCCGAACGCACGGCCTAACGCGGGTAGATTTATCTTGACTGCGTTGTTCGCGGCTAAAAGATAAAGTAGGCCCGATCGTGTGGACTTAGTGTGGTTTATAGGTAAAATCGTGTTTACCAAGTTAAAAGATTTACATAAAATCTTATGAATATTTAAAAGATATGCGCAAAAAATATTGGGATATCTTTTTAATTTTTAGAAAATATTGGTAATATGTTATTACCAATTTGAAAAGATCAAAATAATAATTTGAAGTGACATTGGTGTAAGGGACAAAAATTGTGTCTCAATCTAACATGTTCCATACTTCCAGTTGTGCGGTGCTTTTAAAGTGATTAAAATCACATGACGTTTACTGATTTGGTAAATCAAGTCTTACGCATGGCAGAATGCAATGAGTGAAAAATAAAAACGCAAGGGTTTTAGAGTTACCGACTTTAGAAACTGATTTCTGCTTTTCGGTAATATGAGAACACGAAACATAGTTTATTCGTGGTCCCACGGATGGCGCCACTTGTTGATGCATAATCTGGCGCAGGCTGGATTTGACGACTCTCTTTTGGCCGTTAGTCGTCTTCTCAAGTCCTGAGTAGACCTGTCAACAAAGAGAACCCACTAGGAGTGGACCCGCGACCGTAGCCCCGGGATCCACCTCCGACGGTCAAGTTAATATCGGTGCGATATGGCTTATGAGAGTTAGGTTTAGAGTAACCTGTTATCTTGTGTTAAGAAGAGAATCCCAGCCCTATATTTAGAAGGCATGGATTAGAGTTTAAACGTAGAATGGACCGCTATTTGCCGGGCCTGACCCATTCCAGACTATACGTCCACAATGACCAAGCACACCTTATTTCTAGCTTTAGCTCGAGCTAAGTTTGTCATAAACATTTTAATATTATATATATTAAATGATCACTATCATTTAATTTTCATAATTTTAGTCATACACTGTTACAAACAATACAGTAATAATCGTACCTTTTTACAAAATACTACAACTAGAATGGTTGCATCATTTAATTTTTGGAACAATGGTTAAATTAACTACTCTAGTCATCACGAAATACCGTAGGTGAAAAAATGTGAAAACAGTAACGATGAGTGGACCCCACTTACTACACGTATAACTAACAACACGCATCCATTAACCCCACTCCCTACCCCACAAAATATCCTCCCCTTCCCTCCCCCAAATAACCGTTTTTCATTTCACACACACTATAACACACACAGTTACTCTTCACTCCAAACACTATATATAAATTCAAATCAACTTCAACACTTCATTTCTCACACACTAATTAAAAAAAAACACACACAATGAAGAAGTTCCGATCAAACCTACCTCGCCGTAAACGCTCTCACTTCTCTCCAATTCTCAAATCATCACCTAAAAAGCTCAAGCTCTTTACCGATGCCACGTCATCAATCATCACTAATGACGTCACTACTACTACTATCTCATGTGATTCATCAACTAACAACATCAAGCAGCTGAAGAAACGAACATTCTCCGTCGCTAATGTCGCCGGAAACGCCGTTTCCGATGAGTTTCGTCGCATTACGAGGTCGTACACCAAGCGTTTTACGGAGAAAAGTATTGTTCCGGTTGAGGTATCGGAATCGTCTTCGTGTATCGATTTGGCTAATTCGAGCTCGAAGAATGTGATTACGAAAGGTTATGAAGCTGATTTGAATGCGAAATCAGGTCGTAATGATGAAGTTGAGGTATCGGAGTGTTCAGTGTTTCCGTTAACTGACGTGAAATTAACGGAAGAGAACGACGTCGTTTCGGTTAAGTCGGTTGTGCCTTACGGTGTTGAGAATTCGGAGGTGACGTCACTGTTTCCGGTGCCGTTAACTGACGGAGGAGATAACGAAGGTGAATCAGCGTATGTGAAAGTTAGTGATGACGTCAGCGGTAAAATTAAGTTTACTTATGGTAATAGTAATAATAATTCAGAAACGGTAAAAACAGTTAATGATGAGAATAATGATAATTGTAATAATAATAATTGTGCTGAGTCAAAGATGAATTCCGTTGACTTTGATTTGACCTGTTCTGAGCGATTCTCTGATGAGTATGATGACATGGAGGAAGAGGATTGTACGGATGCTAATATGTATAGTTGCTCTGAGATCGATTTTTCGTCTGATTTTGCTTCGTCGTGGTATGAGTCTGGTAGTCAGTTTTCGGAGATGTCTGTTGGTGATACGGCTCCGTCGCCTACTTTTATGTTGTTTATGAGTTACCGTGAGATGTTCTGTAAGTCTGAGTTTTCGAGGAGAGTGTTGACTAGAGGTGATGTGAATGAAGCTTCTGAGAGGATTATTGTAAGTCGATTACGCTTAGATTTCGTTTTTACTTTAGTATGTTTTGTATATCGATGTTAATTATAGCATGTTATAAGCTTAGTTTAATCTGTACTAGTATTAGGTAATTGTAAAAGCGTAGATATGTTGATCCGATGAGATATATGATGTGTTTGCTGTTTAACGGATTATTTAAGCTTATTGCAGAAGTTATTGATTAGTACTAGTAGTTTGTTCACATCTAGAAATGTGTATTGCTGTTCAGAAGCTTTAATTGATTCTGATAAGCTTAGTTTTAGCTATAGATGTACTAGTTCAGCGTAAGCGTAGATATATTGATCTGATTAGTCATTTTATGTGCGTTGACTGCCGTTTACGTTTATTGCATAAGTTACTGATTAGCTGATATATAGGAATGTATATGATGTTCAGAATCAGTAAATCGCTTGTGATAAGCTTAGTTTTAGCTGTTGCGAGTATGATTGATTGTAAGCATAGGCTAGTGAAATAATGAGATGTTTGATGTGTTTTCAAAGCTGTTCGATCTATAGTGATACAGTGATATTTGATGTGCTTTAGTAGTTGTTTAATGTGTGAATTGTAATCCAGTGAGATGTTTGAATTGGTTTAGAACGCGTGTAATGTATACTGAGAGGATTATTGTAAGACAATTATGTTATACTTCATTTTCGCTGTTTTGCATATCGACGTTAATTATAGCATATGTTTGGTGCTATGTGGAGATTTATATTGCTGTTCAGAAACTGTAATTAGTTGTGATAACCGTAAATTGGAGACCGATGATCATCTGATGTGCTTTGAAAAGTCACAGATTAGTAATTAGTAGTTTGCTGTTGTATGGATATGTGTCGGTTCAGATTCTGTAATTGTTTGTAATCAGATTAGTTTTAGCTATTGTAAGTATTGATTGATTGTTAGTGTAGCTAGTGAAATAATGAGATGTTTTATGTGTTTTGAAAACTGTTCAGATGTGTAGTGATTTAGCGAAAAATTTAATGTGAATTGAAAGCTATTTAACGTCAAGTGATCCAGTGAGATGTTTGTTATTATTTAAACGTTGTTTAATGTGTAGCGATAAATGATATGTAAGGTGCTTTGAGAGCTGTTCAATTTGTAAATTGTAATCCAGTGACACGTCATATGTGCTTTTAAAGTTGTTTAGTGTGTGTATTGTGATCGATTCGATGTTTAATGCGCTTTGCTAGTTGTTTGATGTACAGCAGTCCAATGAGATGTTTAATGTGATCTTAAAGTTGTTTAACGAAGAGATTGTGCTTTAAATATTGTTGAATGTGTAAATTGTGATCCAGTGAGATGTTTGAAGTGCTTTATAACTTATCTGATATATAGTAATCCAGTGAGATATTTAATGCGCTATAAAAGCTGTTTAATGTTATAGTGATCCAGCGAGATGTTTAATATAGAATTTGTGATCCAATGAGATGATTTGATGTGTTTTAGAAGGCGTTTAAGGAATTACTTGTTACTATAATGGTAGATATAATGTGGTTTGTTTTTTGTGGTCAGAATTTGTTGAGGCCTGAAGATGAAGAACACGAAGAAAGCTACTGGATGCTGAAATTAAGGGAGAGGAGGCAATTGTATGTACATGACTACTCAGAGGAATACTGTGAGATGAAGGAATATGGCGACTTGGTTGTCAAACAAAGGCTGCAGATGGTGCATTGGATAATGGAGGTCTGTTATGAACTGATTTATAATGCACATTACTTCCTAGTAGAAATTGGTCTGTTATTGCACTTTAACAGTTTAATCTGTACATTCCTATTGGTGTGTTATTGCACTTTAATAATTCGGCAAGACATTTACTCTGTGTTAGTCTTTGAGTCTTAAAGTCGCTAAAATGCTTAGACCACTTGATGTTGTTTGTGCAGTACAAGTTGTTAAACATACATTTTCATTAGAAAAATATTGGTTAAACAGTGGTATGACTAATGGAGATTACTTGTTACATGACGCAAAAATATGACTCTGTTCACCTATTTAACTCCTACTTTATACTTTTGAAAAGCAGCAAGCAGCTAACAAGGAACTCCAGAAGGAAACCATGTTCCTAGGCGTCAGTCTTTTAGATCGATTTCTGAGCAAAGGATACTTCAGGAACAAAAGGGAGCTTGAAATTGCTGGCATTGCTTGTCTCACCCTTGCAACAAGGATTGAAGAAAATCAGCCCTACAACAGGTCTGATCCATTCTTTTCTATCTGTCTGGTCTATTTTATCATTTTCCACATCCATGATCAGTTGATAACAGTAATATATCACAATCTTATTTGATGTAGCTAAGAGTAAGAAATCAGGTTTAAATGCATAATTATCACAATAAACATGATTTGAGACACTTTCTTGTACACAATAAACCTTATTAATCAAAATATCTGTCTTTTGATCATTGCAGTATTCGTGAGAAGTTCTTTTACGTAGGAGGCATTAGATACAGCAGATCTGAAGTGGTAGCCATGGAATGGCTGGTCCAAGAAGTCCTCAAATTTCAGTGTTATTTACCAACCATCTACAATTTCTTATGGTAAGCAATATTCTCAGTCCGTCACAACTATAGCTACACATGCTTTTAATTACCACAAGAAGTCTTCAATTGCTAATTGTACAAATATTTAATTAAGAGATTGTGGAAATTTACTATTTGTTCTTACCCATTGCCGTGTGAAACAAATGAATAGGTTCTATCTGAAAGCTGCAAGAGCCAATGACGATGTGGATAAGATTGCTAAGTATCTTGCAGTGCTCGCGCTGTTAGGCCATGAACAGTTGTGCTACTGGCCTTCAACTGTAGCAGCCAGTTTGGTCATCTTAGCATGTCTAGCTGAAAACAAACGATCTACTTACCAACAAATCACATGGGTATACAACTTGATACATGCTTATATCTATAATTATACCTGAATTACTTTGCATCCAACCAACTGTAATCTAGCCATCTATTAATTACCTTCTGAATTTTGCTGTTTCAGATTTATGATGGATCAAATGATAAGGATCTACCCAACTGTGTAAAGGTAATAAATAATCCACCAAACGGTTACATTGTTGTTTACATGTACCTGTAAGTCTCAAGTGGAAACTAAAGAATTGCAATTTGGTTTTGCTCATCAAAAGAATTGGTCAAACTTTAAAACTACGGTAACTTTGAAAAAGTAGTTCATATCAATTTCAACTTCTTGAAACAGTTCTCTTATATAGGTAAATAATAATAATAATAATAATAATAATAATAATAATAATAATAATAATAATAATAATAATAATAATAATAATAATAATAATAAAAAAAAAAAAAAAAAAAAGAGGAACATATTATTTAATTGGTGTCATCTATGCATATATATTACCTACCCTGCATTCAGCTTAGTGATCTTGTACATGTATGTTGAATTGTTGACAGTGTCTGGAGTGGATGCTAAAGTGCATAATCTAATACAGAACAGCATGGAAGACGTTCATACATAAAAGTTATCCCACTTATGAAACTAGCGCAAAGGCATTAGTTATGAATAAGTGGAACAAGGTTCACATTTATTAACACGTAGTTACAGAAAATCAGAAATTATCCATTTTTTTTACAGGAAAAGTAGATAATACCATTTACATCTTGTGTTGTAAACTCCCTATAGTAAAGAAGATATGCAATCTGTATAGATCTTCTATATATTAGTCTTGCATTCAGAAATAGGAATTGACTTCAGCTTCAAGATTTCAGTATAATATAATTCCGTATTCTATATTTGCGGTTTCAATATGAATCTGTTTCTTTATCAAATTCACTGCTTTGGATTGTTGTTATCATTGGATGATGTAACAGGTGGTATCTCGGGAGAGTCTTTCTTTGAAGACTCGTCAACTTGAATCTGTGCTTGGTCATTAACCGTGTTTGTCTTCTCCTTGTTTGGAGCCTCCTTTTCATCAGTTTCTTGAATCTTCTCTTGAGTCTTCAACCCCTCCTTTTCCTCCTCAGCTTCCTGAACCTTGTCTTTAGTCTTTGATCCCTCATTTTCCCCAGCCTCGTGAACCTTGTCTTTAGTCTTCGAATCATCTTTTTCATTATCAGATTTCTCAACATTCTCTTTAGTCTTTGAGCTCTCTTTTCCCTCCTCAGATAATTCAACCTTCTGCTTAGTCTTGGACCCAACGCCTTCAGCTGCCTTTGCAACTGCAGCAAAAGCACCTGAAAGCCACACAGCTCCACGGGATAAATAACGGTTGCTCATGAGAGCAGAACTGGCACTGTTCGCCTTCTGCTCAGCTACAGCAATTGCAGATTTTGATTTCTCAGTTACTTGATAACGCTCATTCACTACTTTCATCTTTTCATTCACTACAGCTGTACCCGTGCTTAACTTTTGTGTCAAGCCCATCTTACGGTCAATTGAAGCAACAGTAGCTGATGCATTGGTCGACAATTGGTGCCTTTCATCGAATGATTTCGCCCTATTTAGAGCATCTTTTCCCAGAACAAAACCCTTAGCAAGCATCGTGCTTACCACTTCCTCCGCCTTTTGTGCAACTTCACGTTTCTTGATTGTCCCGGGTGACTCTGGCCCCTTCAGAGTTCGGAAGAGTAATATATAGTCATGCACAACAAATACACATGAAAAATGTAACAAGCCATACTACAAGTGATTAAGAAACAGAAAGTACCGAATTTAAAGGAGGAGCCTCTGGCGGCAGCTTGTAATTTTCAACAGGGCTTACTGAAACTGATAGAGCGCCAATTGTGGCTCCCTGTAAATTACTATATATCAAAATGAACTCCCCTAACAGCAACAAGCCAACAACACAATCTATATGTTATCATATTACTCATCTTGGGTAAAAGGAGTCCACTTTGATTTTTGGAAAACCAAACATTTGGTAATTATTGCTTGAGTGTAATATGTTGGTATATTTTTACGTAATAGATCACTTTTTCAGTTTACAATTAAAGCAATATTAGGAATTCAAAAGACTTTTTAAACAGATTTGGATGCCCAAAAACTAGTTATTAATTTACATACTGTCAAAAGGGCTGCAGTCTCTGCTCCCTGTGAATCCTTGTAGGTGACAAACGCATGCTTCGTGGATTCACCTTCACTGCACAGAAAACCATCTAAAGTCACAAAGCAACTTACGCATACAGACTGTCTAAAGTTGAAGCAAGTTGCAAATCAAACCTTTTCATTTCAATATAATGGATAGGGCCAGAAAAAGAGAAGAATTCCCAGATATCCTTATCCTTGACATCCATCGAGATATTACTCACTTCAACTGTTTTTATCTGTTAATTTGGGATTGCAGAGGCAACGTGAATTAGATGCATATTAGATCATTAAGTCATTAATATCATCATATAGAAATAGAAAAATAAGAACAATAAGTTCGGTTTTCACTTCTGAAACATTGACTGTTGACTTGGGTGAACCAGTAGGAGATGCATCTGTTTCGGTTTTAGGTTCAGTTGCAGACACAGGAACCTGCGGTATTCATAAGATAAATCAAGTTATTGTCAAAGCAGTTATAACGGATTATAAGCAATCATCAAATTTCAGCTAAGTTTGGTTCACACTTCTGCAACATTAGAAGTTGACTTAGGTGAATTAGCAGGTGGAACATCTGTTTCAGTCTTTGGTTCAGTAGCAGACACAGGAACCTGCCATTTTCAGAAGTTAAGTCATGTATTCTGAAAGTACTTAAAATGGATTATAAGAAATGAATTGAAGTTAAATTCAATTCTCACTTCTGAAGCATTGACTGTTGACGTAGGTGGAACATCTGTTTCACTTTTTGGTTCAGCAGCAGTCACAGGAACCTGCAATATCCATACGTTAAGAATGTATTCTGAAAGACTTAAATGTCATACAAGCAATCATCAAGTTTCAGGTAAGTTCAATTCTCACTTCTGAAACATTATCTGTCGACTTGGGTGCATTAGTAGGTGGAACATCTGTTTCAGTCTTTTGTTCGGTAGCAGCCATGGGAACCTGTAATATTCAGATTTTCACTTTGATGTATTCTGACAGCATTTGATTAGGTTAAGTGGTGTACAGAGCATGTCAGAAACAAATGAAATCTACCACGGATTAGGGAGGATCACCTACGATTAAAAAAAACAGTAAAAATATCCTATGCAAGATTTTGACCTATTGTTACTCAGGATTCCTGGGTTGACTAGTAACACACAAATTTCAGTAGCTAGCATAAGAGACGTCAAGGGGAAATGTCACTAGGCATTATAAGGTAAGTTTTTCACAAATCGTGATAGTAAAAGTAGTATGCTCAAGTGGTCTTCAATTTAGCATGTACTAAATAATTATCCAAAATGTTAATCAGTGGTTCCAACAGCCACAAATTATGTCTTAACTCTTGACCACTTCAATAAAGGTGCCCTCGGGATACCATAGTAATTCACCTATTTGTTATAAGACCGGGTGTAGTGGCTCGTCACCACTTTCACGTCAGCGCCATGTCATCCCCCTTCCTACAACTTTCACCCTCGTTATAGTCACCACATTCTTTACCATTTACCTATACCTCACAACACACTCGCACTCACATAACCACAAACTGTATCTCAATCGGTGGTTGTACCACCAATTTCGGTTTTTTTCCCCTTCACGTGTGGCTCATGGTTGTGTGTAATGGTAACCACGCGTGAAAACTAGCCCTTGTTACGCTTAATCTAATGGACCCACAAACCACAAATTTCTGAATCAAATAGACATTTATGGTTTCCCACATTCATACGAGACAACTATGACATTTGTTGATACCAATTGATGGCAAAAGGTCAAAATGGTGATTTAACACCTTTTAATAATAACATTTCATCAAACACCATAGTTTGTTTAATATACGTTTTCAATGAAGATACCAACTTTCAAGAATACCCAAATCAAAACATACCATTAATAATAATTCCTGATTAATGCAAGAATGTGGGCATAAGATAATGACAATGCATACGTATTGAATAAAAACAAAAAGGCATGGATGTGATACGTACCAATATTTTCAAGATTGATTTGTTAGAAGTGGAAAAATGAGATTAGCAAATTGAATGGGGAAACGAAAGGTGTTTGTGGGTGGCCATGGGGGGAATGATAAACCATAAAAAGTTCCCGCGAAAACTTCGGTTGCCCCATCAATTTGATCCTCTTTTTTTGTCACAAAAAATTACTCCTATATAATTTGTGCATATTTGTTGTCATGAAAAATTTATATGTTTGTTTGGTAAAAGTTTTTATTTTTTGAATCTTATTTTAAGCGTCTTTTATAAAATTTTAATTAGTTATAAGAGCATCTCCAACGGCTCAAACAAGCAAAAGCTTTTCACTATTACAAAAAGCTTTTGAGGATGGTTTTTAGCATTGCATGACAAGCTTTTTGTAAAGCTTTTTAAGAAGACTTGGTGAACTCCAAGTCATTCCTAAAAGCTTTAGTTATTAAATGTGTGTAGCATTAATGACATTAAATGCTCCAAGTCTTTATGACTTGGTGCCATTGTAGATGCTCTAAGTCGCTTGCATGTAATTATTTTTTATTTTTTATTTTTTTTTAACATTCTAGTTTGATACAGACACATTGAATATTTGAATCTGCCCTTTATTAATGTTTTGTAATTGCTTTTACGTTTCTTTTTCCTCCACCAATTTGATCAAAGTTTGATTTTTTTTTTTTTTTAATTTTGACTTTTAATTAGTCAATGCTCGCTTTTACCACGTGTTAAAATAAAACAACCTAAGTGGCCCAAATATTTTCTCAATAAGATCTTGTTAGCAAAATACTTCTGAAATAACGTAATTTTCTTATTATATAAAAGATTTTCTGACGTTGTATATTTGTGTTGCACTTTTTAGCCGCAACTACAATCCTGCTAGACGCTTTTATAAAACAAATTGGTACAACCAACATTTTGCAGCTATCGCTAAATTTGCAAACGTAATCTACTAAAACAAAAAGGTCATTGTGAATTTATTTGATGGTTATGACACGTTACAATACATAATTTACTTATAAAATGATTCAGTTATCACTCTCCTGCTGATTATTCGAGCGTAACAGAATCCTAATACTTATAATATCTTGGGATGTTTTGTGAGTTTGATTTGATTTTGGTTTTTGGTTGTTACGTATTAACGGATCATATCATACAATCTCTAATTTTTATTTTATACAGAATGACTTTTTACATTACATTACCTTGATACATATTAAAAACCTCAGCGTTACAAATTCAAACAACAGGAAAAAAACCGTGGACGATTCTTGATACAATTTCATAACCATCAAGCCCTTTTTAACGTAAAGACAAATGGTTGGTCATCAATAGCAAGCCACTTTCTCCCATTTTCCTCAAAAACACCAACATCCCCACATACAACTTTACAACTGCTACAAACACTAGGACAAAACACAAATTTGTACCCAATGTCCCCGACCTTCTCGACCCTAAACCAATTACTAACAGTACTCACCCCGGGTCGCCCTACCACGCCACCACTCCTAACAAAATACCTGCGTCCTGTAACCATGTCATCAGTACTACCACTACTACCACCACCTCCACCGCTACTAACCCTCCATACAGTGGATTGAACACATATTGTTGCAGCATTAAACACGATATTTAGGTCACTTGACAAAGTTATGGTATTTTGTTTAGTGTCGAGTGGTAAAAAACGAAGAGACAGGCCTTTTGAGAGTTGGGAATTTTCTTGGACGACAAAAGGTGGACAAAAACCGTCTCGTGATGCTAGAGATAAACCTCCACCATTATCGTTGGATTGGCTTGGGGCTATGTAGTACTTTGTTCCCGGTTGAACCTCATGACCATCAAAGTCTAACGCGTTTGTTGTGGTTGTGATGGTAGTTTGTAATGGTTGGGAAGATGCTAAATACAATGAGAGGAATGTGGATAAGAGAGTTGGAATTAGAATATTTAGCTTCATCTTTGTGTTTGTAGTGAGTGAAAAATACTAGATTGGTGACACTATATATAGGCATACATCACATAATTTAAGGTTTAGCCAATTGGGCATAATTTGGGTACTCATTATGGGAGATATGTTTATTTATTTACGGAGTATAATTTTATATATCTAACTTTAATCACAGTGTGTAACTTACATATTTTTCACTACTCTATCATGTTATCATGAATATTGTGTGATTCATGTTAGTTAACTCTTTAGAACCGCAACGTATTCATGTGATCTAGTTTGAAAGCATAAGGGTGCGTTTGGTATACCGGAATCGGGATCAGGAAACAGCTTCATGATTTTCACCTATGATAGAGGTGTTTGTTACCAAACTTTTAGTTTGGGGAATGGAATTCGTATCTAAATATTGGCCATACATCAAAGTCACCAACAAGGTGAGGTTTCATAGTTGATACGCGGGCTACATTTTTCTCACCTTTTTATATCACAAAAAAGTTCGCATCTCATTTTTAAACGCTCATCCTTGTCATCTTTTATTATATTTTTGGTTTTTATTGTTTTCATATTGGTACCAAAATTTAATGAAAATGATAAAAGTCATATTGTGTTAAAAAAATAAGATACGACATTCTAGACGGTACTTTACAAACCAAACAATAAAACTAGAATGATTCAATTTATTTATATCCATTGTTATTCCACTTTATTTCGAAACCATATCTATTATGATTCATGAGTGCATACCAATTGCCCCGTAAGCACGTATGTATGCAATAAATAGAGTGGTTCAAGAGTTCAAGTATATAGTACAAATACAATAATATATACAGCAAATCACATAAAAAGTATCATATTAAAAGTCAATTTAAGATTTATATAAAATACTCAATTTTTTTTTCTTCAAAAAATGTTATCAACTTATCAATCATTTTTCAGTTCAGTTGACTAATTAGTGTGATACAATATATCATTATAATTGAGCATTTAAAGTCATTTCGGCTAAACTTATAACTGGTAATCACTTTCCAAAAATATAAATCCTTTTATTGGAAACATAAATTCTTTTATAGTTATGAAGTATAGTTTAAAGTCTTTAAGCATTAAACATATGGATTTGAAGCTTTTGTAAACGATTTTCTGAACTATGGATTTTTTTTTTTTTTTTTTTGGAAAGCTCAAGTATTATTAAGGGCTCTAAGAAGGAGCCAAGAGATAATTACAGAGGAGAAAGGAGGCCAAAAAGCAATCCAAAAAACAAGAACAACAAAACATCCAAGAAACTAAAAACCTAGACGAAGCACAAATTAAGGCTGCGTTTTTTTTTTTTTTTTTTTTTTTTTTTTTTTTTGTTGAATTTTTTTTTAGTGAAAAGATTAGATCAACTTACTATTTAATCGGTCTATATCCACAATGGATGAAAATTGACATCCTCCCTAACAAGAGATTAGGACATACGTGGGACCCACATAGACCCTTAGCTAAGGAAAAAAATAAACAACCCATAAACGTCATTAAGCAAGGACCACGAGCTTGAAATCCATCAGGCCCAGTTACATGAAACCGACTTACAGCGAGAAAAGAACCATAACTTCGAGAGCCTTTAGATAGACGAGAAGATATCTTCATTAAGCACCATTGATCGCGAATCCGGAGTCGCATGGACCACTTTATTTCTCCATTTCCAAACCAACCATAACCCACATTGAAAAACACCATGAAAAATCTTGTTGAGGTTGGGGCTTCCAAGGTTTACTAAAGATCCCATACTTATCCTTGATGGAATAGCCTCATTGAATGTTATTCTAAACTATGAAATGTTATTCTTAAGTTGATGCAAGCTTATCATAATGTACTTCAAATCCAAATGTCTAACCTCTACTTCTAATTACAATTCCAATAATTATGTTACCATATAATATTTGATTTTATCTTTGTAACGTGGCGCCTAGAGTAGGAAGATGTAGCAGTTAGCTATTTAGCAAGTCCGTGTTTGTCTATTGTTTTTACATTCTTGTATCTTTTCCCTTTGCTTATTTATTAATTTTTGATATATTTGGTTTTTAGTAACATTTCATCTAAATTTGTATATATATGGATTTATCTGCTTATAATATTGCTTATGATACATAAGTTTTGTTTTCCGATTATTTCTTACTGAATATAGTTTTTTAATGCATTACTAATTACTGTAGTGAAGAAAAGTCTAATTGTGACATCAAAAATTCCCTTTTTTTCAAAGAAGAAAATATCCTTTTTGTTTGCATATCCCTTTGATGGCACATCTAACATTATTTATACCACAAGAATTCGAGAAATAAATCCCTATTTGTGTTTGTTTGTCTATGTACATAAAAACTAGTCGACGGCTAACTTTTATCTAATATTATTTTGAAAAAAAAAAGTTATGTAATAACCAGAACAGAAAAGAATTTTATCTAAGAAACCTCATGCATGATTAAGGTGATGATGGTGTAGTCTTCGGCAAACTACCATATAAGTGGCAAAGCAACTCGACATCTTTTCCTACTAATTTTGCCGCCAGGCAAGTGAAATTTGGTGATTTCGCTGGCGTGACCTTGCCAATGGAATAGATGAGAAACAATTTTTGTGTGTGGAATGTGTGTTTTGAGGGTACTTTTAATAAATAAAAATGTGAAAATATTAGGAAATGAGAGAATAGCATACAAACCTTTAGAAGTAGTGAAAACAGAAATAAATAACTGTAAATAGCGACGTGAAGCTGATGTAACAAAAGGAAAACCTTACAACATCTGCCGTAGGTAAAAAGAATTCACGCACTTTGTATTGACTCGTCATTATGACTCAGTTGATTGTACTTTATTAAGTTTAAGCTAAAATATGTCGATCTTTCTATAAACTTCCAACATTTAAACGTGCTAATCACTTACTAACACGCTTCCAACTTTTTAAAAGCAAACAGAGCAAGTGGAATGTTAGGAAAGTTTAACCAACTGTTTTCGTCTTATTACTAGTATAAAACTTTGAAATTGCTTGTCCACTAAAACAAGGGTATGATTGTCTCTCAAAAGGTTGTCAAAACTCTAAGTATTGCCAAGATTGTATACAAATGATGGAGTTATTGATATTTATAGTTATTAGAATACACTTTGATTTGTTAAGAAAGTTTTGGTAGCTTTAAAATAAAGAATACAAACGTACGTCATGCTTGATAATTTGGTATATGTGATTTTTTATATTAAAGATTTTGAGGCTAAGAGTCTATGGAGCGAGGCCTTCCATACAAATCAATTTATTAATGTAATTCAAGTTTAGTCACATCGATTACTAATTTTATTGTATTTCCAGATAGTGTTATAATGAAATCATACGAGTAGTAAGCTCAAATAGAAGATGTTTTGTGTAGTCTTAAAATAACATCATAAGATGAATTTGCAAAAAAGATATACTGTATTTTACTTGAAAAGAGTTGGAGAATAAGCTGTGTGCGAGGTATTAGTATAGTTATTTTTGGCTATATCGTCTTCTCTTTTCCTTGGGATGTTCACCTGCACACATCAAATTTGTATGTGATTATACTAAATAATCACAATGATAAACATCAAATGAAAAAGAGAACATGTTTCTTAACTTCATCCGCTACTAAGAGTGCTAGGTGCACTGAGCCATAAAAATGTGTTATAGGCATCATCACGTCAACTTTTACCATATAATATTCTTATAACACAAATTGTGAAAAAACTACCCTCCCCAACTATAACATATTATAGGAATCATTAGGTCTCAATTTTTAGTTTCATTTTGATTTTCATTTTGTATATACTTTAACACATTTCATTAAACTAAAAACTCAAATACGATATATTTAAAATATGAATTACAACATAGTGAAAATACGATGCGAAAAATACATAAAAACTATAACAATCTAGAAGATGTTCAATTTTGCTTGGATCTCTTCTTTCATTTTGTTGATTAAAGCTGCATCTTCCTCCGACATCCTCTTGGGGTGCTTAGTAGCAAGAAACCTAAATTCTTCCAATTTTTTTTTGGGTTGCGAGGAGGTTATCTTTCTTCAAACACCCGCATTTCCACTGGTACCATCTCTTTGAAAGCTTCTTGACTTGAAGAGGGTCACGCTGTTGTTGCAAGTTCGTTTTTTGACTCTTGGACGACCTTTTCTTGACGGGAAGACGTGGTTATGTATCATTTCGAATAGCTCATTCATGTCTTCAACATCATCAACCATGAGTACATTTCTTCTCGTACGGCTTTGGCACCACGCCATTTCAAGTGACCTTTCAAGACATCCATGCATCATAGCGGACAAACACAAACCCCCAAATATCTTGGATTTTTTTTCAACAAAGAGTTAGCCATGTTGAATTGTTTTCACCACTAAGACGTTCATATTGGGCTTCCAACGAAGATGTTGCAATCATGTGTCAAAGTTGTCTACTTTTCCGTGATTCTATCTATGGTACGGTGGACGGATGCATGTCAGTTGTATTCATTTACAACTTTTTTTCCAAAATGTTTTTGAGTCTTGGTCGATCCGTCTTTAGATATTTGTACCCATATTTCTGCCAATTTATTTTCTTCTTCTTGACTCCAAGGTGTGTGTATGATGTCAGGTTTTCTTTGGTTTAGGTTTTCTTACTCTAGCTTTTCCTTTTTTCCAATAGGAAGAGACTCGGTTTGTGATGTTTGACTTGGTGAGTTGGGTGGCAATTGTGGTGGTGGTTATGTTGTTTGTGGTTGTATTGTAGTATTACTGAAAGCTCCAAAGTTGTGAAATGAATATTGTTGTTGAAGTTGGAATAAAACGATATGGTTAAAATCAACTTGGTTCATTTGAAAGTTATGTTGTGGGAAAGTGGGTTTTGGGAATTATGATTGTTGGTAAGCATATTGTGCAAAGAATGGGACTTTTATATACTTTCGTTGTGACAATAATTAGATAATTTTTCTTTAGAGGGGCACTTTTATATACTTTTGTTGAACTTATTTTTTAAGTTTTTTAGTGATGAATTTTCGCTCAGAAAAATCACATGTGATTTGTAAAATCACAGTAGATTTGTTATTTTAAAAATCACAGTGATCTTACTATGATTTGTGAAATCACATGTAATTTTTAAAATAACAAATCACAAGTTACAATTTACATGTGACTTTTTGTATGGAAATTTTAACACTAGAGCTTGAAAGGAAAATTCATCGAAAGTATATCGATTTGCCTGTCTACTGAAGTTATAAGATATGCCACAACTTTTGGGGAATATATATACTTTGTTTTAGCAAAGTGATAGATATGCTAAAACCATATTCTATTGATGTGTGTACACTTATTGGATCATGAGAATGATTTGGGCCAGGAAATAGTTTAAAATTGCAAGGTTCAATATGTAAATACGGTGTGATGGAGGTCCACTGGACCTAAGTCCCAACCCAGTCCAGAAAATAACTATTCATCAATATTTTATGTCTTTTTAAAGTTGCAGCGGGTATTTTTTTTTTTACCAAGTAGGGTGTGCCCGCTGCGTTGCAGCGGATATTTTTTATTTATTTATTTTTTTATTAATTGTTTCATCATAATTTTATTGTGTATGTTGTCCAAATTACATAGTTTGACTTTCTTGATAGTTTTATTTTTGGGTTGACGAATTTAGTGTGGTAATAATGTCAGGCCAAGTTTAATGATCTTTTATTCTGCACATAACAGTCGTAGCCACAAAAACATTGGGCCAAAAAACAAGGAAAGGCAGCCCAACAACGAAAATAATACTTTTTGGGGGCACAGTGCTCAACTGTGTGTGCTATAATATATACGGAGTATATATATATATATATATATATATATATATATATATATACACACACACACACACAATATGCTTATCAGTGAGTAGTGATGTAGAACACTAAAAGACTCATCTAGACACATGTTTATTTCACTAATCATATAACGCATGTATTGACATTTTTTTCTCTAATGAATTCTCAGCGATTAGCACAAATCACATTATTAGTCATACAAGTAGCAATAGTTATTAGACATGAAAATCATTTTTCTTTCCACATAATGTCGTTAATCTGCATATGCATATAAAAAGAAGAAGAAAAAAAACTTGATGGCTCCGTGTTTAAGACCTTAAGACCGGGCTTAGATTTGTAAACAGGCCCAACCATCAATCTCATGCCAACTTTGCACCACTCTATCTATAAATTACAGAAAGTGATTTTCCATAAAACTACATAAGTACAAATGTACAATGTCATCATTGCTTTACAGTCTAATCTTTATGCTATAATAATTACATTTTAGTATTCTACGACAAAACATTACAAGTGTACACTGTATAAAGTAATACTGGTGGCGTAATCTCCCCATAAGTTTTTGCTTGCACCCATGGACATTCTTCCACACATTAGGGGAGGGAGTGGTCACGAGAAGGCACGGGAAGGGACCCTTGTGACGGGAGAACACCGCCGCCGCCCCATGATCATGCACGAGAAGCTTCTTGTGGGTGAAAGTTTCACGCACGGGATTGAGCAAGAAAGGTGAACGTTGCATATTTATTGGAAGTGAATGAAGAGTGAGTGAAGTGTTGCCAACAAAAATATGGGTGGGTGATAAAAAAGTGGGTGATTGATGTGGCATAAAGGGATTGGTTGGGAATGAGTGATAGGAGAGAGAATGGGTGAACGACTCCCTCCCCTAACAAAATCATTTTTTAAGTCTCCAAGAATCTGGCATTGTTATATTTTTTGAACTAAGATAGTATTGTTAGATGGATAGAGAAAAAAACATGTTATATGTAACATAGTTTACAATGATGTCAAGTTCGCGTGTAAACTCATAGGATCGTACGAGTTTACGTGCTCACTAGCTAAAACCATGTAGGATCGCGTCTGAGGTGGGATCGTAAGTAAGATCATGTGTCGACCCGATTTTACCTAGGCCCAAATCCATTTTATTTTCTCTAATCTTTTAGGCATTTAACCCATCTTTTTGCTTAAGTCCAAAGAAAATAGACACGTAGCAATAAGTCAATAACTGGTGACGTCTCATTTACCCTAAATCAAATTATAAGAGATAACTATTGAAGTCTTTTTTTCATCTCATCGCTTGATTGAAGATCTTATATTTTATCAGTCAACAGGTAATTTCGTAATTATTTTTGTTTCTTGATTTATATGTATACCTTTTATTAGTTAGAGTTTACACTTGCCATTTAACAATTAATTTAAATTAAATGTAAGCAATCTTTCTTATTGATTCTGATATATGTAATATGAGATGCACGACATTTCATCTTGGATGTCTATTGCTAATTCACATCATTTTTAAAACGATATTATATGAATTTATCTTTGGTGTTGAGTAAAAATGTAAAACAGTTTGACTCGTTTATTCTTTATTTATAAAATATGACAAATTGGTAGGATCGTAGAATCTCGATCTAATTTTACGATCTCGAATTTAGAAAGACAAAAACGATCTCAGGTAGGATCTTGATCTTGACAGCCTTGGTTTACAGCTATAAATATCGTTATTACGTTGTAAAAATTACCATGTAACAACTTTGGTCAAAGATAGTGATTGAAGGTGAAATAACGGATCATGTTCCTTTTCTTTTTTGGTTTGGAGAAGAAGTTTGCAATATTTTATGCAGCTGTGTTTTTTCATATGTCTTGAATCGAACATCCGATCTTTAAACCATAAAAAATAGTTAACATTTTTAGTAAAACTTGAATCATGATGTAAGTTGAAATTTTAAAAGATTACATATGTATTTTGAGCAACCTGAGAACGAGATGTTTAGAGATAATTAGTGGATAACAAATGCCTTTATATACCACGTATTGTGACCATGAAGTTAATTAACACATATTGCATTCTACAGCTAGTCATTTCCCGAGGGTCGAAACATATATAAAAAAAATGTACATAAATACATAATATACTATATCAAATGAGGAATATTGTTATTGTTGCAATGTCGCAAGAAAACGAGGATGCACATCGAAGATACGAAATTAAAGAAGCATACAGTGTACAATAGTAAATAACGAGTGACTTTAAAATCTTAAATTTATTTTACAAGTTTCTTTAATGTGAATTCCACCGAAAGAAGCTAAGATCAAAAGTTCCCATGTTACCTTTGAAAGTATAAACAATCAACAAAACAAACCAAAACTTTAATTATAAAGACTTTTCATGATTAGAATACAACCAAAACAAAGTCTAAAAAGCTCCTATATGCGCGGCTTTGGCATGTTTTTGTAAATCCGATTAAAAAGGTTTAATCGTTTATCATTTCATATTTTAAGTTAGTTCATAGTATAACTACTTACGTATTAAAAAAAGTTTATTACTGTGCTATTGAATGGCATGGTATATTATAAACCTTTTCACTTATATATTTAGTTTTTGATAAATAATGGTGATTTGTACTCAAAATACCATCTGTACGACAAGATGCAAATAATTACAAAACAAATCATCTAATGTGCGAAGAAATTTTATTAAAAGATCCTCTCAATCTTTGGAAAAAATATATTAGAGTAAGTGAAGAAAAATGTTATTAACACCATAGTTGATTTATGCTCGTGACAACACCCATAGTAATTGTACTCGAGAAATACCCATAGTGATTTGTGCTTGTTGTTAAGCACTCATAGGCCATAGCTAAAAGTAAATTTATAGTTCATGATTCATGTTTATGATATACACATAGTTCATATGATCAAGTATCGATATAGTACATGCCATAATATAGTCTTATATAGTACATGCCATAATATAGTCTTAATATAGTCTTATATAGTACATGCCATAATATAGTCTTATATAGTACATGCCATAATATAGTCTTATATGCTTTCGTTACTCACTAAGCATTTAGCTTATGTTGCTTTTTTGACAAATTTTTTATAGGTGACCGAGTGTTATGCTAAAGGTGAAGGGGAGGGGTCAAATGGGTTAGCTAGCGGTGATGCTCGTGTTGGTAACAAGCCTTCTTTTACCTCCTCTTGATACAGCTAGATTTGTCCATGTTTCTTTTGAAGTTAAACGAAATGATTTCTGGAAAATGTTTAGTGTGATGCGTCAAACTTGTTATAGCAATGCGGTAAATTGGGTTTACATACGCATTTGAAAGTAATGGGTCAAAACATGGTTAAATTGGTTTACATTGCAATGTATCACTTGGTTCTTGTTTAATATGAAGTACGTTATGTTCACATTAAATTTCATGTTCTGAAAATGGGTCAGAAGTGCAGATTTTGAAAAGTGTTGGATTGGGTTACAGAACCTTCATACGACGTATAGGACAAATTATATACAGCGCATAGGCCTATACGACTTACAGGAATTTGTCCTATATGTTGTTTAGGACTTTTGATAAAATATATATATATATATATATATATATATATATATATATATATATATATATATAAAATTGGGTGTTTCACAAGGTATGTAATTTTTGTTTGGTTTTTACTCCACTGAAAATGAGAAAGGAGAGTATTTGAGGAATATATATATAGAGAGAGAGAGAGTTTAAATTAATTTTTGTTGATGATATGCAATACTAAGAAGTGGGTTTGAGATTAATTGGATTGATAAGATATTTATGTTATACTTTGTTTATATATAAGAGAAATGAGGATTGTCATACGTTACTACTTTTTTGTTCATACTCGTTTTCTTATCCGCACCAAAATACATCGTAATATATATGATGTATTAATTCTCTCTTTCTAGTTTGCTTTATTTATCATTTCTCTTGTCAAAATTATATAAGTAATTGAATAAAATATGCAAAAAAATAAAAAGATATATCACACTTGAATCAAGATCTAACCATCTATGATCAATCACATGCTTGCATTCTAACACGAAATGCAACTATAATCAAATGCTATAGCGGAAACATGCATAATCCTACTATAAGTATAGAGACTAGGTTTACGTCTAAGTACCCAACTAACGGTGGATACTTAAATCTCTTAAACTGTCACTCTGATACCAACTTGAAACGCCATATATTTTTGATTTTTTTTATCCAAAGTCCTATACGCAGTATAGGAATTTGTCCTACACGTCATATAGGAACTTGTCCTATACGCCGAATAAAGTTTCTGTAACCCAAATCGACACTTTTCAAAATGTGCACTTCTGACCCATTTTCGAATTATGAAATTGAGCATGAATATGACATACATCATATTAAATGAGAACCAAGGATACATTAGAGTGCTAACCACCTTAGCCATGTTTTGACACATTAGTTTCAAAAGTGGGCATGTAAAATCTAATGTGAGACACTCCTTTACTCCACTTTTATAACAAGTTTGATACATTACATTAAACATTTTTCAGAAATCGTTTCGTTTAACTTCAAAAGACACATAGGTGAATCTAGTTGTGTCAAGAGGAGGTAAAACAAGGCTCGTTACCAACACGAGCATCGCCGGTAGCTAACCCATTTGACCTTTCCCCTTTACCTTTAGCACATCGCTTTGCTTACCTATAATAACACGTAATAAAATTAACATAATTTAAATGCTTAGTGAATAAAAGACTATATTATGACATGTAATATATCGATACTTGAACGTATGAACTATGTATACATCATAAACATAAATCATGAACTATAAATTTACTTTGTGCTATGTGTGCTTAACAAACACAAATTACTATGGTTACTTCTCGAGTACAGTTACTATAGGTGCTATCACGGGCACAAATCATTATATTGTTATTACGAGCACAAATCAACTATAATGCTATATGAGCATTCGGGTCCACATGAATTATGGAATAATGAACAATAAGCATAAAATTAATCTGAAACAATCATAAATGTCATAAATAAGAGATACATATGTTTAACACCCAGTACTTACACTTTACCGATATTCGTTACTCACCTTATCATACTAGGATTATTTACCAAAGCACTTGACTAACTTCTATCACCTAAATTCATAACACATACATAAATATCATTCACTATATGAATCAACACTCTTGATCTAGTGTTTGGAATAACTATGGACAAAGGGGTGTGTTTGGCTAATCATTTATCATAACCGAAACTCATTTCTAACATGGAACCAAAATCATTTCTTGGTATGAAACAATAACACTTGCTCACCCAAGATTTCATAACATGAATTCTTTTATTCTTTGATTCTATGAACATTTAAAACTCACCAAAGTGAGAATTACCCAAAACCCCTAATATGGGTTTATGATAAAACATTAACTATATGTATTCATAAATTCATACCTTGGTTATAACTTGACTAGGACTTTGAATTCAGTCCTTCCACCCTTCTTAACTTACTTTAGTATCACCTTTATTAGGTTTTGATTTAACTTGAAGTACAAGATTACGAGGAATGGATAATCACCAGGAACACATAATACATACACTAAAAACGTATTACTAGGAGAGGAAATGAAATCCTGGTAATTAACTAACTCATCAATAAGGGTATGTTTATCATTTCCTACAAGTTTCATCACTTGGCGAAATTAGTCCTCGTTAGTCATTCTATTGCATTATTAAGTTACAAGAGATGGAAACTTTTGGTTATGCAAACAATGTTTTTACTTATTATACTTATTAATGGTGAAAGTAATATGGGTTGATTGACAGGTGCATACATTATACTCCCCCCGTCCCAATTTACTTGTCCACTATTAACTTTCGAAGTCAATTTCATTTAACTTTGACCTTAAATTATTTTTTTTTTTTTTGTATTATACAATAGTTTATGCTAAACATATGAATAGATTGAGTTTTAAATGTATTCTTATTGTTATGATTTTTAACAAGTATTATATAACACAAAAATAATAATTTTTGGTCAAAGTTGTATAAAAAAGACTATAACATTGTGTTCTTAAGTTTTTCATTAAAGGAAAGAAAAGGAATGATTAGATAAGAAAATGAAAGGATGTGAAATTAAAGAAAAGTAACTTAAAATAGGTGTTCTCTAGTTGAAAGGAAGTGAAAGGAAAATGAATGATATCTTGTATGTTTTGTGTTCTTGAGTTATAATGAAAAAGAAAGTAAATTGATAATTTTACCTTTTTGCCCTTCATTTATATCAAAAACAGTAAATGGAAAATAAGTTAAAGGGCATATTTGTCATATGTATTTTGTTTCCTCCCATTGCCTCCTAAATTTGGGCTGAAACAATATCCCCCCAAATTACCCCGATTTTACCCCCTTTTCCATACATTTACTTCCTTTTTCTTCCTTAAAAAACTCAAGAACATGATACATTTTTTGTTTTCTTTCATTACTTTCCCTTTCCTTTAAAAAACCAACTCGAGAACACAACGTAAAAGTCAATAATGGACAAATAAATTGGGACGGAGGGAGCATTATATGAAATAAAAAGAAAGGGTGTCAGTTACAAACTTGACGGATTATAATACTTTAATCAATAGATACTTTGGTTTTTACAACATATCAATGAAGAAATAGATTAATGTTGTATAATTTGCTCTTGACAGAGAATTTGATGACCCTGGATGAAAATGTGAACATTTTAGATATAGTTTAAAGATTTAATGATTCTGGATGAAGTTCGAGCGAACATTTTAATTTTTGAAGACTTTTGGATGAACTTATGAAATTGTTCGAAAGGTTGAGGATGAATATATGAAGATATGCACAAAGGGAAGACATATGGTGGAATAGTGAGATGGTGAGCTGCTAAGAATTTACTAGGTAGCATCAAGTCAAAGATAAATAAATGAAAAAACAACTTTATCCTAATGTGCAAGTCACATGATGGCCTTTAACAGTCAAATTTAACATCTATTTGGTCAAGGAACCGTGAGTGTTAAAGGTTTTAGAGTTAGGGCTTATATTGGTAAGAAAAAAGATCAAAGGACTATATGTGAAAGTCAACGCAATTATAAGGACGATACATGTAATTTACCCTTAAAGAAACAAAACTTTTTTACTGGATTTTGAGTGGTACTTATTTTGGGGAGGCAAAACGGCTGAAGCCGTAAAGTCCGGAATATACTGCACAAACCGAGTGCAGTATATTTCCAAAATCCCACTTTAGACTTTACCACTTTAGACTTTACCATTTTCATTTCTCCTTTTATTTCTATTTCCAAAATTATGAATAATTTGTCTTTTCAGTTTTTAGTTTAAAGTGCTCATGAAATTATTGTCTATTTTTTTGTTTGATTGGAACTCACGTTGAACACGAGTTTAACAAAAATGATGCATCCACGTACACTTTGAGAGTGTGCAAGGTGTGCGACCGCACAGGGCCCCAAAATTTTTAAAGGCCTCAAAATTTATCCCGTTAATAATTATATGTATGTGTACGCATATTTTTTTCACAAAGAAAAAGTATTAAGATGAAAAAGTATCGTAAATAAGTAATATGTTAGAACGTTTAGCTAACTAATTGTATTATATCTTATAAATAATGACACATTATATATAACATTCATTATCGAAAGGCCTCATTATTTAATTTTGTCCAGGGCTCTCAAAAATTTCATAAATTCATTAGACGGCCCTGTGAGATACTAGTAAATAATAAGCGTTGAATTTTGTTTATTAAAATGTTAAACAATACGATTTCACGAATAGATGATAATGTGTTTTTAGTATTTGTGTGTTGAAGTTTTCAGCTATTTAGTTTATACAAATTCCTTAGAAAAAAACTACTCGGAGGAAATTTAATAAGAACCATATACTTTATTTTATTAATAGACTAGATGAATAAAATATGTGTAACCGTTGATGCGACGCTTAAGGATTTCAATTTGTAGTTATTGCGAGAAAAAAATTTATGTATTAGAAATGCAAAAATGATAAAAGTGTATGAATTAAAAAATATCTAAACTATTAGGGTGGTGGGAGTACCTGCGGGGAAGCACGGTGAGGGGTGGAACCCCGCACGGGAACACCGCCGCCTCTCGGTGTACCCCGCACGGGGAGGTGTTTTGGGTGACCACAAACCGCACGGGAAGGCTTGATTTTTTTTAACGTTGGAGGTGTTTTGGGAAAAGCACAAGGCTTGTTGTTGATGGTGCAAGGAAAAGCAGCTTGTTGTTGATGGTGCAAGGAAAAAGGAAAAGCACAAGGCTGCTTGTTTGCAGCAGCAGCCAAGCACAAGGAAGAAGAAGGCTGCAGCAGCAACTAAGCACAAGGAAGAATAAGACTTTGTGTGTGTTTGTGTGGGTGTTTGCAGCAGCAGCCGCCAAGCACAAGGAAGAAGAAGGCTGCTTGTTGTTGATGGTGGAAAGCACAAGGCTGCTTGTTTTTATAATTTTATAGCACTTAAGAAAGAAAAAAGGAAAAAAAAAGTGAGTGAAGGGTGAGTGAAGTGCCGCTTCCAAAAAAAAAGTGAGTGAAGGGTGAGTGATGAAAAAAGTAAGAAATGATGTGGCGCAAAGGGATTGGTTGGGAGTGAGTGAAGAGAAGGGGGTGAGTGATGTACTCCCACCACCCTTAATATAATGGTGAATGTTCTTAACATTTTTAGTCAAAAGTATATTATTAATTAAACTACATTTTTTTTAAGTCTTTAAGTTTTAAAGGAAAAAAAAGGGTTGTCATATATGACATGACAAGAAAATATGATGTGGCATGTCAAAGGTGAAAAAGATGTAAATAATAGATACATTAAATATGAATATAATTTGAAAATTACTTTTTATTTATCTTTCTAAATTAGTTCACAGTTTTTTTATTTCACTCTCTTTAGCTATTAAAATTTTAATGCTATTTACATTTAAAATATAATAACACGAGACATGTAGAACTCGTGCTACGCACATGCTTCGAATCTAATTGTTAATCACATATTCTTTCTGTTTATTGGCGAGTGTATACTTAATTATTGTTTAATATGTTGTATGAAACGTTTTGACTTTCTTGTATAAAAATTTAAAAATGTTTGATGTTGTTTTGGTTTTGTGGTGTTATATTTTATAAATGGGCTTTTGGTTATTAAGTTGTGATGACTTTGTTTCTTTTGGCCTATTATTTATTTGCATGATAAAAAAATAATTTTTTTTCCTTTCTTTTGGTCTATTACTTAGCCCTACAATACTTGTCCATTAGATGGTGTTCGCATGGTAATATGAAGCACACGGGGTCTATCTAATTGGTCATAGTTTAATATGCGTTAAATATTTTCTTTATTAAGTTTGTAAGTTAAAAGTTTGTGTAATAATGTATATATAATAATGCCATATAAACTATATAAAAATCGTTACAAACCTTTTTAGTTTTATCTCATTTTATTGTACAACTAATTTAATTGAAAATTAACATTGAAGTCTAACTAATATTAATAAATTTTATCAATAAACTCAATTTTAAATAGCTAAGCAAATGAATATTAATTAACACATTATTAATAATTCCTAAAACTTTTGGACTCCACTATTATGTGTTAAACTTAATTTTTTAATTTACAAATGGGTTCGAGCAAGAATTATGTACTTTTTCTTTTATATTTATTATTCAAGTTGCATGCTTACATAAAGTAATCACGCTAAAAAGTATCATTTAACCATTTAAATGTTGTTTTACATACATGCTCGTGCACATTTTCTTGAATCAATTCGCACATGTGAGCTACAACAATAAAAAAACACACATAAATTACTTATATATGAACATGCATTAACATAATACATACATCTATATATATTGCATTATGTTAAATCATCAAATATTCTTGCAACCTTTTCAACTTCATCTCAATCCATAACCGACTTTTAATTCGATACTAATTACTAAATATCATGTGATCAATTCACGCAAGCCTTGCACTTCCATCTCGATGTTGTAAATACTTCAAATTAAATGCACCGGTTTTGTTTTTCGATAAAAGTTTGAACTTTTGCTTATGATTAAAACTCAACTTTTTTATTTGATATTATAATCTACAAACGGCTATAAGTCAAAATTATGTATTTTTTCTTTTCTATTCATTACTCAATGTGATATTTTTAATATGTCTTATTTTGCTATTATGGTAAACTCATTTAATGGGCGTGAATATTGGTTTCTCACTAATGATTCTACATATAGAAAAGAAAACACTTTGCGATCCGCGAACCTTCTTCTTTTTAATAATAATTCAATTGCACACAAAAAATTCATTCTAATATTTCTCAAAAAGCATTCGAAAGCAACTTAACTACTTACATAAACTAATCATTCTAAAAAGTATCATTTAACCATTTAAATGTTGCTTTACATACATGCTCATGCACATTTTTTTGAATCAATTCGCGCATGTGAGTTACATCAATAGAAAACGCACATAAATTACTTGTATATGAAAATGTATTAACATAATACATATATCTATATATATGCTTATCTATAACAATCACCTAAATATGTAAGAAACAAAGAAAATAGTTGGTATCCCAATCTTTGGTTCCATTTATCCGAGCATGCATGATCTTGTGTGATTTTCATGGTACCTGCGTACGATAACTAAATTAAGAAAAAAAGAAGACCAAGTTAATTACAAACTTCTAAAAGATGTGTGAATCATCTCCAAAATGTTGCAAAAGAGAATTTACATACCGCTACCAACAATCAAAGATCTAAAAGATCTGTGAATCATCTTCAAATGTATATATTAAATGTGATTTTGACCGGTTTATATAGGCATGAATTAGGTTAAATCATTAACTATTCTTACAACCTTTCGCAACCCTTGCACTTCATCTAACCGACTTTTAATTCTATACTAAATCCATGTGATCAATTCGGGCAAACCTTGTACTTCATCTCCTTTCATGATTGTATAGTTATTATGAGGCTACATTGAATTCCGAGCATTAGCTATCTTGTACTCTATGCAATCTTGATGCCTACACAATAAATTATAGGACTAAATCTTATAGTATTATAGATTCGACATAAACATGCATAAAACATATACTATTTAGTAATTTTAGTATGCAATATTATATTTATTATGTTCGTGTTTTCGTCACGATTAATACGAATAAAATATATTATTCACATACTTAAAACATTCATTATTTATTTATGTAAAACTCTATGTATTAGGAGGTGTAATAGTTTTTAGAAGTGAAAATGTTAAATATTTCTACATTATCATCCTATAAAGTGTCCTACTCACAAGATTCTGTCAAGTGGTAGAACTGACGGTTTCGATGTAGAGAATTGAGAAAGAATGAGTGGGGAAAAAAATATATAATATTGTTGTGAGTGTAGGTTGAAAATGTAGGAATGTGAGCAAAACTCGGATAGAAGACTTCATTTTTTTATTTGCACCCTTACTTCATATGAATACTTATAATGTGATTATAGTTACATGATGTATAAAGTAATTAACATGCTAAATTAATAGTATTATGATTACATTTAGATATCATACAGTGTTTTCTTTTGAAATACAGCCAAACATTATTTTTATATCACTTTATAATGTTGCATGTATCTAAATTGTGGAATGTCATTTTGGTTGAAAGTAGTATAATATAAAATTTTAAAATATCATCTTTATTTTATTTGTTTTAAATTTGTTTGATTTCAAGCTGATTGCAATGCATTTTTGTTAGCTTCTAACAAGAAAATGTTACGACACATTTTTTACATATCTTTACCTATTGAACAATTGGGCGTGATAATCTTATTTACTACGTATTTTGTGTTTGATGTTTTATATTGATGTAGGAAAAACAAATCGTTTAATAAATAATTGTTTCTATCATAATTCTATACATGATTTGTTTAATACAAAAATTCATGGACCTATCCCATCCATCAGATTGATCCGGGATCTAGTGTTTGTTATATAAACAAGAAAAAGCAAAAACTAGTAAAATAAAACATAAAAGCACCGGGAACCATGGCTTAAGCCTGGCGCCAAGCTTATGTGGTTGGGGTTATGGCGGCGTCATGGCATCAGCCGAGGTCCGGGCCTTCAAAGACACCATTCCCTTGGCATGCACCAAGACGATTTTTTTCTTTTTCTTTCTGATTAAAAATGGTTATATGTGTTGTGTTTTTGTATGTGTGTGTGAGAAACTCAACTGAGAAGAACATGTGGAAAAAGTGTTTATGTATATATATTTTTGTTACTTAAAACCTTTGTAGATATTAAATATTCAATTTATATCTCTAAACTATGAAAATTATATATTAGCTAGTATAATTTAAGAAATCAAATTGCAAATTTTAAAATAAATTTATTTTAATTATTATAATTTGATGTTAGATATTTTTATATATATAGTATTTTTAATATTAATGAATGAAAACTTAGTTGGTTTAAGTAAATGAAAAAAAAAATGATGCATTTTTAAACGAATGTTTTGACTTAAGTTATGAGGGAATGTGATTTTAGTAATGTGACTGATGTTCCTGTTAAAGCGGATGTAACATGGCGTGACACAATAAATAAAATTTGGCATCCGATCATATCTGTGCTCTAACAAAGAAATTATATTTAAACGGAAGAGTATATTTTTCTATTTTTTGCCCATTCCATTATTAAACCCATCCTTTAAAAGCTGACTACTCCACTCTCTCGTTTCCTTTTACCCACGTATAAACACAATCTCTTTTCCCATTTCTTGTATATAAACCAACAAAGCAAAAACAATGGTTTAATTTGTGTGATTACAATTTCCATCGTGCAAACTTTACAGTTTCCACAAATTCTTGTGAATTTGATCGATTAGTTTTTCATACTTTGAAGATGATAAAATTAGTAAAGTCCAAAGGAGAATTTGAAGAACGTAAATGGGTTGTGAATTTACTCGAAAGCAAGTTTTTTGAAACGTGCATCGATCATCAAAGCCAGCGGAAAAATGAAAAGAATATGTTTTGCATTGATTGTAAATTATGTTTTTGTAAACATTGTGTTACTGGTGCCAAAACACGTTGTCACCAGCACCATAGGCGTTTACAAATTTGCCGATATGTATACCATGATGTCGTTCGTCTACAAGAAATACAGAAACACTTTGATTGCTCCAATATTCAGGTTAGTTTCTCTTAAACACTTCTATTTTTATTTATGCTTCTAGAGATGTATTTGAGTTTCTTAATTCACGATGATCAACTTTCAAGGGCCATAATTCAGCTTTTATTTAATCTATATGTGCTGATTCTTTTACTTGATCTATATGTGTTTATTTAACCGTTTAAAAAAAGATGATCATGACTCGATTACTCAAATTCTAGATTTTTTTAATTATAATTGAGCTAGTACATGTAAATTATGTACTCCAGTATATAGTTATTAACTTATTATAAGTTGTTAATTTGGATTGATGAGAATTAGAACTTTGAAGTTCCAAGAATTATTTAGTTAGCTTTCATGCTTTTTAATTGAATATGATTTAATTTCTCTCTTGAATTGATACCTAAGATGATAGATATGGTTAGAGTCTTAGTCATCTGCATAATACTTTTTTCGGAATCAGATGGAGTTTTATTTGCTTATGCAAGAAGTACAATTGTATAGGGCATTTTATTGGTAATTTGAATCATAAATTACTCTAAATTTTGAATTGTTAAAACTGAGTGAATTGAAATGAACTAACTAAACTCAACATTAAAACGCAGACGTACAAAATCAATGGCGAAAAAGCTGTGCATTTGAATCCTCGGCCTCACCAACATAAAGAGATGAAACAATCAAAGTCGAAAATGTATGGCGCTTATTGTGAAGCTTGTGAAAGGCACATTCAAGATGTCCCGAATCGCTTTTGTTCCATAGCTTGCAAGGTTTGAATCACTAAAAAGAAAACGTGGCTAGTTGATCTTTGTTCTATTGTAAGTTACTATGCTAAATGATTAACTTTTCTCAGGTTTCGGTGGTAGTGATGGAGGATTTAGATAAACAAGAATGTTGTGAAATGATGGCATTTTCTTTTTATAAGGAAAACTTTGATTTCAAAGGGCTTCCGAATGACAATGAATCATCGTTCTCTTCATCGCTCGATTCGGTTGAAGAAAACATTCAAGCAAGCCCTTGGTTAACTTCAAAAATAAGGGCTAAAAAGAGTGTGGTTCATAAGAGAAAGGGTATTCCTCGAAGAGCTCCATTATGTTGATATACATTTTGTTAATTTCAACATGAAAAATACATATTATACTTAATTTTCTTTTCCATAAAAACAAATAATGGTGATGAAATTTCTACATATATGTCGATTATATAGTTGTTTCCTTGGTTGTAAAGATGATTGAAGAATGGGTCATATATAAAAAAAGTTATTGTTTATATGAAAAGATGAAATTTTGTCCATCTCTTGGGATCGGCGTATAGTTTAGTTGATGATATAACCCCACATGTCTAAACTATGATTTTGTGCTTCATTATTTTATTTCTAATGTCTAATGTTTTTTTTTGAAAGGTGAATTTCAACTTAGAATCGACCACCTTCGCTGAAAGCGAAGGCCCCATCGCCACCCCGCCAGACTATGTCTAATGTGATTGGGAAATTTTCGTTACTGCTTATTGATATATTTGTTATAATTTAATTGTACATATCTCTACTATATATGAAAAGAGAGCTTATTTTTCTAAAATTTAAAAATGTAAAAAATGAGTAAAGTTCAATTATTATTATACCCTTTATTTAAAATAATGACAACATATGCTATTTAAGTTTAAAAGTTTAAACATTTTATAATCTTTAAATTTTTATCATCTTTTGTTTCTTGACATAGGCTTTTTTTTTTGTAAGAATTATCTGCCGCTATATATTGTCATTATGCACGTGTATTCGTATAATAGTTTATAATTTTGATTTAAAAATGTGTTTTGATTTTATTGTTAAAAAGAAATCTTAGTCTTACTTACAATGTCAACAGAAATTAAAAGTATAAATCTCTAGGTTGTCATGGAATGTTTGTTGAATTTCCTTGATAAATAATTATATCTGAATTTATATCTTCTCCTAGCTAGTTGTCACTTATGAGAGCAAATTTCTCGTACGTAGACTAGAAATTTGAAAATTTTAAGGAATATTTGATTATGTTATATTCAGTCAACCACATGTATAATACAACACAATATTACAATTAAATTAGTCCATGTATTTTTTGTTGCTTTCCTACATGGAATATTTGCTTTCCATGTATTAATTTGTTACCTATTATTTTCGACATTTTATTTTTAGGCGGTGCATTTATATGAACCAATCAATCATTTCGACTATCGATGTTTGTTGCAAGAATAAGATATACTGTAGTTAATCGATTAAGAGTCAATAATATAATTTGCCCAAAAGAAAAAGCTAAAATAAAGAGGGAACAGAATATGAAGGTGTGTATAGTTACTACGTGTTTTATGGGGGGTTTGGACTTTAGTGATTTTTTTTGTGAAGTTGGACTTTATTCAGATGAGATGGTGGATTCATGCAAATCCATGTCGGGTCGCATATGGCGTCCAGTTTTGTCTTTCTTAACTTTTTAGGAAAATAACTGTGAATAGTTATTCATTCTATAAATATGTATCTTCTTTCTTTATTACGGAGTAGATATTTTTATGAGTAGTGTACTTATGTTTTTATAATCACGGTAATAAAATGAAATGATATCGTTAATGCTTTTAATCAAGTTATTTAATACCTAGTATAAATCATCGTTAATGTTGGAATGTTTAAAAGTTTTCTATATCATTGTTTTTCTTATATGAGTTTTCTATACATGAGCGTGATTTGTAAACAGTTCTATTATTAACTTGTATGCATGCTTTCAGCAAAAAAGAATGTTGGTTCAGTAATATCCCATAGATTTTTCCGAGTTTATGCAATTGTTAGCATCAGACTTTCAGTTTTAATGTTCTTCGAGTCTGTTTAATTGTTCAAATTAATAATAGTTACATTACAAGATTGGAAAGATAGGTAAAACTGAGTAAAACTAGGTGTATATGTACGTGTTGATAATTTAAGAGTAGATAAAAAGGCAATAATAGCTAAGCTCAAAACGTGTTTAAAAGTGAATAATCGTTTTAGCTAGTTTGATATCGCTATGAAGAAGAACGGGGTCAAGGGGCTCCAACCGTTGCAAGAATGAGTCTAACAGTGCATGAGTATGTGTTAATACATTACAATTACCAATATTGTGCTAAAGTGAATTCTGTAGTAAGGAATTTTTGTGTTAAAAATACTATGATTAACTATTTTATAAGTTTTGTAGAATTTATGCCTGTTTGAGAAAATCATATTTTTACTCGGCAGGAACGCATCGACTAGTTCATTACCTCGTTAAATACATAGCACGTCTATTGAACATGAAACAAGCATATGCTATACATTCTATAACTATTTCTGACATATAAAATGAGCATAAAAAATCAAATCTTAGACCCATGCTAAGCATTATGTTTCGTCCTTTTATTATATAAAACTCTTGTGTTTTGTTCATAAGCGGATTTTTGTGTGGTGGCAGACAAAATTGCCACCAAAAAAGTTTGATTTGATTATTAAAATTTATGAAGCAAAAATTTATTTGATGCAAATTTCACTAATTAAGATACAATCGTCTTTACTTATTTTTAAAGGTATTGAGTCGTGTTGAAGTTTTGTATTTAACTCTTCTAAAACTCAAAGCCAACTTAATTGATTATTGTGCTACCGGAGTAGATCGTTAAGAACCATAAGTACTGAAAATAGATCCCCAAATCTAAATTGGTCTCGCTAAATGGTGAAACTCTTATTTTACTTTGTTATTAAACAATGGTCTCGCTAAAAATTTCCTAAAATGGAAATAGATCCATAAACCTAAAATGATCTATTTTTACTGTTGTTATTCAACGTTTTGGTATAATAATATGTCATGGTTGAAAAATTCACTAAAGTTCAAATCAACAATAATTGATGTGAGATATATCAACTTTGTCATTATAATAAGTGTGGTAAGTTAATTGTACGTTGGCATAATCCTCAATCGAGGAGCTTGATTCTGTTACCAACCGTCCATTCTATTGGTTGTTACATGTAGAAAAACACTTTTGAATAGTTGTTATACAGAGAACAAACTAACAGTCATGAAAAATGGTGTACACTTTTATTTATTTATTTATTTTTTGAACGGCGGAGATTTTATAAAACTAGCAAAAGCTAGAAGCACATTACAAGAAGGTTATGAAAAGTAAAGGATTCCTCAACCAACCTACCCAACTAATATTAAGCTTAGGATTTCTAGATGAAATCCATAAGTAAGAAAAAGAAACAATACTATCCCAAAGTAAGGACTTTTTGGGAGGATTATTAGAAAAAACTAGCCTATTCCGAAAACTCCATAAGGACCACATAAGTGTCCCACCTACACCATCAAGAAACGTTCTCGCTTTGTTATCGATGGGAATCGAATCAATCCAAGACAACCGCTCCGATATGTTAGTGCAAAAGGGGACATCAAGCTCCCACCATTTCGCCAACAATGACCACATATCTTTAGCTAAATCACAAGTAAAAAGAATGTGGTTTACCGTCTCAACATCCTCATGACAAATAGGGCATAAAACCGAGTCAACATCAATGCCTCTACGGTCTAAGTTCACCCTTGAAGGAAGTTTATTAAGCAAGGCTCTCCACATAAAAACATTTACTTTAATAGGGATATTACGGTTCCAACGAGTAGCATGAGGACCAGCGGCTAGGAGGTGCGAATCAACCAAAAGCCGAACCGAGGCAACCGAGAAACCCTTGTGAATATTTGGAGTCCATGACCAAGAGTCTCGATTAGAGTTCAAAACTACAGACTCAATATGAAGCCGCAATTCATTAAACTGGGAAGCTTCGATACCACCTCTAGGATCACGTCTAAGGACCATATTCCACTCATGGGGAGGCAGCCGATGAGCAACACAACAATCTTTATGCGAATCTAACATATGAATCCTGGGATACAAACTCTTGAGGGTCTGATTTCCCCACCAAACATCTTCCCAAAACAAAATCGACTCACCATTCCCAAGCTTACGCTTACATAAGGCCATAAGATCAATCCCCTTGTGCTTTAACTTCTTAATCATAGACAAAATACCACTCCAAGGACTATGGCAAGATCTGGCAAAATTCTCACCGAAGATACCCCCAGAACTACCATAAATTCCTTTGATAACACTAATCCAAAGATTCGATTGATTATGAAGAAATCTCCATATCCACTTAAACAACAACCCCACATTAAGCGCATGAATACTCCCAATACCAAGGCCTCCCAACTCTTTGCTAGCAAGACATGTATTCCAACTAACCCATGCCATTTTCCTATCACCCAACTCACTGCTAATGAAAAAATTATAGAAAGTAAATAAACGAAAATTAAATACAGACAGGGGTAGAAGCAGAAGACAGACACTATAAACGATAAATAATAAAGCAGTAAAAGTCGTGACACGAGGCTCATATTTAACAAGATTCCCTTAAAACATATTCGTCGTTTTTTTCCCAGGGTACAACGTATAAAGCTGTTGTACAGCCAGACTAGACACACTTGCCTGAAAGATCACAGAAGCTTTGCGTGTTTCTGATCGAAGAGAATACTGAAAATCGTTAGCTGAGAAGCTGCGGTTTTTAGACGATTAAAACGAATGAGAATTGGCTAATATTTATACTAAAACGCAATCTCGTTCTCCAATATTAAATATTTAAATAAACACGATTTGTATATCTTTTATTTATCACAAAATATTATGTATAACTTAGTCAATAAGTTAAATCTATTCCTAAAATAGATTTATAGAAAACTGGAAAAGGAAACCTAACCGAACATGCAGCAAAAAGATTAGCGCGTAGGCAAACTTTCTGAGCTTCATTCGTGTCCGCAGGTCGCGCGGGCTCGCATGAGTTCATAAGATTCAAACCTATTTTGGCCGAGAAATCCTGAAATATGCACCCCCCATGCGAGCGCACACGTAGGTGTTAGAGTAAAACCAACTAAAATATTTTGATAGCCAATACCAAAATTTCTATATAAACAAGCATTCACTTCTTGTTTTGGGTGATGTGGTATACCTCCACTTTTTCATTTTTTGTGTTTCACGTGCCTTACTTTGAGACACGATATCGTATTCATTTCAAATCTATTTTTGACACATTTTAGCTCGTTGCGAAGCTCTCGTCAAAGAAAACGCAAAGCTACCAAGAAATATAAATATATATAACATATACACATATTAAATAGTGTATAAAATTTGCAAAAACCATTTTTCCAACAATGTATTGGTTACTTTTTATTCAAATTAAAATAGCAATGATATAATTAACTAGATGTGTAAATGCGCGAGGTGGTGGTAATGAGATGGAATCAAGAGAATAACGATGATGTGTAGTCAGGCCGGGTACACCTAAAGTGGTTTAACTGTGGTAATTTGTTGATTTTGCGATGACGAAAAGAGTATATAGTTTTCATAGTTTTAAAATAGATGTAAAAAGGATATATATATGTGATCATTCAAGTAATCAAGTGGCCAAAACTTTGGCTCAAATGATTGATGATTTGGATCCAATATCTGTTAAATCAAAATATTAAAGCTATTTCAAAAATTTAATATAGCTTACTTTTGCTAAAAAAATAATAATAAATGGAAAATATTCAAAAAATAAAAATAAAAATCCAAACAATTATTAGTGAATGTATATTTTGTAGGGCTTGTGGCCTTGTGCATCGACATATGGTAGGGATGGGCCAAAATATGCATTTGTTTTATTTTGAAAATTTTAAAAAAGTTGTGTTTATACATATTTTGAGTTGTGATCTTATACAAAGTTGCAAAAATATAAAAAAGTGTAGAAATTAATCATAGTCGTCTATTTCATCCAACACACATCTTAAGGCTCAAAAAGTTAGTGACAAAATTGTAATAGCCACTTAGATGTGTCAAGCAAATAATATGTTAAAAATGTAATTTCGGATACTCAAAACATTTAATCGTTCCCTCCGCTCTTAGTTTCATCATTTCATTTCATAATTTCTCTCAATTTCACTCTCTAAAATTTGAGGATGTTTAGGTTTACATTTGGGGATAAATTACGGTTTACATTTGGCGATTTTGTTTCAAAGCCGAAGAAATGAAGAATCTGTTCTGAAAAAGATGAATCTAAATCGTAAGTTCGTCATTTACTGTTTAATTTTCAATTTATTTAGTTTATGCATATATAATATGAGTTTAACTAGCAATTTATTATTATTATTATTATTATTATTATTATTATTATTATTGTTGTTGTTACTATATATTTTTTTAGAACATAGAAGAAAAAGTAATAAATTAATAGTTTTATGTCTACCAAATAATGAAAATGATGAATCAGAAAAAATAGATTTGATTGTAGAGCCTGAAACTAATGAAGCGGAGAAGTATATTTAATGCGTAGGTTCCTCATTTAGAGTAGAAAAACTCAGTTTATTTTACTTTATTTATGTATAATCTGATTTTAACTAATACAAAAAACTATTTTGTAAAATCAAAAAGTAGATGAAGTAATAGATTAAATAATGAGCTTGAAAATAATGCAGCTACGAAAAGGCGGTTGAAAAAAAGTTGAAGTCCATCATTGAAAGGTATAAATGTTTAATAATTTTATTTTATGTTCATAAAAAACAACTTAACAAGTATGTTCATCAGTACTTTTGTTCGTTAAAAAACAATTTAACAAGTATGTTCATAAGCATTTTTGTTCATCATAAACATTTTAAACAAATATGTTAATCAGTATTTTTGTTCATTAAAAAACAATTTAACAAGCATGTTTGTAAGCATTTTTGTTCATCATAAACATTTTAAACAAATATGTTCATCAGTATTTTTTGTTCCTCAAAAAATATGCTCATCATGTTTGTAACACCCCCAATTCATAGATGCAGCGGAATTCAAACTGGGTGTTACTCGACGGCACAATAGTCACAATGATAGAAAACGAACTCTAATTGAGTCGTTTTAAAAGATTTATCATTCAAATTATATAAATATCAGAGATTACAAAATAAGGTCCCAGATGGTTCCATGTTTACAATTTACATTAAATGAGTTTTTGAATGATAATAAAATTTATAGCCCTCTTGAATATCCGTGCCCTTCTGTGTCATCCTTGATCATCATGGATCTGAAATACATGCTTAAGAGGTCAACACAAAGGTTGAGTGATATTCATAGAGTTTGTTTAATGGTTGAACACAATATGTTGGTAGTGTGAGTTAATTAGACTCATTCTCATGGTTGGAAAACAAAACAGGTAGGCTACGTTATTATACGCCCATAAAATGTATTATGACACTAAGCTTATGACACCAAAACGTTAACGGGTACCAATATCAATCGGCGGAGTTATCCCGGTAGGTACTTTGCTAACATACCTAAATCTCAAATATTAGTGCATTTGTTTGAACTTAGTCAATACAAATGGGATTCGTCAATCCCAATAGGCCTATTCATAATATTCGCGCTCACTATTACTAGTGATTAAATGGTTCATAATAAGGGATATTGGATTTAGCAAGGATGGTACTTAGTAATAATAAAACAATCAGGCAAGCATACAATTGAAAAGCATTGCGTTCGGTTTAAAATAGCATGTATTCCCCCCAAGGGTTTGTAAAACAATTAAGTAATGGAAAGTGGGGCTATGAACTCACCTTAAGTTAAATAGCAAGTAGTGAATGTAATGGTTGAGTCGTGAAGGTTTCTACGAGCAACCTATAATAGAATGTTGCGACTTAGGATTGGAGTAAAGAATATGAAGAAGTGCCTATATATGTCTTGCATTTAGTCCATGATGTAGTACTTAGTATTAAGGGTGAGCATGGTCCAAAAACCGGACCGGACCGGACCGAGGACCGAGAACCGGAAAAACCATAGACCGAGACCGGACCGAATGTGGTCGGTCCGGTCTCGGTCCGGTTCAGTCCGGTCCGGTCTTCGGTCGGTCCGGTCCATTTAGGCATATTTTGGCACGTTTTTTCGGTTTTTTGGTCGGTCCGGACCGGACCGACCGGACCGAAGACCGAATTAGCCAAAAAGCCTAGACCGAGGACCGGACCGAATGTGGTCGGTCCGGTCCGGTCCGGTCGGTTTTGTCGGTCGGTCCGGTCCATCCGGTCCGTTTGCTCACCCTTACTTAGTATAGTGTAAGTCTTTGAAAAGAACTGGTTCATGAAACATGTATAGTTTATATATCGTTTACCACCGTTCGGGACGACATAATTCAGAAGTCATGTAGTAAACGTTCGAGGAGCCAGGACACTTTAATTTGTAAATCCACAACTCATCTCGACGGCTTACTTAATGAACTCCTCACATGAGGCTCCCTACTATTGTAGTATTTGATAATATATATATATATATATATATATATATATATATATATATATATATATATATATATATATATATATATATATATATATATATATATATATATATATATGTATATATAAGTTTTGATCCGAAAAGTTACATGTCCAATATTTGAATAAATTTAGGAAAGTTTATTTTTACATGAAGATTGTTATTAGGATGAGTTTCTTAATCTTGTATGACAATTACTTGTAAGATCTCATGGTTCTTTAGATGAAGTAGATCCAAATTGTATGTTTAAGTTATCGCTAACTCTTTAGCTCATGTTTTCGCCTAAGTAAGTTTATATGGTCATTTAGTCATGGCCTTGCCATGACCTTTGGTCATTGTTCCATGGTCTTGAGACTCAACCTTGGCTTTAGTAATGGTTGTGGTCTTGAATTTAGGTCATTAGACCTCTTGGTTTCAATTAACCATAACTATTACATGGTTATTTGGTCTTAAAATGGGCTGTTAAGAATTTGAAGAAAAATATCACTCGTAAAGCTTTTTCAGGGCTCGAGCTTCGATGTGCTTGAACGAAAACGTCGTTCCGGACAACTTTTGTGTTTTAACTTTTTGATGAATCGGACCAGAAGGGCCTCGAAAAAATACGGATTTTGATGAGAATGCTATTTTGGCAGATTCGGTGTTTTGGTTTCGCTAACTTCTTATGGCCATAACTTTTGACTCGTGTACTCGTTTTAGGTGGTTCAAATTGCTATGTTTTTCTTGTTAAGTCCTCTTTAAAAGTAGGTAAGTGTCCAATATCATAGTTATACTATTTTGGTCGTGGTTCTCCATAAAGTCACTAGTTTTCTTAATATAAGTTAACCTATATATACCATAACTTGTTTTACCATATTTTATACATCATGAACATAATAACAAGACAATATATAGTATGAATGAAATATAAATAGCATGAAAATGATATTTAGTAAGAAATTATGTTAGGGTTTGCTTACAACTTTTGGCTTTCTAAGGAAAGGAAGTCAAGTATGAAACTAGGACACTAAACCTATGCTTGCAAACCCTTCACCACAACTCTTGCAAACCCTTGCTAACCTTTACATAACCCTTGTGAAAACCTTTTAACCTCAGCCCCTAACACCTTGTGTAGCTCCTAATTCAACCATGGAATCACCAAACAAACTCTTGATTCATATGCCTTCAACTTTGGTATGTAACTTATAACTTGGAAATCAAAAGATCAAGGTTTATGGATTATGTGTGTGTTGTTTGGAATGAAGAGAAAGGAAGGGATGATCCTTGATTTTATAGCATGAAGAGGAGGTGCAAGGAAGGTGCCTAGGAAGGTTCATTGAGGAGGTTAGTTTTTAGGATATTTTTCAGGGCTTGGTTGCCAAGTTTACTTGCACATGTGTTCAATCTTCCCATGTAAGCTTCCTATCTTGTTTTGTTGACTTATAAAACATCTAAAGAGGATGTGGTATGATAAGTATGTAAGCTTTGGTCATTATCTTGACTTACGGAGGTTGTTTAGTCCCGGTAATCGCTAACGGTAAGTCGTTAAGTCATGAAACTTAAAATCGGGTATCGTAAAAATATGAAACTTATAGGAATGATTAAACTCATCAATATTCTCATTATTATCTTATAAAAATGAGTGATAAGTTTAATGGATCGTGAAAACGCTGATAACGCTGGAAACGTAAGTTTAAAACGCGTAAAACGTAAAACGTACGAAAGTTGCGTAAAATTGAGAATAGAAAAATGTAATTTTTCTAATATGATTATAATGAATTAAAATGGCCTATAATGTCTAGCTTGGGCTCAGTCTAGTGTCGGTTGGTATTTAATGTCTTTTAGACATAAAACCGTAAGCCTAAAAATCAAGGAATGATTTTTGGTCAAAGGAGGAGGGAAAAATATGTTAACTTTTTCCAAAAATGTGAAAACCCAAATCGTCTTAGAAACGCGGTGCAGGTATAGGCTAAGGTTACGGCTGAGTAAAAGTGCTTAAAAACGAAAATTCCTGTTTTTCACGGCCGAGGTTTATTTGGTCATATTTTTCTCAGTCATGATTAATTCTCAAATAAATCATGAGTGTATCAAACATTTTTCTGATATGGGGGAAATTAACGCGGTCGAGTTTCGTTGTGCGTAGAATTTTTGAATGACGTTTTACCCTAAAACGTGTAATTCCTTAATAACTTTCGCGAAAATGATCTGATGAGTGTCTAACTTTTAATTTTGCCATGGAAATGATTTATCATACGAGAATATGAAATAAAAATGAAATTTCGGAAAAAGTGAATAGTAAAAATGAATAGTAAAATTTTCGGGAATAGAAGTTAACTTGAAAATGTGAATTGTTACAATATTTTTGTTCACTAAAAGAAAACTTGTTGTTTATCAAAAAACAATGATTAAGAGAATCGGTTCATCAGTATTTTGTTCATTATATTTTTAAGATTTACTGTTCATCAAAGAAAATATGTTTATCAATATATTTGTTCATCAAAACATTTTAAACAAGTATGTTCATCAATATTTGTTTGTCCCTTAAAAAAATGCTCATCATATTTTTGTTCATTAAAAAAAAAAGTTTTTGTTGTTCATCAAAGAAACATGATTAAGACAATTTATTCATTAGTTTTTGTTCATCATGTTTTATGGATGTGATGTTCATAAAATAAATGACCTAAACCACTTTTGAAACAATTGTACAAATTTTATTGCTTCAAATTTTCAAGATAGGTAAAGGCGCTTAAGAGGCTAAAATAGCTACTCCGTTGAAAGCTTATTTACCTAGCGACGATGATTTTGTTGATGCAACATTCACGATAAAACATACTCTAACTTCTAAGGTTGTTGGTTCATCTGAACCAACAGGTTCATTAAAAGTTGTTGTCTCAGTAAAAGCCGTTGTTTCATATAAACATAACCAACATGCTCCATCAAAACATGCAGGTTCATCAAAAATCGTTATTTCGTTCATCAAAACTTAGCCAACCTGTTTCATCAAAAAATAAATTTGTTCTTGCTAATGATCTTGATCCAAATCTGGTTCTTCGTCAACCTGAATCAAAATTTCACAGGGTTTTAATAAATTCATCCCCAGGTCCATTACATGGACTTATTAAGGCTTTTACTAATGATACATAAGAAACAATAAAAAGCTTAGGTTTTGGTTCATTATTTGAATTTGATATTTCTACGTTGCTAAGCCGATTGAAATATTGGTTACTTAAAAGGTTTGATGCTGACACAGGGAGCTTGAACGTGTTGAATAAATCAATTCAAGTCACCCCATAAGTTGTTCATCAAGTGTTTGGATTGCCAATTGGTTATGTTTAAAAAGAATGGAAGCAAAATTTAAAGAGGTCCAAATAATCTATGATAGTAATTTGGTTAAACAAGTTGAGTAATAAATAAGAAATGATGATGTAGGGAGGTCATTCAAGATGAACTTCTTGTCTTGTTCTCCATAGTTCTTGGGCAAGTAATAACAGTGGGGATTGTGAATCATAATTTCATCCCATATTTGGCTTCTCTTGATAATATAAGTGAAATGGAATGGTGTCAGTTTTTGTTGAATTATTTGAAGGCCAGTAAAGCGGATTGAAGTGGAGGAACTAATTGCTTTAATGATCCACTTTTATTGTTGCATGTAATTTCTAATGCTTTATTGATAATTTAATTTAATGTATGACGAGCTCAACAAATTTAGTTCAAAGTTGATCTTCAAATGCAATAAAAATTCGTCAATTTAGTTTTGAAGAATCTTGTAAATCCAGCTTTGGAATACTAAAATATGGGGTTGTTGATTGAATTGGATAAGAAGTTTGGAAAAGATACAAAGAATTTTGTAAAGAAAGAAAAAGCATGTGAAGTGTACATGTGTGTGAGCCCGAAGGCTCACGTGAGTATAGCCGTATAATTATTTATTATCCCACGAGCATACTCTAACATAATATTCAAGATATAAAGCTATGGTATCGGGCTCTTTGGGTACATTGACACGATCTTCTTCCTGGGAATATGAGGGTGAAGGTATGCAATCTAGGGAATCTATTCCTAAATGATTCAAGCCTAGGAACAATTAAGGAATACTTACTCTTCCTTACGGTAGGATGAGACCTTGAGGAGAAGCTCTTGGAGCAGTTCTTGAAGGCATGGTGAAAAATGAAGTGACTAAAAGGATAAGAAAGAGGCAAATGTAGCAAAACCAAAAAAGAAAAAAAAAGTATAAGGAACACGATTACAAACCTAAAGAGTGAACATCATCCTCTTCGTCATCAAAATCGTGAAAATCAAAGAAGAGGCGAGCATTACGCATGATCCGCCAAACAAGAAAACAAAAGCAAAAATGATTGACATATTTTCAAGAGACATGAAAGCAAGACACAAAGCATAAACTCACAAAAGATTTATGAAAGTATAAAGAAAGGTTTAAAATGAAATTTGGAAAGGTATTCCCAGTTTAAATACCCTAAATCATTTTGTGGGCCCAAGAAGACGTGTCCAATACTTATTCAACACGAACCAAGAACGTGTACCAAATTGGACCCACAAAACCCAGGAAAAGAAGAACGACAATTGGAAGGACATGCACGCAACAGCCAAGTAAAACGGGCGCGTGACTTTTAAGCGTTCAAAATGATTGCCACGATAATCAAGGAGAAAAGAGAATATCAATGGCTAAAAAACAGTCAAGTCAAAATTTCCATGCCACCTCTACATTCAATGACTGCCAGGCCTGGAAAGACATTGAAGGGTGATCACTAAATATCACTAACACTCGAGGAATATTACGTTAGCAGTATTTATTGTGCATAAAAAATCGATCCCCGGGCCCAATAGTCAACAAAAACCAGGAAGCATCCCATCACTAGCAAAAGACAAAAAGCCATTAGGGACAACATAGTCCATCTTCATATCATATGAATATTTATACTACTATATAATGCATTTGAGACTATTCTATAATTAGAAAGGCTTAAAATTCAGACTTTTACTTGCTTATTATGGAAGGAAGTAGATTAGTTAGGAAGCAGGTTGGTTAGGAAGTTTGTTAGGAAGCAGGTTGGTTGTTCAAAATAAAATTATTCTCTACAATCTCTACTTATAAAGCATAAAGACAACTAAATGTGTAACCGAATAACGCAAAATATAGTCGCATGTACCGGCCGCCGCATTGCGCGGGGGTACCATTCTAGTAATTTAACAATGGACTGAGGGTATTTAATAACATATATGAGCTTTATCCCGAATGACTAAAGCCATACTGTTATAACAAGCCCATTAGGCTCAAAGCCCAACAACATTTCCTGAGAAATCAGGTACCCAGGAAAGCATCTAGCAAGCACAAGTATCTTTGCTTGGATAGCAAACTCCAATGCAAGGACATGTCGAGGAATCTTATCCCCAAAACCATTGCACGTCCATGCCACAGGTAGTTACCTCATGTGTTCACAGGTGATGCCACGACTATTTTGCTAACACATGTAGATCTTGTCGATAATCCCCATAGCTACCTGAGTGAATCATGTCACGACACGTGTCATTCTTTTTCGTTTCTATAGGATGAACCCCACAAGCACTCTCTAGGACCGTTGGAGCATCTATGATCACTAGATCCTATCCACGTGTCGCACACAACACCAAATGCATCCCTATAAATAACAGTACATTTGGTCAGAAGAACTGAGTTATCTTTGTCATATTTTACACACAGAAAACACACACTAATCATATGTGAGTTTTACCCCGGCTCAAGATAACCATTTTTTTTTTATCTTGGGGTCCTTACGAAACGTAGGAAACCCAACATACGATCATCATCCATCTCATATAACAAAGACAATTTAACCCTAAACCCATGCTTATGTACCATAATTAAACACAAACCAAATAAAAAAAATACTAATATTCATCAAATAAAAAACATATAACACTATAAGCATCATTTGATGAACAACGGTTAACATACTATTTGATGAACAATCCTATTAAATAATGATGAACAATCCTATATAAAATATATAATAATGTATGATGAACCCAACAAAAAACATTTAATAATAATGAACAAAATACATCAAAACCAAATAAAAAGATTATTGCCAAATGTTCATGAATGTTCATCAAATATAAAACATATGACAACACCAACTTATTTGATGAACAACGGTTATACTAACAACAAAATATACATAAAAATTATTCTTATACATAAGATTGTTAATATGTTTGTCAAATAAAAAACATATAACAAAAAGAATTACTTGATGTGGAAATACTAGCACATTAACATCAAAATCAAACCTAATAATAAAAATTACAGCCAAACGTTCATCAAGTCATCATGAATAAGAACACTCACAATTAGTTATAAAAAACATAATTTTATTAAATATCATCAAAATACCTTAATTAAACATGTGATTTCATAAATCGCCATTGAAAACCAAAATTTCACGGTTAAACCCAATCTGACGTTATAAACCCTAAATTTGTACCGATTGCGCGATAAAAGAACCCTAAATTTGTAACCGATTTGAGAAATGGACACGATATGAATAACGAGTGATCGATTTGACGTTTAAACATTGAAAATTTATCAATTATCCAGCAAAAACCCTTAATTGTACAAAATATGAACAAATGATTGAATGATAAATATGTGAAACTGAATGAATGAATGAACAAATGAATCGAATGGTTATTATTGTGTAAAAATCGGTTGTATATTAGCTGAAAAGAGAAAGATCAAACGAAGAATTGAAAGAAAAATGAATAGAAGAGCATAAATTAGCCGGATAATATAATTACGAAAATTTCATTGGTTGAAATAGAAGGGAAGAACATCTGTCAGGCACTGGTCATTTTCTACACTCTTTAGGTGGAAAAAAACTTTTCATTTAATCACATGCCATTTATAAGACTAAACGTAATAGAGGTGATTTGTTCGGTTGGTCTCTACCCCAGGGAACGTGTCCCCCTTGTTACCTAAACCAAACCCAACGCCATTGAAACATAATTTTATTAAAGATTATCAAAATACCTTAATTAAACATGTGATAATCATAATTCACCATTGAAAACCAAAATTTCACGGTTAAAACCCAATGTAAAGGTTATAAACCCTAAATTTTGTATCCGATTAATAGATTGCAGGATAAAAAACCCTAAATGTGTAACCAATTTAAAAAATGAACACGATTTGAATAATGAGTGACCGATTTGACAGTTAAAAATTAAAAATGTATCATGCCTGGCAAAAAACCCTAATTTTACAAAATATGAAAAAAAGATTGAATGTTAAATGTGTGAAAATGAATGAACGAATGAATCGAATGGTTATCATTATGTAAAAATCGGTTATATATCAGCTGAAAAGAGAAAGATCAAACGAAGAACTAAAAGAAAAATGAAAAGAAGAGCATACATTAGCCGGATAGTATAATTATGAAAATGTTATTGGTTAAAATAGAAGGGAAGAACATGTGTTAGGCGCTGTTCACTTTCTACACTCTTTAGGTGGAAATAACTTTTTATTTAATCGCCTGCCATTTATAAGACTAAACGTAATAGAGGTGATTTGTTGGGTTGGTTTACCCAAAAGGAACTTGTCCCCCTTGTTACCCAAACCAAACCCAAACCGTCCACACCTCCCTCTCCCCCACCACAATGAATTGTTTTGGTCTGGTTAAATGAAATGGATTGATTTGTGTGTATTTTGTATATATTTAATTTTGTGGGGTATGTTTTTAGTTGTGAGTGCGGTCCCCTTTACTACGAGTTTTTGGTCTTGGTTTGGTCTAAGAGAAATAAAGTTAATGTGACGCTAATGTGACAGTATTGGGTTTGGTCTTTGTGTGGTCTTATTACTATCGGCCTACATTCTGAGTTATACTATTTGCTTAAAAAAAAAAGAGATAGACAGACACTTAATACATAGGTTTGTTCGGGTCCGGTATTAAAAGAAAACTTCATTTACTTGTTGCACAAAAAATATGTCACTGAAATACAATATGTATTTTTGCAAGCTTGACTCTTATTGGTTTTTTATTGCATGCCATTATGAGTAGATAGTATCAACCAATTTTAGATATCAAATTTGATGTGTAGAAGAAAAAGGGAAAAACCGAAAAAGACACACACAAAAAAAAAAGATAGAAACAAGTTGGATTTTAGGCGCTTAAGCAACTTTTAATCACTCAGTAGTGCATGGCATAGAAAATAAATGGTGTATCAAAGTGCAACGGAAGATTAGTCACATTATGTCTCCACTTTTCGATCAGAAAGAGGGGGTGTCTTAAGAAACGCGTCAACACCATAATCCTTCTTACACTCTTCACGCACGTTAACAATTTACATGAACCACCATTGAGAAACGGCAAATGAGGACTGATATATATGCTAAATAAAAATCAACAATGCATAACCAATATTTATCACAAAAGGTTCCTAAAAAGCCAAAATCTGGAAAAGAAGCCTAAATGAATACTACTGTACTAAATACACTAGAAAATCATCTCTTGATAATGAAAAATAACAGCTAAAGAATGTAAAAACCAGAACCAATAACGAATCCTACCGTCCAACACTAACCCCTGACGCCGTTGTATCATGAGTCAAAAGTAGGTGAGGCCTTACTCGACGGTGTGATTTTAGTACACCCTGACCGGTCACCAAACACACTTGACTGTGTGGTTTCACTGCAGCCAGACTGATCAAAACCACTCTTACCCTCCATTGCTTTCCACTTCATAACCACTTGAGGCAACGGCATATCAAGGTCAATTCCATATATGTCATCAGGGTCCGGTAATTCAGATGGTTTCCAAATGTCTGTTAAAGAGGACAGCACATTGACTGCATGGCTCATGTCTGGTCTTTGGTATGGTTCACGAGCACAGCAGTGACCGGCTAATTCAGCTACGGTGGTTAAACTAGATTTATCAGCTTCGGTGAGGTTGAGGTGAAGCTGTGGGTCTATTGCTTTAGTGATGAAGGTTTCTTTGTTTGTTTGCATTTTGCGGAACCATTGGACTAAATGAACACTGTCTTCTGGTTGGGTTTCTTCTAAGGCTTTTCGGCCAGTGATTAGCTCCATTAGGATTACACCAAAGCTGAATACGTCGATTTTGGTTGTTACTCGACCTGTCACTGAATAAGCATACATATGTAACTTAGCAAATGTGAAAATTTATATGTGATTATCAATAATCAAGATGAGATGATCAAATTTAAATGAGATAATCAACTTTAATAACATAAATCACCAAGAGTGTCAATTTTGTGGTAAAAGATGATAATCAGCCAGAGTAAAACTATGTATTTAGAGGGAGATAATCAATTTCAAAGCCCAAATCCAAACACCCCAAATACAATAAAATTGTGTATTCAGAAGTGCTTATTTTAAGGGCAGATAATACTTTTTGTGTGCTTGAATCTGCTTATAATAAACACTACAAAATGAACACACTTATTTTTAAGGATATAACCATTTAGAATAAGCAATCCCAACTTACTCTCTTTTTAACTTCAACTCTCATTTCACAAAAATAAGTTTAGGTCATCTTATCAAAAATAATAAGCGACTTTTAAACACTCAAGCATCTGATAATTATATGCTTATTCCAACTTGAGACAACATCAAACACTATCTTTTAAACCTTAACACCTAAATTTATTACTGTTGATTATCTGCATATGATTATAGATAAAAGTATTATTTACCTGCATATTCAGGTGCAAGATACCCGAAAGTTCCAGCCAACTGTGTTGCAATGGAAGCTTTATCGTCAGGTGCAAGCCTAACAAGTCCAAAATCCGCTACTTTAGCCCGTAAATCATCACCAAGAAGAATATTAGATGGTTTTAAATCTCTATGGATAAAACTTTGCTGTGCTAAACCATGTAAATACTCAACACCTCTTGCAACATCCAATGCTATAATTAATCTTTTAGTCCAGTCAAGTGGTTTCAGTTTTTCTGCTTCAAAATGAAACAAAAACCTACTAAGTGTGCCCTGAGGCATATACTCATAAACAAGTAGTCTTTCATTTCCGTCCAAACAATACCCCAAAAGTGCTACCAAATGCCGATGCCTAACCTTTGTTAAAACCGATATTTCACTTCTAAACTCATCTAATCCCTTTTCGGTCAACACTCCCGATTCCATTCGTTTGACGGCGATTTTAGTCCCGTCATGTAGCTCACCTTTATAGACAGTACCAAACCCCCCTCTTCCTAATATGTTATGATGGCTAAAATTGTTTGTCACGTTTCTCAAAACCTGTATCGAAATTACCATATTACCTGCTTCAATAGTATGAATGTCGCTCGGTCCACTATGAGTATGATTATTTAGTTCGCGTGATCCATTGTTGGTTTTTGAACCCGCGATTGTGATTTTAACCCCATCGGTATCAGGACCAGGGTTTCGGGGATGTATAACAACTGTGCTTTGATTATTAGTCTGATTATTGGCACGATCCTTTTTCACTTTGTAAACACAAAACCCTAACAATCCTGCTAACATTACCGCACATACACTACCAATAATCCACCCCACAACAACACCATCACCTGAACTACCACTACCTATTCTTCGGTTACCACCACGTGGAGCATGGGGCGGTGGACCATGGGACGGTGGACCCTGTGTTACACCAGAAGGACCATCTTTTCCAATATCTGCATTTCCATCACTTTTCACCTTAACATTTTCCCTAAACACTGGAATTTGACCATATAGAAGATTATTTGAAACATCTATTTCCACAAGATTAGGCATATCTTTGAGCTCATGAGGTATAACACCCGTCAAATTATTATCAGCAAGAATCAATCTCTGTAATGACTTAATCAAAGAAAAGCTAGACGAAATAGTTCCCGCTATACCCATTCCTTTAAAATTAACAACAGTAATATCTCCATTACTGGAACACGTTATCCCTAACCATAAATTACACGGATCATTTCCTTTCCATTTCTCAGCAAAAATCTGAGGGTAATCCATTGGCCCAATAACCGTAAGCAACATATTAACCCGAACATCACACTCAACACCAGGATCTTGTAAACAAAAACTATTAGTATCATCAATATCCACCACAACAGAATCATCGAACTTAGGCATTGGTCCTTGTAACATATTTTTCGTCAAGTTTACAACTTTTAATGACTTCAAATCTAATAAAGATAACGGGACAACACCAGTTAAACTATTATCTCTTAAACTTATATTCTGCAACTGTATTAAACCCGAAAAATCAGGCAAATGACCCGAAAACGAGTTCCCGTGAAGCCAAACTTCAGTTAATTGTGTCATGTTTTGCAAAACCTCAATAGTACCATTTAACTTATAACTACTTTTTTGTCCATTTAACCACAAATTCTGTACTAAAGAACCCGAAAAAGAATCAGGTAACCCCCCTTCAAGCGAATTCAAAGCTAGACGTAACGTGATCAACCCCGTAAACGTATCAATAAATTCAGGTATCTTTCCATCTAAATTAGTATTCGTAGCCGAAAAAACTTCCAACTTGGATGCATTTTTTAGATTCTCGGGGATTTGCCATGCAGTAAAGTTATTATAATCTAAATGCACAGTCTGCAAAGAAACCATACCATCAAAAAAATCCTCAGGTATCGACGTAAAATTATTACTACTCAGTAACAACGTTTGCAACTGAGTTAACCCTGATAAACTCGGTAACGGGCCAGTAAGCTCATTGTTTTGAAACTCAATGGATTCTAGCTCAGTAAGATTGTTTAGCGTTTGCGGTAAAGACCCTTTAAGGTTTTTATATCCCACTTGTATTCGCGTCACGCGATTGTCTTTGGAGCATTTGATATTTTCCCAGTTGCATGGGTTTGAATCAGACCAATCTAGCGAGCTCAGTGGCTCAAGATTCTCTTTCAACGTCTGCATGATCGAGGCGTCGTTAGAACTTGATTGCGAGTGTGCATGCATCACTGAAAAAGTGATTAGATGAATGAATATTATGTGGTATTTGAATCCCATTTCTGGTTTTAGAATTTTTTTTTATGAGAAATGAAGGATTTGAAGTGGTTGTTTGTAGGGTTAATTAGGGTTTGTTTGAGTGAGATGACGACATGGTGTATGTGTCTTGTTGTGTAAAATGAGTAAATTGGGGGAAAATTGGAAGCCTTTTTATGATTGCGATAATGAAGGGAAATTAACAGAAATCAAAGAAATTTTCCTAATTTAAAATACAAAGTTTTATCTATTTTCTTATCACAAAGGGGAAGAGATCCGATAACAAACAATAATTAAAATAAGAATGGTAAGAAGTAATTTTAGCCCTACATTTTAATGTGGGAGAGAAAATTTGAATGAAGATGCATCTATTTTTGTAGGTGCATCTAGAATGTGTGGTTATGGTTACTTCCTATCTTTCATATTTTTATTATTCTTCTTATTTGATCCTTACTCTATCACAAAGTAACAAACTTTTTTGTTTATCACAAAGTAACTAAACTTAGGGAGTCTTTGGCTATGTTTGGCGACACGTAGCAGTAGCAGTAAGCAGTAAGCAGTTGGCAGTAGCACTAAGCTATAAGCAGTAAGCAGTAGTTGTATTTAAAAAACATGTTTGGTAACGTAGCTGTAGTAGTAATTATAAAGTGTAAAATTACGAAAAAAGTCATATACACACTAAAATAAAATAAATGATTAAACAAATGGGGGTATATATGTAATTTCAGTATCTAAACACTTGAAGCAATTCTGGAAAGCTCATTCAAGAAGCATTTCATTTTGGAGCGGTTAAGATAGTTTCAACCGCTATTAGAGATGTTGCCAAACAAGCTTTTCATCTAAATGCTTACCGCTTGTCGCTCCTAAACGCTTCCTTACCGCTTGTTACCAAACATGACCTCTGTATCATTAAGATGTTTTGGGTCTGAATCTAACTAACATATATTTCTATTAAGATGTGGTTATAAAGTCTGAATCTGAATGAAATAATGTTGTTTGTTTTTTATAAATGTCTTAATGATCGCAATTTTTCATTTTTTTAATATATATTAAACCAACATTCTCACAAAACAAATTATAACACATAAAAATTAAGACCAAATTGTACTAATACCAACAAGCCTATAATAAAATTGATTTAGCCCAAAAATCATAAACTCTAATCTATTTTGGCCCAAACAACAAACCCACTAAGTAACCCTAAGGCTATGTTTGGCGACACGTAGCAGTAGAAGTAGCAACAAGCAGTAGCAGTAAGCAGTAAGTAGTAGCAGTAAGCAGTAGCAGTAAAAACGTGTTTGGTAACGTAGCTGTAACTGTAATTATAAAGTGTTAAACAAGTAAATGTTTACCGCTTGTTGCTTGCTGCTTCTCCAGGAAGCATTTAAGATTGGAGCGGTTAATCATGTTTCAGACGCTTGTTGAGGTGTTACCAAACAAGCAAGATAATGCTTACCGCTTGTCGCTTATCGCTCTTAAACGCAACATAACCTAAACCTAGTGATATATATAAGTTCAATCTTAATTTTATTCGAATTGAGTTATTTAAAAAACCAATCATTCCTCACATACCAAAGAACTCATCCCCACCATCCATCTAAAAAAAATCAATGGTTGAGATTAAAAACATTTAATATTTCACCCATTTTTTATAATTTAAATATCTGTTAAACCGTTAATCGTTAAGCGAAAATAATTACACCATCGCGACGGACATTTAATTATCTTTCTATAGACGGGCATTTTGATATACTTTCGACAATTTTTTTTTCGTTTTTTTACGTTTTTTTCATATCATATATGATATATCATATATGATTTTTTTGGCCACGAAAAAAAACGTGAAAAAACAAAAACAAAAAAAAAATTGTCGAAAATATATCAAAATGCCTATATATAGAAAGATAATTAAATGCTCGTCGTAATGGTGTATTTTTTTCGCTTAACGATTAACGGTTTGAAAGATATTAATGTTTGAAAAAAAAAGAAGATAAAAGTGGGTTTTTTTAATTGTTTTGATTAATCTGATCCATTTGATCAAATAAGAATGAAGGGAAGATGGATGGTGGAGAATAGTCCCTTAGTATATAAAAAAAGTTTAGTCCTCAAATGATCTTATATCAATTTTATTCTTCCTAATCTCACGCCTCTATCACTTTCACACACAACCACTTTTGACTTCCTTGTTTCTTTCAACCTAAACTCAGCCACAATATTTAGCAAAACACAAGATATGATGCTCCTTGATATTAATGTTATAACACACAAACAAAAGATCGAACACCCATTTTCTCAAAACCACGAATGACAAACAGAAAAACTCATGTAGTGTTTTGTTTTATCTCGGCTTAGATCTTTTTGAGGTCTCGGGTAAGGTGTATCTTCTTTGTTTGTTAAAGATCAATGATTCTTGAAAAGATACAAGTAAAAACAAAAGTATATAAGGCTAAGAGGTAGTAAGCGGTAGTTAGATATAATCACCACTTCTTACTGTGTAAGACATTTTAGATATGACCGTGTCTGACTCATTAGAGATAAAAACAAACGAGCTACACGTCTGACCGCATCTGACTGGTAAGATGTTAGACGCTAGTAAGATCTTTTTGGCAAAAACAAACACCACCTTAGAATAGAAACATGAATACATTCTATAAAAGACCAAATAGTATGTAAATTTACATTCTAATCCCATTAGGCCATTATAATGGTGTTTTGTTTAGGTATCACTGAACAAAGATTTTAGTTTTATTGCAAATAAGCACTTTGAAATATGATCATGTGCAACATGCTTACTGAAACAGATAAACATAAGCAATTTGGATAATGGAAACTATTATAACTGCTTATTTTACATAAACAATGATTTTCTTTCGAACGGAAATATGTCATTAACAAAAACGCTTTTGAGAGGCCCTAGAGGAAAAAATATGACAAGGAATTGGTACCACTCGAGAATCGTCGCTGAAACCTTTAGCCAAATCGTTGCCTTTGCAGATGATCTATAGCAACGACTCTAGCATTCTTTTAGTAACGACACCTTAATTAGTGAGAGTAAGGGAGTGTTTCATAAATTAAATAATTTGGAGTAATGTTTAGATTAGCCACTTATTCAAGAGAGAGATATTTTTGTGAGTCCCCCTATTAAGATGAAACAAGGGTTTGAACCCACTAAAAAAGTGAAAAAAAAAAATAAAAAAAAAATAACCCTCTAAATCAAACACATTTAACGATGAGCCGTCACTATAGATTTCTGTCAGAAGAATATCGAAAACAAAATAATAAATACTTTTAGTGGCGACATTATCGTCACTACAAGTATTTATTAGAAAATTTAAAAATAAAATGATATAATCTTTTAGCACGACACTTTCGTAGCTACACGTATTTATTAGAAAACTGGAAAAAAAAATGAAGAAGAAAAAGTCTTTAGCAACGATATGATATCGCGAACTTCTTGAATTTTATGGTTTGTATTTTTCATTATCTTAGTGTCGTCCAAAAGATCACCACATTTATCATGGGCCAAATATATGACTTTAGTTCTTGTTTAATTTCTCTTTTACAAGTATCCGTGGATTAATAGGTATAATCCACATATTCCCCAAGAGAGTGATCGGGCCAATGTGTCTCCAATGATAAATGTGGTGATCTTTTGGACGACGCTAAGATGATGGAAAAAAATTAAGAAGTTGACGATATTGTCGCTAAAGGTTTTTTCTTCAATTTTTTTAGTTTTCTAACAAATACGTGTAGCGACGAGAATGTCGCGCTAAAAGATTATATAATTTTATTTTTTTATTTTCTAATAAATACTTGTTATGACGATATTGTCGCCATTAAAAGTATTTATTATTTTGTTTTCGATATTCTTTTAACATAAATGTAAATATCCGTGGATTAGTAGGTATATAATCCACAGATTCCTTAAGAGAGTGATCGGGCCAATGTGCCTCTCTCTTCGTTTGTGTTTTTCATCATCTTAGTGTCGTAAAAAAGATCACCACATTTATCTCGGTGTGTTTTGTGGTCAACTCGGCACCAAATATTTCTATTTTTCGCAAATTTTTCTAGTTGAAAATGTATTTCTTAGTGGTCCCTAGAAAATAAGCCTAGGCACCAAATCTTTCTATTTTTGGCAACTTTTTCTAGTTGAAACAATGTATTTCTTAGTGGTCCCTAGAATATATAGATTACTTTTCGTGGGTTACTGGTTGGTACTAGAATTGGGTTTGGGCTTATTTCAGCCCAGATGTGATGCTTGATGCCTATATTGGCTAGAGTCAATGACATTCGTAACGATAATACTTCCGCACTCCCTCCTATCCCACGTGATCCTCCCAAACAACTGCTCAACATTTGCATAACGTGTCCATTCTCACTTGGATGAGGGATTCGTGCTTGTATTCCACCGGGATTGCATGGGTAAGCCTTATGCGAGTTCCTTTTTTCTTTTTTCTTTTCTCTCCCCGGACATTTGTCATTTTATTTTTTATTTGGTCCAACTACTCGTTATTTTGCTTTTTATGATAAATTCTTCTTTTGTTTTGCAGCGTTGGATGCTTCAGTGAGCATGGCAGTAAGCTTAGGCTTTTGTGGACCTAATGGTTATGGATGAGGATGTTGTGCCAAATCAACATATTAATGCACCACCTGATGAAGAAGATGCTGAGATTGTGGACAATCTTCCTGGGCCACAAAATGCTGATGTTGCGCCTAAGGCTCAAAATGTCCAGGCAGAGGAGCATTGTGTTATCCTGTCAAACGCCAGTGAGATCGAGGAGGAAAGGGTGGGGATTTTATTATCCACAAAGATCGCGACTAAGTCTCGAAGAACGAGTCTAGTTGCCTGACAAAGAAGCTCAAACGTATGACCAAACATCCAGACAAGGTGGAGGGTCTGAGCTTGAACATAGAACATTTGTTGTCCTAGATCAACCGTCCACGAACTCATTTGCCCCATTTTCTCAAACCCTTTCTACGTCTTTAAACAAAACATTAAATCACGTACATGTGAACTATGGATTAGATTAACATGTGATTTAAACACATGTGATTATAGAGGTTTTATAATAAATCAGCACTAATCTAGAATTTGATATATAATATGTGTTATATGCTTGTAAAGACATGTGTAGGGCGGAGCCAGAACTTTATTGTTGAGGGGGCAAAATATGATAATTTTTTGAAACTACACTAAAAATTAGTCCGTTGGGGGGGGGGGGGGGGGGGGGGGATTTACAAAAATAGCCGAAATTTTTCAAAAATTTACACTACAATGGGTATGTGGTTTGCATTACAAAAAGCGAGGAAACTTTTTAGTTTATACACAAAAAATTATGCCAAATTTAATATAATTGTTTAATGTTCGAAATTTAAAATTTGTGTTTACACATGTTATATATTGTGTTTACACATGTTATATATTGTGTGAATTTTTGAAATTTTTCGAAATTTACACTACAATTTTTTTCGCCGGGGGGTCACGTGACCCCTTCCCCTAACCGTCGCCATTTCCCGGTTCGGGCAAAAACCTGAACCGGTTCCAATCCGGTTCGGTTCTTTTCGGATCCAGAGGGTAAAAATCTAATAAACGTTACACATAAAGTACTTGAATCAAAAATTAATACATTTTGACTATTTATTCAAATTCGGTTTCATCTTCATTTGCATCTTCATCTTGAACGGCGGACCTTGCGGCGCTTGTAGCTTCATTGTAAGCGATTTCTTCTTCGCTAAGATTGATTACATAACCTTCTTCCACCTCGACCTCTTGTAATTGTTTTTCGTAGTCCATCGGTTCTTCAAGTATTGAAACGTCTTATATACGATCATTCCCATCTAAATAATCCATCAAGCAAATACACATCTCCAACGATAAAGGTGTGAGTCTTGTTCTTCTTACCGACAATACCCTTCCACTAGTAGAAAAAGCGGATTCCGAAGCAACGGTTGAAGCTTGTACGCTTAGTAAATCCCGGGCCATTGCGGCTAGAACGGGAAATTGAGATTCCCTTTGTTTCCACCAATTCAAAAGTAAACTATCAAATTTCTTGAACTCTTCGGCTGTGATAGTGTTTAACCAATCGGTTCCCGTATATCTCCCATATTCGTTGCTATTCAAATTCTCACTCCTAGCCCGTTTACCGCTTTCTTGTCTTAAATTCAAAAATAAGTCCAAATCCGGATCCACGGTTGAAGCCGAAGACCACATACTTGGCACCGAACTCGTTCCCACATTTGTTGCACCATATTTCTCAAAATAAACATAATATAAACGTTTGAAATTTTGTTTAAACGATTCTCGTGCATTTGTTACATAAAAAGGGTCTATTTGGTTTAAAACCAAGTTGTAACCAATCTTTTTGATAAGATATTCCACCCCGCTAAGGTTAAAACATGGGTTTAATGCGGCGGCACAAGTAATTACCGGTGGAATTTCTTGAAAATATTTTTTAAGTTTTTGTTTCATCGGTATAACCATATTCGCAAAAAGTGGACCATCATATTCGTATGATCCTAATTTTTTACACATCAAATAAATTTGGTTGAGGACCGAATGACTCGTGGGATAATAAACACCCGATAACAAAGTTGTTGCGATTTTAAAAACTTTGAGTAACTCGGTTATTTTTTGAATAAGACTCCAATTTTCAACCGAAAATGCTACCATATTTTCTCCACGCCTTTGTCTAGCACAAAGGTCATCATGAAAATGTTGTAACGTGTGTTTTTTGGCGTAAAGCACAAACAAACATGTTGTAAGTCGAATTCCATCTTGTAGGAACGTCCCAATTTGGTGATAAAAAAATGGAATTCGATTCATGACACAATTTTATATACTCCAAATATCTTGTCGGTCCATTTTGAAAAATATCTTGTAACATTTTCCTAAAAGATTCTCTTAAATTAAACATTTGCTCGGTCGCTAGTCCGCTTTGCACAACCTAGTTAATGATGTGTACAACACATCGACTATGATAAAAAATGCCATCAACAATCGGTCGGTATTTTAGTTTTAGTAATCCTACCGCATTTGTTTTATTAGAAGCGTTATCGAATGATATTGAAAAAACCTTGTCTTCTATTTTAAACGTTTTCATAACATATCTCAACATTAAACTTAAATTTTCACCCGTGTGCGGATTTGGAAATATTTCAAAACCAATAGTACGTTTCATCATTTGCCAAGTATTGGGGTCAACCCAATGTGCGGTAACACAAATGTACGACCCCGGCAAACCATTACCCGCCGACCAAACATCGGTTGTTAAGTTTACACTAGGTTTTAAAGCATCAAAACCAATTACTAATTCCTTTTTAACCTTTACCCAAGATTTAATACAATCACGTTTAAGAGTTTGACGGCTTACATGAGTGTAGCGTGGTTGAAGCCTTTTTTGAATCAACCTCGTTAACCGAGGGTTGTCGAAGTGGTTGCGCGGCAAACCCTCTTGAATCACAAAGTGAGCTAAATCTTGACGAAGCTCCCTCTCGTCATATGCAAAAATACTCCCATCTTGTCCCATAACACTTTGTCCCAATCCCGAAGTGCCTTTTGTTGCTTTACAATGTTTATTCGTGTGCTTCTTCAACGTAGAGTTCCCATCGGAATTGATAAAAGTGTGACAAGCTTTACAACGAGCCTTTTTTGAATTATCCGAAAACCTAACCAAGTCGAAATGACACCAAATTTCTTGGTTTCGGGTTGTTTTTCAATCCCAACCTCAAACGGTTGGTTTGTAGAACCTTGAGGTTGAGAAGCGGTATTGTTTGATGATGTTGGTTAAGATTGAGAAGCTTGGTTTCTTCTAGACATTTTTGATCAAGTTTGTGAGCAATTTTTGAGTGTTTTTAGTGTGTTTGATTGTTGTGATTCAACCAAAATCATCAAAGGTATTATAGGATTGTTTAGGAGGTCAAAATGGAGTGTTTTAATGGTTGTTACCATTAGAAAAAGGGCAAAAAAAGGGTGCAACGTCCATATTTGCAGGCTGCTGAAGCTACTGTCTCTTTTTTTGCTTCTGACCGTTGGATCTGGTTCAGAACCGGTTTCCAAGAACCGGATCTCGAACCGGTTTGAAATTATCCGGATAGGAACGGGACCGAGCCGCAGAAACTTGGAACCGGATAGGAACCACTGGATTTTCTAGGAACCGGACCGGTTCTTGCAGTAACTGGTGTTGACCGGATTCGGATTCGGATTTTTTTTCGGTTCCGGTTCAGGAACCGGTGTCTACCCCCCCCCCCCCCCCCCCCCGACCCCCTCTTTATCTCCGCCCCTGGACATGGGTATGTGGTTTGCATTACAAAAAGCGAGGAAACTTTTTAGTTTATACACAAATAATTATGCCAAATTTAATATGATTGTTTAATGTTCGAAATTTCAAATTTGTGTTTACACATGTTATAAATTGGGTGAATTTCAATAATAAAAAAAACGTTTAAAGAAAATTTGAAAGAAAGAATGAAATTTTTTATATCGTCGAAGTATATGAAATTGCCCGTTTATGAAAAGATAATAAAATGCTAATCGTGGCGGTATAATTTGTTTTGGTTAACGATTAACCATTCATAATATATTTAAATTATAAAAAGATGAGTTGTAGTGTGTCCTTTAATATGCAAGAAACTTTGGAGTTTTAGTATCTCTCCTATACACTTTTGTTTGATTAAGATGTCAACGGGTTGCGCAAAGTAATTTGTCGACCCTTAAGAGACAAAACTTCATTTTTGGTAAGATTGAGTTTGCTATCCAAAAGGGGGTTGCGGCGCAACTTGTTTCTTTCTTGCCTGCCATCTTATTGTAATTGTTATTTTCCACATGAAATGATGCTCGAGTGTAATAAGAAGCTTTATTTTCTAGATGTCAACTAAATTAAGGAATATCTCTACTTATTTAAATTGACTTTGATTGGTGTAACGTTTTTCTTCTATATAACACTACAAAGTTATCAATGCAAGTGCTCTAAAATAACAAGATACAAAATGCACGAAACTTCTTTCTACTTCTCCCCAACTCCCTCAATTTTCAATTACTAGCTACTCCATGTTTTAGGGTGCATGTTAACTACGTGATGCCACTCATTACGTGTTATATGACTAACCAAAATCAAACAATAAAAGAATTAACGACATATAAACAGAGTGACAAGATCTCTTTTCTTTCGATGATGAGACGTTCTCTTTCATTATGGTCGATTCCAGCTACTCTACTCGTCGTGATCTTTGCATCTGGTTTCTCTCTATCTCTCTATATCTCTCATTACGATTTACGAATATGGTCGATTCCAATTATTTAGTACATTAGTTTTTTTTTTTTTTAAAGTTATGATATGATAATGGTTGTTGTCACATCTTTTGAATCACTTAATGTTAGAGAAAGAGCAATTAGTTGTTACAAACTTTTGGTAGTGGTAGCGATATTAAGATGGTAACAAGTGTTTGACAAGTGCAGAGATGACGAGAACTACAGGCGAAGAAACGTTTGGGGTGTGTACACATCCAAGTAAGACCTACAAGGGACCATGCTTCAATAATAACAACTGTCGCATTATTTGCAAAGCTGAAGGTGCCGTTGGTGGATATTGTCGATTTTTTAGCTTTCGTTGTACTTGTGAAACGTGTGATCACTATGTAACGGATCCATAGATCGTATATCTTTCCAAATGCAATAAATTGTATGATAACTAGAAATGATAGATATGTACCATGATGAAAAGGTGATCATTTGCCTCACATTTTCACTTTTTCCATAGACAGAATTGTTAGTGATGCAATCTTGTGGAATGTCGTTGCTAATCTCTAATACTCCCTCCGTCCCAAAATAATTGTCCTGTAAATAATAAGAGTAAGATTTTAATGAAAGAAAATGAAATAATTCGACTTTTTGATTTGTCACACGATAAGTGTTCTGTTACAAATAATTTGACCCATCAATTTAGTAATTGTAATGTAATAGATTACTACGTAATATATATGCTGAAATGAATCTTTAAGCAAATAATTAGTACTAATAAAAAGTTACAGTTAGAAAGTCAAACTAATAAAAAGTCAAAATCGGAGAGATTAGTAGTTTAGAATAACCCCTACATTTATCTTTAGGATTATCTGGTAGTGATGTAAGGTCCTATAGTAGTAATGAATTTTTGGGTAATCCGTTGTCATTTTCGTATTCGAATGTGTCTGAGTTGGTTACGAGTTCTGGGAGGATGTTGCAAGAGACCGTGTCTGAGTCTATTTTGACAATGGGCGCAAGTGAGTGGAAAAATGAGTTGGTTAAATTGCAGCTTAGGTTAGAGACACGAACTGATTTTACTAAATAAAATCTTTTGAAAGCGAATAAAAACCAGATTGAAATATTGGTTTCTGTAAGAACAATTCTTGATGGGTTTTAAAAGTTGGTATTCCTACTAATGAATAGATAGAGATTTTTATGTACGAGAGGTGTAAGAACATGAAGTGTAAACTAGTATTACCCGTTGAAGATTGTGAATGCAAGATTTCTTCTACGATGAAAGGTTTTTGTAATAAGTGTATGTGTCCTGTTTGTTTAAACTTTGATTGTGCGAATAATGCACGTAGTTGGGTTAGGTGTGACGTGTGTTCTCATTGGTGTCACACGGCTTGTGGTCTAGAGATGATTTTCATAAAGTCGGGTCCGAGCTTAAAGGGGGCTGCGGGGACGACTGAGGTTCAGTTTCATTGTATGGGTTGTGGACATGCTTGTGAGATGTCTGGTTATGTTAAGGATGTTTGATTAAGGAAAGAGCTTGAGTGTGTTGGAGAATAAAGGGAAGGAGCTTCATTTGAAGGCTGGTGATTTGATACGGAAACATGATAATAAAATGATGTCATCTTCGGATGTGTGCGTCTTCATGCTTCAGTTTTTCGATTGTAAGTTTCTTGATGTTTTGTGTTGTATCAGGCTTCTATCTTTTTGGTGCTTTTGTTCTTAACATGTTTGGATACCTTTGCACTTATTTAGACCAACTGTCCGAATACTCGTAAACAATATGTTTTGCAAAGTTCGAGCATTATGAATATTTTTATATAACTATGCTTATATTGTATAAATAATCATAAATTACAGTAAGGGGTGTTTGGGATTGTTATTCTAAAGCGGTTATCTGCTTATTTTTAAGTACTTATTATAGAGTAAAATAAGCAGTAAGCTGTAAGCACTAAGCACTAACATTAGAATGCCAAAAGGTCAAAACTGCAAATGTGCGTACAATAAGCAGAGAAACGGATAAGCATTTAAATTTGAAATCCCAAACACCTCTAATACCGAGGTTATTTCTCATGGAAAACTTAACAATTTGCATTATAATAATACTAGCAGGGTACCCGCGTGTTGCAGCGGCGGGTACCGTGAAATAAAATTTTTCAATAGAATTAATAAAAATGTCACGGGATGTCATTCCGACACCTAAATTTGCTTGGTCACAGCTTTGTGTATCGAGTCGAGTTTTATTGAGTCGAGTCTTGGTCACAGGTTCATGTCTAGGTTAAGATGGAGGGTTGTACATTGTGTTTAAATGATTGTAATATTGGGTGTAAGAGTGTTCTTAATGCTATTAATATAGAATAAGGGTTGTACATTGTGTTTAAATGATTGTAATATTGGGTGTAGAGATGTTTTTAATGCTATTAATGTAGAATGAGGGTTGTATATTGTGTTTAAATGATTGTAATATTGGGTGTAGGGGTGTTTTAATGCTATTAATGTAGAATGAGGGTTGTACATTGTGTTTAAATAATTGTAATATTGGGTGTAGGGGTATTTTTAATGCTATTAATGTAGAATTCTAAGGAAAGTGGTCTGAATTTCGATTAATGCTAGTTTTTATTGTACACAATGCTTTGGTTGTTGTAATTATGAAAATTGCTTGCTTTAAAGTGTTGTAAACCATGCATCATTTTGTGTACATCTGAATTTTTTTGGAGAGAGAGTCCTTCCTCCATTATAAGTAGTATAGATAATGTGTAAACATAGATGGCATATCCAAAATTCCCACATCTAATCTTCCACCAATCATTGTCCGTATTTGATTATTTCCAAACCTTAACGTCCACCAATTACTTTCTACACTTCGAAAACATTAGGTAGCAGAGCGGGTCCCTTGTTGGCTTTACAAGATCCTTCCCAAAACGACATTAATTCTTCTATGATAAATGGAAGCACTATGACGATCAAGGATGAATGGCTAGAAAAGTCAACCAAAAAAGACAGTTATGACAACGTGGATAGCCTCGTGAAGATAAGGAAAAAAGCCTAAGCAAGAATGTACCAGAACAAGGCTGATGAAGCAAGAAAAGAAACATAGGGACATAAACGGGTGATCAGGATAAACATCGGGAAGTTAGACGAAAAGTACGTATACAATAAAGATCGCTAAGTTATGTCTGAATGAATCAGAGGAGTGAAAGAAACAGACAGTTGAGGAGTTCAAGGTTGTTGAAAACGGTCAAGTCAAGTATTACAAGATGAAGATAAAAATGCAAGCAGAGATTGCTGGTTTACTGCAGAGTCTAGAGAATGGGAGAATACTGAGAAACAGTGGTATAAATAATAATTAGTAATTAGTGATTTGTAAGCAGATTTATCTGATTAATGTTTGCAGAATGATTCTTGCCCTTCTTGCTGACTCAGCCCTGGTAACAAAAAGTGGTCAATTCTAATATAAACTAGCATTTGCAAACTTGAGCCAGTAAATAATGAATAAGTTTAATATCTTCTTATGACTAACACTAGAATAAACGATTTTAGCCAAAAGTGATACAAGATCTCAATTCAAAAACTGTTTAAAACCATTACAAAAACATTGAATGAAATTTCACAAACAATAACAATAACAGTAACAAATGAAGCTAAATACATAAACCATCTTTTTCCCTCTTGGTATGACTTTTCTTCCTCCTCCTCGACTTATCACTCATAAACGCCTTCTCCAACTGATCGACTCTTTTACTTAGCGAATTTATCATCCTCGTTTGCATCTCGTTCCACTCTGATATCTGCATCATTAGTTTCAACATTTTCCGAAAATTTTAAAAGGTGTCTTGATCGTTTATTGATCCCACTATTATAATTAACCATATTTTTTGAACTTTGTAACTCGTTTTAATAATTTCAATCTATCGATTTTTTGCATAAAAAAGTATACAAATTCAAAATAAATAATAAATGAGGATTTAAAAAGTTGTGAAAAACAATTGAATACAAGCATTTGTAATTTGTATATGATGCATTAACACTTGTATTGCTTAAAAATGCATTAATAAGTGCATAACAAAAATTATTAGAAAAAATAACATTCATGCATTATATGTGGGTTGCAGCGGTGGATATCCTGGGATTAAAATTTAAGCACCAACAAAATAACAATGATGAACTAATTAACCGGAGAAAAAGAGTGATTCCAGTCCGACCCAGTTCACCCGTTTTTACCGGTTGGGACTAGTCCTCTCCGTTTCATTTTTGAATGGCTTTTATTGGCTAGCCAAACTCATGGCAACTTTGGATTCCGGTTGAACCCCGTTCGTCTGGTCTGGTTTTCAAAATCATATGTACTATCAACTTGTTAGCATGTAAATTGTATAAAGTTTTGTGTGTTTTACTTTGTACAATGTGTATAATAACATGTATTTTTCATTATATGGAGGTTTTTAAAATAACATTAATTAGTGTATTTAATGGTGTATTCTTAATTTTAAGATTTTTGAGATGTGTGTTTAATTGAATTGTACCAAGAGCTTTATATAATGTATTTCTTAATTTTAAGAGTTTTGTAACATTGGAGAGATGGTGTTCTCTCCATTATATGTAGTATAGAATATATATTTGTGTAATATTTTATTAAAAGATATATTTTTCACTTTGAACTTTACACCTTTGCATCATATACCGTTAATAAATTTGTCCCAACTTAAACAAAAAAAAAAAAAAAAAAAAAAAAAAAAATAATATAAAAAACTTGCAGTTGATTTTTTCCGAAAATTTCAAAGGATGTTCGGATGACACTCTTACGATAACTCCTTCTATCGATTTATTTATTTATTTATATTAATTATTATTATTATTATTTTGCATAACAAAGCATACAAATTCAAATAAATAATTAATAAGGTATTAAAATATTATGAAAGGTAATTTTATAAAAGTATTTGTAGTTTGCACATGATGTATTAACACTTATATTTCTTAAAAATCCATTAATGAATGTCTTACAAAAGTTTTATGAGTGCCTGGTTTTGTAGATACTAGACGAATATCCACGTAAAACGACGGTGTATAGTGGCAAATAATTATACGCGCGAACTTGTGGTTCTTGTGTGACTCTTGATGCAACACTTATGGGTTTTAGTTTGTATTCATTGCTAGAAAAAAAAATCGAGTTAGAAACGAAAACCGATAAAAGTTTGAGGAAGACACAATATTTAAATTATTAATTTAGTGATAGATGTTGTAACTGTTTTAATCAATTGTGCATTGAGATACCACATTACTCATTTTTAGTTTTTAAGTTTCAAGAATATTTATCCGTTCTTTATATATTACTATTAAAGTTATAAACAATCATTTATAGTATTTAATTATTATTTATGAATAAAATGTTTTAATACGTAGAGAAAATAACATATATCCCTATTTAATGCTATTTAATATTAATTAATGATGCAATTAATTATTAAAAACATAAACATTTTCTTTGAATTCTAACTATTTGGAAACTGTATATAAATACCAAGGTACCAACAAAGATGATAATACAACTCTAAATATTTATTCTCTTGAAAATTTTATTTACAATAGAAAAAAATATGATGTGTTTTCTTATCATTTCTTGTTGTTTACAAGTTTTAGCAAAATGATTGTTGACGGGCCACAATAATTCTGCCATCGTGATGGTAATACTTTAGTGACTCTCATTTGTTTGTTTTACTTTATAACTATCATAGTGCTGCCATATATTTCTGAATTAATATAACGAGGTTACTACTAGAGTTTGCGAACGAGGTTACTACTAGAGTTTGTGCGTGGCTGCTGATTTTTATGTTTCGTTAATAACAGATATTGTACGTTATATATATAATGGTAAAGTTACAATAAAAAGACAAATATCTTTAAAAAGAATTCAAGTGATTTTTTTTTTTTAATTTCTTTAAAAAATTTCACGAGATCGGGTATGTTGGTGCATAATTTTTTTCATAATTCTTTCGTAAAAAGGATACAAACTTTTTTTTTTTTTTGGAAAAAAAATCCATTTTTAGAATAACTTTCTTCATCTTTTTTATGCACCACTATACATGATCTTATGAAATTTTTTTAGAATTTTTCGAGAACCTTTTAAAACATAAATCTTTTGTATCTTTTTTACGGATATTTGTTATATATATATATATATATATATATATATATATATATATATATATATATATATATATATATATATATATATATATATATATATATATATATATATACACTAGAGTTTGCGAACGAGGTTACTACTAGAGTTTGTACGTGGCTGCTGATTTTTATGTTTCGTTAATAACATATATTGTACGTTATATATATATAATGGTAAAGTTACAATAAAAAGACAAATATCTTTAAAAAGAATTCAAGTGATTTTTTTTTTAATTTCTTTAAAAAATTTCACGAGATCTGGTATGTTGGTGCATAATTTTTTTCATAATTCTTTCATAAAAAGGATACAAACTTTTTTTTTTTTTGGAAAAAAAATCCATTTTTAGAATAACTTTCTTCATCTTTTTTATGCACCACTATACATGATCTTATGAAATTTTTTTAGAATTTTTCGAGAACCTTTTAAAAAATAAATCTTTTGTATCTTTTTTACGGATATTTGTTTATATATATATATATATATATATATATATATATATATATATATATATATATATATATATATATATATATATATATATATATATATATTATACAAATCACCCCCTCTTTCCTTTTTTTTTTTTTTTTCAAACCAAACTACAGAGACCTCGTTGTATTTTCCTTCATTCTTTAAAGAAGGGTTTGTATATTGGTACCTACACCTGGGGGTGGGGGTGGGTTTCAAAACTTACCATGAAGTTTGAGATCATTTGATTACCTTTTCAATAGTACACTTTTTAATAAATAACCATTTTATTTCTTGAACGTTAGCGTTAATTAAGATGTTGCATGTGATTTTTTAAGGTGTTTTATACCAAAAACTTGATTAAATTTTCTCACATTATAAATTTAATTTTTCTTTAGAATACTAGATTTTAGTCCATAGTAGTATCTCTAATTCAATATGTGCTAGATACTTACATATTAAGATTTATTTATTAGTTTTTCTAATTAATGTTTTTATGATATTTGGCTCCATGGCAATTCCAGTGTAACATCATTTACTATTGATTTTAAGCCTAAACTTTGCGAAATAAGTATTTGTGTTGACACCTGCTTAAATCGCAAGGCAAAAGGATGGATTATACAAAACTCAGGTTGTGAAGGCACTATTTTCATTTTTTGTACAACCCCTAATCCCATCACTGATTATCCCACAAACCGTTAATGGGAAATTATGATTATAAATTTCATAAGAAAGTGAGTATCAGTTTGAGTTTTGTCTTGATTACATTATTAAAACCCACAAAGCTACATAGATAAATCTACTTTGCTTGATCTTCACCTACTATTGGACTAACTAAGCAAATATTATTAACATAATTCTTTTGGATCATGTGAATTTTATAAAATTAGAGTTATTTTATGAATATTCGAACTATGATGCAAAATTTCATCAGTGTCATGTGACATTGCGTGAAAACCCCTAGTCCCATCACTGGTTATCCCAAACATTAAAGAAACGACGACATTGGTAACTCTTATTACAAACAACCCATATTTATACACACAAACACCATATAAAATAGACGTATATTAACAGTGTCATACGCTACGTTTAGAGCTATAACTATGAAGAGAGGAACCCAATTAGAAAACTATGACACCTGTTTAAGGTCAGATAGCAGGGTACATGGGCGTTGCGGCGGCGTGTACCTGTACTTAAAACTTTCGGTGGGATTATTTTTACCTTTATGTTTTTCGATACAATAATTTTAGGGATGATGAAAATTTATGTTTGAATAAAAAGAGGGCATATCAAACTAAATCATATAAAAATTGTAGATTACCTTTGTGATGTTGCGGATATAAAGATGCAATAGCTGATAACATTATGGAGGTATGAGGCCAAATTGGTTGTAACCAGTGTTGCAAATAGTCTACAAGGCCGATTAATCGCTGATTAGGTGCTACAAGGCCACCGACCTTTCTGATTTATATAACTGGGTCAAACAAATAGGTCAACCGTGGTCAACGGCGGTCAATGTTGGGCAAACTTGCCGGAAACCTATAAATCTTGCCGGAAGTACCCAAAACTCACTGTAAACTTATTTTGATCACTTATAGTAACTGTTTAAGTCTATTACAAGTTGTTTTTTAGAAAATCCCTTGTCGGAAATGCCTAAAACTCACCGGAAATACACAAAACTAGCCGGAAATAACCAAACTTTGTCAGTATTGCCAATCCGATTAATCACCGATTAATCCCGCCTAAACCGATTACAAGCTACAAAGTGGTCGACCACACGAATACCGATTCACGATTTTAGCAACCTTGGTTGTAACACCGCCAAATCGGCAGAGCGGAATGGTCACCGGGGAGTTACGTCATGGTATAGGATCACACAATAAATAGAGAACGACCTAAATGAGACATTTTAAAAGTACATTTGATTTAAATAAAAATAAGTTACATCATCGCTAAATAATTACATCACATAGTCCAAAATAGGAAAATAGTTTCGGTACAAGCCATAAATGTTTGTGTAAAACACTTCTTGAAATGCAAGTAAATAGATGGCATGCCTCAAAGTACAGTCAAGCAGGAAATCAATAACCTGACAAATACACGCTTAAAAGTCAGCATAACGCTGGTAAGTTTATAGGTTTAAGGAAATACAGTTAAGTGGACCACAAAGTTTTAAGCATATGAACATTACAACACATATAATGTCATACAAAAAGTATATTACGCTAGCACTAAGTTCATGACACCGAAGCTACGACAGTGGAGTATGTAAGATAAAGCACATAATATAAAGACCCGGTAAGTGTCTAACCCTTGACACTTAAGTTCCGACATGGTGTACGTCCGTTTTCCTACCTTGTAAAACAGAACGGGGGAGTCACCCCGATAGATCTATCTATAACACCCGTGCTTCACTCAGGAACTAACGGTTCATGAAATTGGGCATAGTGGGTTATAGTTCTTAGGCTAACACTTGTGTTTAAGTAGGTGTTTTCCAGTAACTTAGAGGGTTTTAATCATTCCATAAACATCTTCTATTGGTTTGTTGATTCTATCATAATTTATGTTTTCAATTATCATTATTGTTGCTTTTTCTTCATTGATTATGCTTGCTAATTCACCTAGTATTTACCTATGATTGTATGAAACTTATTAATGATTAATTAGATCTTGTTGTCTTCTTATTGATGTTTGTGTCTATCTTCATCAATTAAGGCGTGACAGATTCAGTAAGTCTAGTTGATTTAGTTTATAATTCTTGCTTCTTACCGTCTTTTGTTTAATTAGTTGTTATCGCGTTAGGAGTTGGAAAACTGGCTAGATCTAGTGATTCCTGCTTGAACATCTAACTAAACACTCCACTATAGTGCAATAAAGGGTTTGTTCATTGTATTTATTGCATGAATTGCGATCGCTGACATTAAGATTCTTAACGAGTTCTATACATTCATAGATTTAGGGAATTTTGCACCACCTTACGACTGATATTAAAGAATACAACGCTTTAATTAAAAAACGGGCATGGCAATTTAGTAGATGGAATTGGATAGGTAGCAAGGAATAATAAATCATAGGTGAATACGCTTTACATACCTTGTAGAACCTTAATTTACTTTTATTGCTTTTAGTTTATTAGTAGTTTAATTAGTTAAAAACTAAACTCTCTGAAACCCCGGATTTTTAATTGCTTTCTAATAAAATATAAAATACAAAAATAATCATCCTTCAACTCTTAGACTTAATTCGTCATACACTTCGAGCCTTTATTATTATTATTATTATTATTATTATTATTATTATTATTATTACTATTCAAGAAAATAATTTTTTTTTATATGTATTTAGAAGGTATACATCAAAAGAAGTGTATAGAGGATTTGATGGTTTTCCCAAAATTGAATTGATAAGTTACCATTATATTCAAATGGAAAATGATAAGTCACCATGATAAATGTTCTAGTATTGATAAGTCACCATAATATTCCAAAATAATAATAATAATAATAATAATAATAATAATAATAATAATAATAATAATAATAATAATAATAATAATAATAATCGCCATTATATTCAAATGAAAAATGATAAGTCACCATGATAAATGTTCTAGTATTGATAAGTCACTATAATATTCATTTTTTTCTTGTATGTATTTAGAAGGCACACATCAAAAGGAGCGACTTAAATAGGTTTCTTAAAAGGCAACATATCATCTTTTTTATTTACTTCGGCTCCATTTTAGGCTACGCTTTCTTAGTTTAAATTTTCTTTTCATCCACTTTAACCTTAAATAGTTTTTTTTGTCTTTAAGTTAGTTAGCTATTTGTTAGATCATACATATAAAACATTGCCTTTTTAACGGTTTAAATGTTTTTTAGTCTTTAAATTCAATTACGTTCTGTTTTAAAACATTTATTTTGAGATGCAGAGAGTAGAGAGTCTGAAACAGTTCGTAATTGTTAGTTAAAATTAAATTTTAACTATGTAAATAATACTTTGTAAAAATTAGAATGTTAAAATTATAAAAATTCCTTTTTTCTTCCCTTTATTCGTTCACACTTTGAAAAATGAAAATAAATTAGTGAAAATGAAAAATTAAAATTCAAAAAAACCGAACAAGAAACTTAATGAAAAATTAAAATTCAAAGAAACTGACCAAAACTTTTCAAACCTAAACCCAATTGTCTTTATCGCCAAAACTCGTATCCGTTAGCGGCGTTGCTAAATCAAAATCTGTTGCCAAACTGCGACAAAAAACATTTCAAACCTAAACCCGGTTGTCTTTATCGCCAATTGAATTAAGGTACCATTTCGAACCTAAAACCAGTTATCTTTATCGCCAATTGAATTCAGGTACCATTTCGATCTATGCTGATTTAGTAAATGAAATTCATTACAATTTGATTGGTTTATGATTAGGGTTATGTTTATTTAGGGGAAAATATTAATTTTCGTCTATGAGTGTTTGTGTTTCCATTTATTGATCTTCGCATTTGAGGTGTTTGTGAAAATGCCTATCTAAAAGTCTTGAGCTCACTTTGATATCGCCAATTGAATTAAGGTACCATTTCGATATATGTTGATTTAGAAAAAGAAATTCATTACCATTTGATTGGTTTATGATTAGGGTTATGTTTACTTAGGGACAATATTGATTTTGGTCTATGAGTGTTTGTGCTTCTATTTTTTTTTGAAAAGGCAAATTAGATTAATCAACCAAAATATAAGAATTACATAATTCAATAGGAAACATAGGATACACCCCATGCTCCCTTACTAGGACAAAAATATCAACATGTCAATACAAAACAAACTTGCACATACATCTACACTATAACCCAAATTGTACTATCAACCAACACATTAGACAATATTGCATTCCAAAATGTAGGCCACCAAATGATCAATAACAATTTCAGATAGGCTGTCCCATCTTTCATGACACGCCACACTAAACTCATTGTGACCATTTCACCTAATCTATTCATAACGCATAGCCATGCTATCCCATTTCAGACCCCATTTTCCTGTAGCAGCTATAACTACCTTAGTTCCCTTTACTCTCAAACCCATCAGTTTGAGCTTAATATTCTCTTGTATGATTTGAATCAAATCTTCAGTTTTTCTAGGGTTTTCCTTAAACTGCCTATTGTTTCTTTCTTGCCACAAAAATACACCACAGCTGCCACTACAAGTTTGTTAATTACACGCCAAATACCATTTCTGAAAGGATAGCCAATGAGTAAACTAATAATACCCTGTAGATCATTTTGCAACCCTCTAAACATCAGTCTTGTCTTCAATTCATTCCATATCTTCATTGTATAATCACACTGAAAGAACAAGTGGCTATGAGAATCTTCAGAATTAGCACAAAACACACATTTAAGAGTACCATTAGTCTGCCATAACTGCATTCTTCTTGTGTGGATTATCTTCCCTGAATAGCAAGCCAAAGAATAAATGCTTGTCTTGGATTGTATTGGGGAAACCATATTATATGAGCCCACCAAACCTTAGGCCAATTATCACTTAAATCCATCCACACCAAACCATACATGTTTTCTAATAAGATACAATATTGGGAACTGATCTAACCAACTACTAGGCCAAATCCCACGGTTATGTTGAATCATCTTACACACATGAAATTACATCTTAGCCACATTAATCCCTTATGCACCTTCCTCTCTGCGATATTATATTACATAAAGGCCCATTTTCTGTCCATTTATCAAACCACATAAATGTTCTCTGCCCATGGTACGTGGGAATCGCACCAGGCTTTACCTCTTAAGGGATCTTGAGAAGCTTACAACCCCCATCAGGTAGTGTACCTGATCGTTGTAGTATAGTATAGTGACAAGTACCGGGGGATTGATCGTTCAGCTAGGAATAGTGTCGCTAGGATTAGAAAACCTAAATACTAGTTCTAAAGGTGAGGGATGATTCTTTTTGTATTTTTATATTTTTTATAGAAAGCAAGTAAAAATCTCGGGTTTGAAGGATTTGGGCGGAATTAGTTGCTAGTCAACTAACCCAATACTAAAGATGCAATCAAAATAAAATACTAAAAATGAAAATAAACTAAATTATACTAAAGTTGTGAGCAATAAGTGGAGAAAATGTGTTTACTTAGATTTCACTACTCCCTAGACATCTTTTACACGTTAATTACTTGTTATAGTTGCGTGGATGACGGATTGTATTCCTTAATACCATTCATGGGGTGGCGCACTTAACTCCCCAATCCTATGAGCTCTTATCTCCTCCTATACCATGCCCAGCACAACCATAGGGATTATAAACAGTGGCTCATGCATTAAATACAACCAATAAAACCTAGTGCACATCAGTTCATGTTTCCTAAGACGTTCAAGCATGTTACCAATTGGAAGTCTGCAGTTTTTTTAAGCCTAACATCGAATTCATTCATCCAAAACAACTATAAACAAGTAATCAACACATAATTAACATATAGGTTTCATTAGATCCAAGCAAACACAAGATAGATCTAGCCTAGCATGATGGAATTAAGACAAGAACAAGATATAGACAACCAACACATAGACATATTGATTGAATTAAAAGAATACTTATCTCAATTACACATGAAAGGTATCAAGGGCTTACAACCCTTGAAAAACCTGTAAAATTCACACCAAGTTCGTACTTAGGGTTTCTCAAAAACTTCTCTTTTTTTTAATGTGAAAATTAGAAAACTATATATAGGAAATAGGGTCTGACGGCGTCAAGACAAAGCTTGTGACGCCGTCACCTCGCCGCCAAAATATTTCTCGGACTGCCTTGATCTACTTTTGACGCCGTCATGTGTTAGCATTTCCAGGCCGTCATGAATTTTACTCTTGACGCCCTACTTCGTGACGCCGTCCATTCTGTACTGGGTCGTCATGGAATTTACTCTTGACGCCGTCACCTACTGTTCCCAGCAAGGAAAATTAAGACTTTGGCGTTTTCTTCACTTTTATGCTCCAAAAACGTCCGAATTGCTTCCTTTTCCAGATTTCACTCCCAAAGTACCTAAAATCACAAAAGGAACGATTTAGGGCAATATTTGATCAAATAAATTCAATTCCGGGCTTAAATGACCCCCTAAAAGTGGTTCATTTTTTGCCTCATCATATACCCTTCCACTTGAGATTTGCTCGTCCTCAAGCAAATGCGCTTTTATTCTAGTCAAAATACAAGTTAGGGGTTATTTAACACTAATATAAAAGTAATTACAACAAATAATCGTTCCACTAAAAACCAATAGACAAGCACGAAGGTCATACACTAGCACCTCACAAATAGTGTTTAGATACTCACATCTCTCGGGTGTAATAAAGTATAAATTACAATATGGAAACGGAAGATATCTCTCACTACCTGTCATAGCAAAATAGATTACCATAGGCTTGGGAAAGGATCAAACCTCCACCACATGGTGTAAGCACCTAGGATAAACTATCAAAGAGGTCTTTTAAAGGGTTGTAACGTTAGGTGTAGGGATATGAAATACACGGTTTTGTTGGATAAAGGAAGTTTCACTGGTGGCGAGTTAACAATCTTGGTTAATTACATGTACAATGTGGCGTTGCTAAGCCAAGACTAGACTCAACTTAAGCTAATAAATGAAAAATAACAAAAACATAAAATGAACATAGAATAAAAAGGGATGGTAGTCCGTATGTTTTTTCTCTTTTCCTTTTTCTATTTTTTTTTTTTTGCATACACTCTTACCCTACCATCCGAAATAATACATCATAGGGAATGAATATTCCCCTTACACTTGAATTTTTACATACTTTACAATAAGCTAATCTATTGACTCGAATTAAGAAAATCAAAACACTTGGAGTACTTTTAAGATTAACGTACATATGAGGGTAATATATGATGTTCTTCCCCATTACTCCATAAAATAAGTACTTTACCCATGAGTCCCAATCGTCCCAAAACAATATGTACAAGGATATGACTCGACTTAGCAACCATGTAATCAATTAGATAGTTAACTTAGGGTTTAACAAATAACAATAATGCACTAAAACTGAGCGCATACACGGAAGGCTAAGGCGATTTGGGTGTACATTTAAGTGGGGTGTAACAAATTCTTCCTTTAAGTAAGATGCTTAAAGTTAGAAACGAAAAGATAGGCTCGGAGGGGTGTACTAGGGGTTTCGTGTACTAAAAATGAGTACAGCGCTAAGGGTGTGGGAAAAATTAGTTGACTTAACTAGCCAAGTAATATGACTTAAATGGTCAAGTAATTATAATACGGGTTTAACACAAGGGTGATCCTAATGCCTCTTATCATGTAGTAAATCCTACCACACGAATGTAGTCTCACTAGCGGTCTCGGGATGCATCACTAACGCAAGTTCTAGAATCTAAATGCTACCGGTACACTCATAATCACTAATAGTAAATGCTTTTCCTATCAAATCTAAAGGCGAACCTCACATATTTGGGTGGAAAATTTTTCTGAATATACGGTTATGTGCTAGTCATACAATCTTCTATCCATGAGACGCTTGCTATGGCTAAAGTTTCACTCCTAAATGTTGTAAAAAATTTTAAATTTGGCGCTAAAATTGCACTAACAAGTATTTCTCATAGTTTTATTACACATCTACCATCAAACAAAACAAACTCAAGCGAAAGTGTACATGTAAGGTATCATCATTTTACCCTCCCCTTACACTTAAGATGAACATTGTCCCCAATGTTCAAGTAAAGAATGTAAAAGTGAAATAAGTAAAAAGAATGAAATCAAATACTCCCCTGATTCGCTCGGTATGGATAATAAGGTGGCCAGGTTAAATCTTCCTCCAAGAAAATGAACAATCAAAGCTTCCCTTCCAGAATATAAATCATCTTCTTGTCATACATAACCTGTAAATCCTGAGAAAATAGACAAAAACAACCTCGCATAAAATCGGCGGCATCCTATATAAGTTACTAAATCCTAGAAAACAAGATAAGATATAATGCTTGTGGAATGAAGTTTACAGATCTCCTGGAGATTATAAAACTTAATAATTCACAAAACCATAAGACTCCGTTAGAAAAACAAAACCGGTAAAATTTCCAGATTTTTACACGTGACGCCGTCAAGAGTTATCTCGTGACGCCGTCAGAAGTGACCTGCAGAAATTCTTATGTTAAGTTTCCGGAAAATTTCTGGAAAAACTTGGTCTCACTTCCTGGAAAATCCTGCAAAACTTCATACTGACTCAATACAAGCATTTGACTCTAACAATTACGAATATACAAGTTCATTTAATATTGTGGAGAATCATGATCAGTTTGTTTCTTAAAAACATATTTGGGGTTTCCCCTTACATTTATCTTTTGCAAAAATACTTTTAGGTGGAGTTAAGACTAGGCCAAAACAACAAAGTAAAGTATTTCCACTATTTAGTTTAGAAACATGATCAACCAACAATAAAAATAAAGCATGCATACGGAAGCAAATAACAAACAAACAAAATAAAATCACACAAAACATGGGTTGCCTCCCAAGAAGCGCTTGTTTTTGTTCGAGTCACGAGCCTGACTCTACCCTTATTTAACGGAAATAGGGGAGGTTCTCCCTACACTTAGGATTAAGTGTGGGTGAAAGTAGCGATACATACCCTTAGGGTGTGAATATGCCACGTGAGGTGAAGGGGGTGAGTGAATGGCTTCCTTCATCCTAAAACTACCCGGATAATATTGGTTGATGGGTGGGTCAGTTCCTATTTTGTCTCCTAGAAATATATCTAAGGATGGAAAGGTGTGTAAAGATTGAGGTTCCGGTTCATCAACACTAGGAAATTCCCTAGAACTAGGAGTAAGGTTATCACTATAAATATTCAAACCTATATCCTCAACATGTGTTTCATTATTATCTAACACTAACATTTTCCCAAGTATCTCACGTACTTCTTTAGGCATCTCAACTTCTATGTCCGAATCATATGGATCATCCTCAATATTCTGACTGCTATATACAAATTGCCTAAGAGATTCATCATCATCGATCATAGGACCTAGGTCTTTTTTTATCAATGTGATCATGTTCGGCTAAATCCTCCATCACATCAAGGTCACCTATGTGTTCAGCTTGTACTATGGCATTACATGACAACCACTTAGGTATCTCAACACTAATATATTCATCCCCAAACAAACTTGTTTCATGATCCTGGAAATTTACATTCAATTGACTTGTACTAACGTTTGTTGGGTTGTCTACCCTATAATAATATCGGGCACAATCTTCTATGGTATCCCATGCTTCTTCACCACTTAATTCCCTAAAGTCCCCATTGGCAAAATCCTCAATGCGCATTTGGTCATATTGGCCAACACGATAGTAAAAGGTTCGGGTTAGGGATGCTAAAGCGAAACTATGATGAGGGAATTTTCGGAGTAAATTTCTAAAACGAGTCCATGCATCATATATGGGTTCATCTCGATATTGTTTGAAATTCGAGATGTCAATAGGGTAGAATGGCCTTTGTGGTTGGTGGTATGGTGGATTCGCGTACTCCATAATGGTGAACGGAAGAGTCAATGGAAATTACGAACAAACACACAAAGAAAAAGATAGACTAAAGAAGACCTAAAAATAAAAAAAATAAAATCTTACTAGAAAGGAATCTAGCAAGTAGACCTAATAAAAAGAGATTCTAACCTAGACAATAACTATTCCCCGGGCTGCGGCGCCAAAAACTTGATACGTGGGAATCGCACCAGGCTTTACCTCTCAAGGGATCTTGAGAAGCTTACAACCCCCACCAGGCAGTGTACCTGATCGTTGTAGTATAGTATAGTGACAAGTACCGGGGGATTGATCGTTCAGCTAGGAATAGTGTCGCTAGGATTAGAAAACATAAATACTAGTTCTAAAGGTGAGGGATGATTCTTTTTGTATTTTTATATTTTTTTAGAAAGCAAGTAAAAATCTCGGGTTTGAAGGATTTGGGCGGAATTAGTTGCTAGTCAACTAACCCAATACTAAAGATGCAATCAGAATAAAATACTAAAAATGAAAATAAACTAAATTATACTAAAGTTGTGAGCAATAAGTGGAGAAAATGTGTTTACTTAGATTTCACTACTCCCTAGACATCTTTTACACGTTAATTACTTGTTATAGTTGCGTGAATGACGGATTGTATTCCTTAATACTATTCATGAGGTGGCGCACTTGACTCCCCAATCCTATGAGCTCTTATCTCCTCCTATACCATGCACAGCACAACCATAGGGATTATAAATAGTGGCTCATGCATTAAATACAACCAATAAAACTTAGTGCACATCAGTTCATGTTTCCTAAGACGTTCAAGCATGTTACCAGTTGGAAGTCTGCCAGTTTTCTTAAGCCTAACATCGAATTCATTCATCAAAAATAACTATAAACAAGTAATCAACACATAATTAACATCTAGGTTTCATTAGATCCAAGCAAACACAAGATAGATCTAGCCTAGCATGATGGAATTAAGACAAGAACAAGATATAGACAACCAACACATAGACATATTGATTGAATTAAAAGAATACTTATCTCAATTACACATGAAAGGTATCAAGGGCTTAGAACCCTTGAAAAACCTGTAAAATTCGCACCAAGTTCGTACTTAGGGTTTCTCCAAAACTTCTCTTTTTTTTTTTTTAATGTGAAAATTAGAAAACTACATATAGGAAATAGGTTCTGACGGCGTCAAGACAAAGCTTGTGACGCCGTCACCTCGCCGCCAAAATATTTCTCGGACTGCCTTGATCTACTTTTGACGCCGTCATGTGTTAGCATTTCCAGGCCGTCATGAATTTTACTCTTGACGCCTTACTTCGTGACGCCGTCCATTCTGTACTGGGTCGTCATGGAATTTACTCTTGACGCCGTCAGGGTGTTGCTCTTGACGCCGTCACCTACTGTTCCCAGCAAGAAAAATTAAGACTTTGGCGTTTTCTTCACTTTTATGCTCCAAAAACGTCCGAATTGTTTCCTTTTCCAGATTTCACTCCCAAAGTACCTAAAATCACAAAAGGAACGATTTAGGGCAATATTTGATCAAATAAATTCAATTCCGGGCTTAAATGACCCCCTAAAAGTGTTCATTTTTCGCCTCATCAGCCCACTTCATAATCTATGAAACATGATGCCTAACACTATCTTTTAAATCCAATAGCTTTTTCCATCCACAACTATCAGACGCTCCTTTGGAAACCTCCCAAATACTTCTACCCTTTAGCTTGACTAAATTGACCCATTTAACCCCCAACGAATCCACTCGAGCAATGATTTTCCAAGTCATTTTAGTGTCGTAGTCATTACAAATAGGATTTTGGATGATTTTCAATCTTGTGAGTAGTCATATTTTTGCTCTTTATGATTTTGATTTGGTTCTGCACAATAATTTATCACATTGTTATGACGTAACAAACATTATCTATGTTTTATGACTTGCAGTATTTGTTGTTTGCTCAAATACAAACTATGAATTTGGTAAGTGTGTTCTTACGTTGATGTTTTGCATTTTATATTTTGGAATGGGGTTTTGTAACATTTTGGCATTATTTTTTAATGCAAATGATAGGAACATCCTTTGATATGAGAAATCCTTGAAAAGTGGATATTAGGATCCAGAAAATATTGGAAGGGTCATTTTTTCATCCACTTATAGATAAGATTCCTTATGTTCAGAAAACTACATTTCAGTCATTTATTCAATCATGTTATGATCAAAGTTCAAGAACTTTCACTTTCGGTTGTGATCGTGAGCTTGAGTTGTATTTGGGATTACAAGATGTATTTGCGATCTAAGGGTTTCCTGTTGACGGTAGCCAACCGATTGTATGTGAAGATATAGATACTAAGAAGATTTGCGTTGATATGCTTGGCACTTACGAGGAAGAAGGTAAAATGAAAATGAAGGTGTCTAAATGATGGTTGAAAGACACGTGTGAGACAGTTCCGGAAAGTATATTAGAAGATGCCATTGCACATTATGTATGAGGGTGTCTAATGTACCTTATTGGAACTAAAGTTCTTCCAAATTGCGATAAACCAACTCATTATCCGGTATATTGGTTACAATTTTTAGAGGACTTGTCTCCTTCAAAGTTAAATGATGTTGCATGGGGTGTTGTTGCCATTGCTATGTTGCATACTAGTCTCAGATTGGATAAGAGAAAGAATGTCCAGGGACCAATTTGGATTCTTGAGGTATTCTTTAAATTCAGGATTTACTTTATTTTATATACCATTTCTATGATTATTCTGACTTACAATATAAGTTTTTTTTCTTATTCTTATTATTTGTAGTTCTTTTTTATGGAAAGAATTCCTAAAATTGTCAATCTTATTATGGGGATGCCCATTGGTTCATCTGAAGAGAAAACAATCCCTCTTTTTGTTACTGGTCCCTACTCATGGTACACCCTGGTAAGGATTCGGGAAAGCCAAAAACGAAACAATTTGAGTTTATCCATGACCAGATGATGAGTGAGGTATGTTTTTGCAAACTACTTCTAGTTAAGTAACCCGAAACAGTGTTGTAAAACTCGGACTACTTGGCCAAGTACTTGGCGGTTACTCTCAACTCGGGGAGTCCCCGAGGAGAGTTGGGGAAACTCGGACTAATAACTTGGTCGAACGGTCCAACTCGGTTAAATTCGGGTCAAAATCGGAGGAATCGGGCAACTCGGGCTCAACTTGGGTCAAACATAGTTTAAGGTTGAAGTTTCTAGTATATTTTAAATTTTCTACTACATATTTACGTATAATTTCAAAAAAAATAATTTATATATAAAAATCCCGATCCGAGTACTCCTCGAGTAGCCGATTACTCTTGAAAATTTTTGCCACCGAGGAGAGTTAGAGTTGCGAGTAAACCATGCTCCCAATCACCACCTTTCTCTTACTATTTAAATACCCCATTTTAGGATGTAAATTTGATTCCATATGTTGATTATCCTGGCTATTTGCATAAGAGTATCTTCTTTTCTGGGGTAATATTGTTGAACTTTGATCAAGTTATATATCATGAGCCAGTGAAGGATATCCACCAACTTGACATTATAAATCTACAACCGGCGGGAAGATTGGATGTTCTAGTTTCTAAATCATCTAAGGGATGTCGAAAGAGAAAACTAATGGTTACATATCATCCCTACATTAAAATGTGGAAGAATCGGCATCTTGAAATCAACTGCATCAATGATGCTCGTGCTAGTTTTTTACTTCCTTTCGTGCCTACCGAAAATGATTCTGATGGACCTCAATCCAACCAACAAAATGATATGGAAGACTTTTTGAATGATGTTGCCCGTTCAGCTAATAGAGCATTCATGAATTGGCGTCATTCATGAATGCTCTGTCAGCTGAAAGGGCAGCATTGTTGAAAAAGTCTTCCATATCATTTTGTTGGTTGGATTGAGGTCTATTAGAATCATTTTCGGCAGGCACGGAAGGAAGTAAAAAAATAGCACGAGCATCCTTGATGCAGTTGATTTCAAGATGCCGATTCTTCCACATTTCGATGTAGGGATGATATGGAACCATTATTTTCTCTTTCGACATTCCTTAGATGATTTAGAAACTAGAACATCCAATCTTCCCACTGGTTGTAGATTTATAATGTCAAGTTGGTTGATACCCTTTTCTGGCTCATGATATATAATTTGATCAAAGTTGAACAGTATTACCCGAGAAAAGAAGATTCTCTTATGCAAATATCCCGGATAATCAATACATGGAATCAAATTTACATCATGAAATGGGGTATTTAAATAGTAAGAGAAAGGTGGTGATTGGGAAACTCGCAACTCCGACTCTCCTCAGTGGTGAAAATTTTCAAGACTAATAGGCTACTCGAGGAGTATATGGATCGAGATTTATATATATATATATATATATATATATATATATATATATATATATATATATATATATATTTGAAATTACATGTAAACATGTAGTAGAAAATTAAAAATATACTAGAAAATTCAACCTTAAACTATGTTTGATCCGAGTTGATCCCGAGTTGCCTGATTCCTGGGAGTTTGACCCGAATTTAACCGAGTTGGACCATTCAACCGAGTTGTTAGTCCGAGTTGCCCCAACTCTCTATGGGGACTCTCCGAGTTGAGAGACCGCCAAGTACCCAGTCTAGTAGCCCAAGTTTTACAACACTGTTTGGGGGTACTTAACTATAAGTGGTTCGCAAAAACATACCTCACTCGTCATCTAGTCACGGATAAACTCAAATTGTTTCATTTTTGGATTTCCCGAATCCTTACCAGGGCGTACAATGAGTGGGGACTAGTAACGAAAAAGAGAGACTGTTTTTTCTTTAGATGAACCAATCGGCATCCCAATAATAAGATTGGCAATTTTAGGAACTCTTTCCATAAAAAAGAACTACAAGTAAAAATATAATAATAAAAAAGGACCTTAAATTGTAAGTCGGAATAATCATAGAAATAATATATAAAATAAAGTAAATATTGAATTTAAAGAATACCTCAAGAACCCAAATTGGTCCCTTGACATTCTTTCTCTCATCCGATCCGAGACTAGTATGCAACATAGCAAAGGCAGCAACACCCCATGCAATATCATTTAACTTTGAAGGTGACAAGTCCTCTAAAAATTGTAACCAATATACCGGATAATGAGTTGGTTTATCGCAATGTGGAAGAACTTTAGTTCCAACAAGGTACATTAGATACCCTTGTACATAATGTGCAATGGCATCTTCTGATACTGCCTCAAACGTGTCTTTCAACCATTGTTTAGAAACCTTCATTTTCATTTTTCCTTCTTCCTCGTAAGTGCCAAGAATATCAATGCAAATCTTCTTAGTATCTATATCTTCACATACAATCGGTCGGATACCATCAACCGGAAACCCTGAGATAGCAAATACATCTTGTAATCTTAAATACAACTCAAGCTCATGATCACGACCAAAAGTGAAAGTTCTTGAACTTTGATCATAACATGACTAAATAAATGACTGAAATGTAGTTTTCTGAACATAAGGAATCATATTTATAAGTGGATGAAAAAATGACCTTTCAAATATTTTCCAGCTCCTAATATCCACTTTCCATGGATTTCTCATATCAAAAGATGTTCTTGTCATCTGCATTAATAAACAACGTCAAAATGTTACAAAACCTCATTCCAAAATATCAAATGCAAAATATCAACGTAAGAACACATTTACAGAAGTCATAGTTTGTATCTGAGCAAACAACATATCCTGCAAGTCATAAAACATAGATAATGTTTCTTACGTCATAAACAATGTGATAAATTATTGTGAAGAACCAAATCAAAATCACAAAGAGCACAAATATAACTACTGATGCATGTTTTGCAACCTCGCAAAAGGTTTTAACTCTCAAGGGATCTTGAGAGATTTTGCAATCCACCAGGCAATGTACCTGATCGTTGTAGGGTAGTATATGGTAAGTCTGGAGGATTGGTCGTTCTGTAGGGGAATAGTGTTGTTAGGATTGAGATGTAGGTTAACTAGGTCTAAAGGTGAGGAATGATTCTTTTTGTAGTTTTATGTTTTATGAAAAGTAGTAAAATCTCGGGTATTGGAAGAGTAGGTGGAATTAATTGCTAGTCAAATAACCCAAAATTACTAATTAAACAAAATAAAATAAAATAAATAACAACAAAAGTAAATGTGGTGGACTTCTTATGAGAAACAAGTGTGTTTACTTATATTTCACTACTCCCCAGTTATCTCTTATTGATTTATTAATTTGTCACAATTGTTTAGTTGAAGGATTATATTCCTTTATACCGGTCGTGTGGGCGTGTACATCCTTCCCCAACTCTATGAGTATCTATTTCTTCTTATGTTGACACGTTTAGTATCCTATCATAGAATCATCAAGATCTACTCATGCATTAAATACAATCAATAAAACTGTAGTACACATCCGATTACGTTTCTTAAGACATTCAAGCATGTTAGCGTATAGGAGATTAGCCAGTTTTCTTAAGCCTAATGTGAGTCAATCAACCAAACAATTAATAACAAATCAACAATCAATAATTAACAACTAGGTTTCATTAGATCTAAGCAAACACTAAGGGTCCGTTTGGTTCGCAGAATGTTTTTGGCGGAATTGGAATTTGTCTATGGAATTGGAATTTAAAGGAATTGGAATATTAGTGAATTGAAATCAGTAGGATTTGGAATTTGAAAGAAATGAAATTTGCAAAAACTAACGCGTGTTTGGTTGAAAAAAAAATAAAACAGGAAGAAATATATTATATCAAAATACTTAAAATTTTATTTTAGTTTAAAATTGATAAACTGGATATTATTCATTAATTGTAATAATAATAATAATAACAATAATAATAATAATAATAATAATAATAATAATAATTGATTTTTGATGATAAACATAACTGAATTCCATGGAATTGTAAACATTCCTCCCTACCTTGCTATGGAATGCTGAATTCCACACATATGGGATTTTGAAGTATTTTCATTCCATTTCATTTGCCAACCAAACACATTAAGGAATGGAATTTAGATTCTGAATTTGTTGAATATTCCAACCAAACACGTTATGGAATGGAATCAGATTCCAATTCCATCAGAATCCTGAAGATTCCACGAACCAAACGGGGCCTAAGAGATCTAAGCTAACATGTTGATGAAAATAAAAGACAAACGATTAATCAAACAACACATAGTCATATTGAATGATTAAAAGAGAACTTATCATTTAATTGAACATGAAAGAAAATAGGGTTTGAAACCCTAAAAGTGCTGTAAAATTTAGACTCACAAAGTTCCCTACAAAGTTCCACAAGTTCCACCTTTTTTTAATGAAAAAATCTAAAAGTATATATATAGATACACAGGTGACATCGTCAAGTTATGAGTCCTGACGCCGTCATCTCGTCGTAATTAGGGTTTCTATATGCCCAATTAAGCTTCTTGACGTCGTCACTCTTTAAATTCACTAGGCCATCTCTTGTTATTTTTATGCGTGACGGCCTACTCCAAATAACACGCGATGCCATCACGTGTTAATTCACCAAAAGTCTTCTGGCGCGTCATATGCAAATGATACGTGGGAATTGAACCAGGCTTTACCTCTCGAGGAATCTCGAGAAGCTTACAACCCCCACCAGGCAGTGTACCTGATCGTTGTAGTATAGTATAGTGACAAGTACCGGGGGATTGATCGTTCAGCTAGGAATAGTAAATACTAGTTCTAAAGATGAGGGATGATTATTTTTGTATTTTTATATTTTTTTAGAAAGCAAGTAAAAATCTCGGGGTTTGAAGGATTTGGGCGGAATTAGTTGCTAGTCAACTAACCCAATACTAAAGATGCAATCAAAATAAAATACTAGAAATGAAAATAAACTAAATTAAACTAAGGTTGTGAGCAATAAGTGGAGAAGTTGTGTTTACTTAGATTTCACTACTCCCTAGATATCTTTTACACGTTAATTACTTGTTATAGTTGCATGGATGACGGATTGTATTCCTTAATACCATTCATGGGGTGGCGCACTTAATTCCCCAATCCTATGAGTGCCTACTTCACTCCTATGTCGAGCCGGCTAAGAAGCTCCTTACATGGGATCATTAGAATTTACTCATGCATTAAATACAACCAATAAAACCTAGTACACATCAGTTCATGTTTCCTAAGACGTTCAAGCATGTTACCATTTGGAGATCTGCCAGTTTTCGTAAGCCTAACATCGAAATCATTCATCCAATACAATCATAAACAAGTAATCAACACATAATTAACATCTAGGTTTCATTAGATCCAAGCAAACACAAGATAGATCTAGCCTAGCATGATGGAATTAAGACAAGAACAAGATATAGACAACCAACACATAGACATATTGATTGAATTAAAAGAATACTTATCTCAATTATACATGAAAGGGTTCAAGGGCTGAGAACCCTTGAAAAACCTGTAAAATTCGTACTAAGTTCGGCCTTAGGGTTTCTCCAAAACTTCTCTCTTTTTATGAATGAAAATTAGAAAACTATATATAGGAAACTGAGGCTGACGGCATCAAGAACAAATTGGTGACGCCGTCATCTCGCCGCCAAAATACTTCTTGGACTGCCTTGATCTACTTTTAACACCGTCACGTTATAGCATTTTCCAGGCCGTCACGTATTTTACTCTTGACGCTCTACTTCGTGACGCCTTCAATTCTGTACTGGGTCATCATGGAAATTACTCTTGACGCCGTCAGATTTTTCTTCTTGACGCCGTCACCTACTGTTCCCAGCAAGGAAAATTAAGACTTTGGCGTTTTCTTCACTTTTATGCTCCAAAAACGTCCGAATTGCTTCCTTTTCCAGATTTCTCTCCCAAAGTACGTAAAATCACAAAAGGAACGATTTAGGGCAATATTTGATCAAATAAATTCAATTCCGGGCTTAAATGACCCCCTAAAAGTGGTTCATTTTTTGCCTCGTCATATACCCTTACACTTGAGATTTGCTTGTCCTCAAGCAAATGTGCTTTTATTCTAATCAAAATACAAGTTAGGGGTCATTTAACACTAATATAAAAGTAATTACAACAAATAATCGTTCCACTAAAGACCAAAGACAAGCACGGAGGTCATACACTAGCACCTCACAAATAGTGTTTAGATACTGACATCTCTCGGGTGTAATAAAATATAAATTACAATATGGAAATGGAAGATATCTCTCACTACCTGTCATAGAAAAATAGATTACCATTGGCTTGGGAAAGGATCAAACCTCCACCACATGGCGTAAGCACCTAGGATAAACTATCAAAGAGGTCTTTTAAAGGGTTGTAACGTTAGGTGTAGGGATATGAAATACACGGTTTTGTTGGATAAAGGAAGTTTTTACTGGTGGCGAGTTAACAATCTTGGTTAATTACATGTACAATATGGCGTTGCTAAGCCAAGACTAGACTCGACTTAAGCTAATAAATGAAAAATAACAAAACATAAAATGAACATAGAATAAAACGGGATGGTAGTCCGTATGTTTTTTTCTCTTTTCTTTTTCTATTTTTTTTTCTTTTCTTTTTCTTGATTTTTCGATTTTTTTTTAGACATACACTCTTACCCTACCATCCAAAATAATACATCATAGGGGATGAACATTCCCCTTACACTTGAATCTTTACATACTTTACAATAAACTAAACTAATGACTCGAATTAAGAAAATCAAAACACTTGGAGTAATTTTAAGATTAACGTACATATGGGGGTAATATATGATGTTCTTCCCCATTACTCCATAAAATAAGTACTTTACCCATGAGTCCCAATCGTCCCAAAACAATATGTACAAGGATATGACTCGACTTAGCAACCATGTAATCAATTAGATAGTTAACTTAGGGTTTAACAAATAACAATAATGCACTAAAGATGAGTGCATACACGGAAGGCTAAGGCGATTTGGGTGTACATTTAAGTGGGGTGTAACAAATTCTTCCTTTAAGTAAAATGCTTAAAGTTAGAAATGAAAAGATAGGCTCGGAGGGGTGTACTAGGGGTTTCGTGTACTAAAAATGAGTACAACGCTAAGGTGTGGGAAAAATTAGTTGACTTAACTAGCCAAGTAATATGACTTAAATGGTCAAGTAATTATAATACGGGTTTAACACAAGGGTGATCCTAATGCCTCTTATCATGTAGTAAATCCTACTACACGAATGTAGTCTCACTAGCGGTCTCGGGATGCATCACTAACGCAAGTTCTAGAATCTAAATGCTACCGGTACACTCATAAGCACTAATAATAAATGCTTTTCCTATCAAATATAAAGGCGAACCTCACATATTTGGGTGAAAATTTTTTCTGAATATACGATTATGTGCTAGTCATACAATCTCCTATCCATGAGACGCTTGCTATGGCTAAAGTTTCACTCCTAAATGTTGTAAAAATTTTTAAATTTGGCGCTAAAATTACACTAACAAGTATTTCTCATAGTTTTATTACACATCTACTATTAAACAAAACAAACTCAAGCGAAAGTGTACATGTAAGGTATCATCATTTTACCCTCCCCTTACAATTAAGATGAACATTGTCCCCAATGTTCAACTAAAGAATGTAAAAGTGAAATAAGTAAAAAGAATGAAATCAAATACTCCCCTGATTCGCTCGGTATGGATAATAAGGTGGTCAGGTTAAATCTTCCTCCAAGAAAATGAACAATCAAAGCTTCCCTTCCAGAATATAAATCATCTTCTTGTCATACATAACCTGTGAATCCTGAGAAAATAGACAAGACAACCTCGCATAAAATCGGCGGCAACCTATATAAGTTACTAAATCCTAGAAAACAAAATAAGATATAATGCTTGTGGAATGACAGATTTCCTGGAGATTATAAAACTTAATAATTCACAAAAACCATAAGACTCCGTTAGAAAAACAAAACTGGTAAAATTTCCAGATTTTTACACGTGACGCCGTCAAGAGTTAACTCGTAACGCCATCAGAAGTGACCTACATAAATTCTTATGTTAAGTTTCTGGAAAATTTCTGGAAAAAACTTGGTCCTACTTCCTGGAAAATCCTGCAAAACTTCATTATGACTCAATACAAGCATTTGACTCTAACAAATACGAATATACATGTTCATTTAATATTGTGGAGAATCGTGATCGGTTTGTTTCTTAAAAGCATATTTGGGGTTTCCCCTTACACTTATCTTTTGCAAAAATACTTTTAGGTGGAGTTAAGACTAGGCCAAAACAACAAAGTAAAGTATTTCCACTATTTAATTCAGAAACATGATTTACCAACAATAAAAATAAAGCATGCATACGCAAGCAAATAACAAACAAACAAAATAAAATCACACAAAACATGGGTTGCCTCCCAAGAAGCGCTTTTCTTTATTTACAAGTCTTGTAGCTAGACTCAAGGTCATGGGTTACTACGTGACCTCATCGTTGGTTCCACTCTCTAGGTCGTCTTCTAAACCAGTTTTGTATTCCGGACCTAGTTTCAAGCATTCTTTGTAGAAACCAAGCATCCTACTCTTCACATACTCTACTCCTCTACGTCTATCCTCCTTATTCCTATAACAAGCCGCTTGCTTGTGTTCTTTTTCTATATTAGAGAGGAGGCGGTATTGCTCAATTTTGTAGGGAATTTGATAGGCAACCTCATCATTTTCCTCCTTGAATCTAACTATCCCTAGAGTCGGGTCATAACTCATCCTAGTGGCCTCAACAAATGGTTTTCCAAAGATTACTTGGCTTAGGCAATCATCTATCACCGGACGAGTGTCTTCCACTATCATAAAATCGATCTCATAGGTGAGATTACCTATAATCACATGCAATCCCTTCACTCTTCCTACAAAATTACTTATCAAATTCCTATTAGGCATCATCCTGAAATCAATTTGTTTCTTTATTACCCAATTGTAAGAAGTCCTAGTCATGATGTTTACGGGAGATCTAGGATCGATGTAAGCTTTCCATATATGCATGTGCCCGATATTGCATGGTATGTTAATGTTAGAGGGGTCTCCCATTTTGATAAGGGGTGTGCCAAGGATATATGGTCTCTCAGGACTATCGAATAAATCTTTATGGTATTCCCGTTCTTCCTTGGTGGGCATCTTATCAAAGTATTTCTCTATAGTTTCTACTTCCTCTAATTCCTCTCCCTTATTAACCTCAACCTCCCTACTTTCATCCCTAGTCTCGGTTTCTACTCTAACTTCATCCTTGTCACTTTCTTCTATCTCCTTACTATTGGTTTAATGGTGACAACATTGACAAAGTGGACATGTTTGGATGATGAGGGGTCCTTAATTTGGATTCCGTTATTGGTGTCCCTAGTGTCCTTCCTAGGTGTGGCTAATGCTTGGTTGTTGAGGGCTTTCAACAAGTTGTCAATCTTGTTGGTCATCTCCGTTTATTGTTGGTTGAATTCGGTTTCGAACCTAGCTATGCGAGCTTCTTGAGATGCCATAAACTTAGACATCAATCCTTTAAGATTGTTGGTACTACCATAATTGTTGGAAGGATTGTTGTTGAAAGTACGGTTGGAGGGTGGACCGTTTGGTTGGTAACGATTAGGCGGATTGGAAGAATTGGGTTAATTTTGTTTCCACCTAAGGTTTGGGTGATTTTTCCAAGAGGGGTTGTATGAATCACCGTAAGGGTTTGGCTCAGGTTTGAAAGTGTACCACTTATCTCCCGTTTCGTCGGTACGCGTGGATGCGTAGTCCGCAAAAGCTGTTCCGGGGAGTTCCACACAATCACGAGTGTCGTGGGGACCACTACATAATTCGCATGAAGAAGTGATTTTGTTCACTTGGCTTGAAGGCTTAGGAGCTTCGTAAGATTTCATGAGAAACTTGACTTGGTCCTCAAGTCCCATGATCCTACGGTCGGGAGTGCTAGAATTGTTCGAAAGCAAAGATATTGCCTTGACCATTTTGTTCAAATCACGGGGATCATTCCAACTTTCGTTGTCATAGAGAGCAAGATCTTCTATGAGTTCCCGTGATTGTTCCGCACTTAGATCACATAGCTTACCACCGGCCGATTGGTCAATGGCTCGCCTCGTGGAGAGATCGATATGGTCATAAAAGATTTGGACTTGGAGCCAAATATCTATGCCATGATGAGGGACTTTTTGGAGTAAGTCCTTGAAATGAGTCCATGCTTCATAGAGAGATTCATTTTGACGTTGTTGGAACATCAAAATGTCATTTCTAAGCTTAGTAGTTCTCCCCGGTGGGAAAAATTGAGCAAGGAAACGAGTGGTGAGATCATCCCATGTGGTGATGGATCCCGCTGGTAAACGCTCAAGCCATTGACTAGCTTGATCCCGTAGAGAGAATTGGAATAGGCGTAATCGGGTTGTCTCTCTAGTTTCAACATCTAGGTCTATGGAATCTACGATTATAAGGAGGTCCTTAAGATGTTGGTTTGGATCTTCGGAACGAAGTCCATGGAATGCACATCCGCTTTGCACCAACCGGATGGTGTCGGATCGCAAGGGGGTCACATTGGCTCCGGTGAGCTCAATGGTGTTTCGGTAGCCTTGGTGGCTAGGTCGGGAATACTCTCCTAAGGTTCGGGGCCTAAGAGGTTCTAGTGGTGGGATGACGGGTTCAAAGATGTTCCCATCGTCCATGATGTCGGGTGGTGAAGAGTTACGAACAAAAACACAAAGAAATAAGATAGACTAAAGAAAACCTAAAAATAAAAATAAAATCTTACTAGAAAGGAATCTAGCAAGTAGACCTAATAAAAAGAGATTCTAACCTAGACAATAACTATTTCCCCGGCAGCGGCGCCAAAAACTTGATACGTGGGAATCGCACCAGGCTTTACCTCTCGAGGGATCTCGAGAAGCTTACAACCCCCACCAGGCAGTGTACCTGATCGTTGTAGTATAGTACAGTGACAAGTACCGGGGGATTGATCGTTCAGCTAGGAATAGTGTCGCTAGGATTAGAAAACCTAAATACTAGTTCTAAAGATGAGGGATGATTATTTTTGTATTTTTATATTTTTTCAGAAAGCAAGTAAAAATCTCGGGGTTTGAAGGATTTAGGCAGAATTAGTTGCTAGTCAACTAACCCAATACTAAAGATGCAATCAAAATAAAATACTAGAAATGAAAATAAACTAAATTAAACTAAGGTTGTGAGCAATAAGTAGAGAAGTTGTGTTTACTTAGATTTCACTACTTCCTAGATATCTTTTACACGTTAATTACTTGTTATAGTTGTGTGGATGACGGATTGTATTCCTTAATACCATTCATGGGGTGACGCACTTAATTCCCTATTCCTATGAGTGCCTACTTCACTCCTATGTCGAGCCGGCTAAGAAGCTCCTAACATGGGATTATTAGAATTTACTCATGCATTAAATACAACCAAAAAAACCTAGTGCACGTCAATTCATGTTTCCTAAGACGTTCAAGCATGTTACCATTTGGAGATCTGCGAGTTTTCTTAAGCCTAACATCGAAATTATTCATCCAATACAACCATAAACAAGTAAGCAACACATAATTAACATCTAGGTTTCATTAGATCCAAGCAAACACAAGATAGATCTAGCCTAGCATGATGGAATTAAGACAAGAACAAGATATAGACAACCAACACATAGACATATTGATTGAATTAAAAGAATACTTATCTCAATTACACATGAAAGGGTTCAAGGGCTGAGAACCCTTGAAAAACCTGTAAAATTCGTACTAAGTTCGGCCTTAGGGTTTCTTCAAAACTTCTCTCTTTTTATGAATGAAAATTAGAAAACCATATATAGGAAACTGAGGCTGACGGCGTCAATAACAAATTGGTGACGCCGTCATCTCGCCGCCAAAATACTTCTCGGACTTCCTTGATCTACTTTTGACGCCGTCACGTTATAGCATTTTTCAGGCCGTCACGTATTTTACTCTTGACGCTCTACTTCGTGACGCCTTCAATTCTGTAATGGGTCGTCATGGAAATTACTCTTGACGCCGTCAGATTTTTCTTCTTGACGCCGTCACCTACTGTTCCCAGCAAGGAAAATTAAGACTTTGGCGTTTTCTTCACTTTTATTCTCCAAAAACGTCCGAATTGCTTCCTTTTCCAGATTTCTCTCCCAAAGTACCTAAAATCACAAAAGGAACGATTTAGGGCAATATTTGATCAAATAAATTCAATTCCGGGCTTAAATGACCCTCTAAAAGTGGTTCATTTTTCGCCTCATCAGCAAATAATTCCACCTCTTGAATCTTCAAGTGATGGCGTCACCTTGTAAGGTGTGACGTCGTCAGGTGCAATTTCCAGCATAGTTTCTTGATCTTGTCGTTTTCTTCACTTTTAACTCAAAAAACGTCTAAAATGCACCATATTCCATAATTCTCATCCTAAGTACCTAAAATGAAAAAAGAAGCGATTTAAGGTAATATTTGACCATATATTTATGATTTAGGGCTTAAATGACCCCCTAAAAGCATATCAAATAAATCCTTATCAAATACCTTTACACTTGGTTGAATGGCGGGTTCTAGGATATTATCACCTTCCATGATGACGGATGATAATGATTACAAACAAAGACACAAAGAAAAAGATAGACTAACGAAATCCTATGAAAAGAAAATAAAAATCTCACTTGATAGGAATCTAATGAGTAGACCTAATCAAAATAAAAATCAACCTAAACAATAACTATTCCCCGACAGCGGTGCCAAAAACTTGATGCGTGTTTTGCAACCTCACAAAAGGTTTTACCTCTCAAGGGATCTTGAGAGATTTTGCAATCCACTAGGCAGTGTACCTGATCGTTGTAGTTTAGTATATGGTAAGTCCGGAGGATTGGTCATTCTCTAAGGGAATAGTGTCGTTAGGATAGAGATGTAGGTTAACAAGGTCTAAAGGTGAGAGATGATTCTTTTTGTATTTTTATGTTTTATGAGAAGCAGTAAAATCTCGGGTATTGGAAGAGTGGGCGGAATTAGTTGCTAGTCAACTAACCCAAAATTACTAATTAAACAAAATAAAATAAAATAAATAACAACAAAAGTAAATGCAGTTGACTTCTTATGAGAAACAAGTGTGTTTACTTAGATTTCACTACTCCCTAGTTATCTCTTATCTATTTATTGATTTGTTACAATTGTTTAATTGAATAATTGTATTCCTTAATACCGGTCGTGGGGTGGTGTACGTCCTTCCCCAAATCTATGAGCATCTATTTCTTCATATGATGACACGTTTAGTATCCTATCATAGAATCATCAACATCTACTCATGCACTAAATACAATCAATAAAACCGTAGTACACATCTGATTAAGTTTCTTAAGACATTCAAGCATGTTACTGTATAGGAGATTAGCCAGTTTTCTTAAGCCTAACGTGAGTCAATCAACCAAACAATCAATAATTAACAACTAGGTTTCATTAGATCTAAGCAAACACTAAGAGATCTAAGCTAACATGTTAATGAAAAGAAAAGACAAACGATTAATCAAACAACACATAGACATATTGAATGATTAAAGGAGAACTTATCTTTTAATTGAACGTGGAAGAAAATAGGGTTTGAAACCCTAAAAGTGCTGTAAAATTTAGACTCACAAAGTTACCTACAAAGTTCCACAAGTTCCACCTTTTTTTAATGAAAAAATCTAAAAGTATATATAGAGATACACAGGGGGCGTCAGGTTATGAGTCTTGATGCCGTCATCTTGCAGTAATTAGGGTTTCTTGATGCCCAATTAAGCTTCTTGACGTTGTCACTCTTTAAATTCACTGGGCCGTCTCTTGTTATTTTTATATGTGACGGCCTACTCCAAATAACACGTGACGCCGTCACGTGTTAATCCACAAAAAGTCTTCGTGCGCGTCATATGCAAATAATTCCACCTCTTGAATCTTCAAGTGACGGCGTCACCTTGTAAGATGTGACGTCGTCAGGTGCAATTTCCAGCATAGTTTCTTGATTTTGTCGTTTTCTTCACTTTTAACTCCAAAAACGTCTAAAATGCACCATTTTAAGTACCTAAAATGACAGAAGAAGCAATTTAAGGTAATTTTGATCATATATTTATTATTCAGGGCTTAAATGACCCCCTAAAAGCGTATCAAATAAATCCTTATCAACTACTCACAAGATTGCAAATCATCCAAAATCTTATTTTTAATGATTACGACATTAAAAGACTTGGAAGATCATTGCTCAGGAGGATTCATTGTTGGTTAAATTGGTCAATTTAGCCAAGCTATAGGGTAGAAGTATTTGGGAGGTTTCCAAAGGAGCGTCTGATAGTTGTGGATGGAATAAGAATTATTGGATTTAAGAGATAGAGTTAGGCCTCATGTGTTTCATAGGTTGGAAAATGGGCAGAGAACATTTATGTGGTTTGATAAATGGACAGAAAATGGGCCTTTATGTAATATAATATCACAGAGAGGAAGGTGTGTAAGGGATTGATGTAGCTAAGATGTAATTTCATGTGTGTAAGATGATTCAACATAACCCTGGGATTCGGCCTAGTTGTTGTTTAGATCAGTTCTCAATATTGCATCTTATTAGAATATTTGTATTATCCGATAATGAAGATAAGGTTTTATGGGTGACTAATGATAATAAGAAAGTTTAATACTCCACTAAGAAGGTGTGGTTGGATTTAAGAGATAATTGGCCTAAGGTTGGGTGGGCTCATATAATATGGTTTCCCCAATACAATCCAAGACATGCATTTATTCTTTGGCTTGCTATTCAAGGAAGCTTATCTACAGAAGATAGAATGCAGTTATGGCAGACTAATGGTACTTGTTGATACAAAAGTTGGGCGTTCCTAGTTTGGGCTCCTGCTCTTGTACCAATTAGCTCTTAATGCTTGAAACCTGCGCAGTAAGAAAGTAAACAAACACCGTTAGCCTTATCGTGGGATTGTTTCCCACGATTATCCTCCGGCGTGAGAGTAAGTAATCAGTTTAGGGTTATATTGGAGAGTTAGGGTTTTGTAAATCGTACCTTTAACGAGAATTATGTCATTCTATATATAGGCGCAGAATCCTTGTAGGTTTCGTGCTCCTTACTCTTCGCACACATGGTGCTTATCTGGTCCAAGGATCTTTATCCGTAAATAGGAGATCCTTATCTAGACCATAAATAGTTTGGTTGTGTTCGGGCCTACGCGAGTCCAACCCATTGGTAGTGTGGCCCAAATCATTGTTATGATAGCCCACTCATGGTGGGTTTGGGCTTTAGTAATGTTTATCATTTGGGCTCGTGGCCCAAATATAGACTATACGTCGGAGCCAATGTTGTAGGAATGTTTATCATTAGAGCCAAGGTGGTAGGAATGAACGTCGGTATAGGACGCCATCTCGAAGCTCAAATCTCTGCGCTGTGCGCCGCACCCTTCGAGCGTCCTTCTGATCTTGTGGTAAGATTCCTTTGCTTATAAATTCAATGATAGGTGTCATCCATGTAGGGTCATGTTCCGCTATCACCGTGGATACTTCCATCTCCAAGATTGATTTGTTTTTTAGAGTTTCCACCAATACCTGTTTTGATAGGTGCGCAAAGCTTGTACATGCGATCTTGCTAAGTGCGTCAGCTTTCCTGTTTTCTCCTCTAGGTACTTGTTTGATGGTGAACCTATCAAAGTTCTGAATTAAAGACTTGGTTTTTTCAAGGTATTGGACCATGTGTTCATCCTTGGCTTCATATTCACCTAGCACGTGGTTAGCTACTAGCTTGGAATCGACATTTGCCGCTAGGCTGCGTACACCCATTTGTATTGCAATGCGCAGTCCATCGAGTAGAGCTTCGTATTCTGCCTCATTGTTTGTGGCTGTGAATTCGAAGCGCAATGCATAGGTGAATTCTACTCCTTCTGGATTAGTGAGGATAAGGCATGTGCCTGACCTATCCACGCATGAGGATCCATCTATGAATAGAACCCATGGTTCTTGTAACTCTGTCTTGCTTGCTGAGGGTGGAATATCAGTATCTGGCTTCTCAACAATGAAGTCGCTTAATATCTGCCCCTTGATTGCAGTGCGTGGTCTGTACGAGATGTTATACTCACTCAACAACACACTCCACTTTTGTAACCGTCCTGATGCGTCAGGTTTGGAGATAACTTGTTTAATGGGCTGGCCCGTGATTACAGCTATTGGGTGCGCCTGGAAGTATTTGCGCAGTCTTTTAGCTGTCAATACTAGACCTAGGACCAGCTTTTCCATAGCGTTGTAGTTAGTCTCTGTCTTTTTCAGTGCCTTGCTTACAAAGTATATGGGGGTTTGAACGGAGTTCCTATCTGTCAATAGTACTGCGCTAACTGCTCCATGGGTTTCAGATAAAAGACTTGATGCCGTCGGGTTCTATTAAATACCCAAGGAACATGCCTTCTGTCGCGCCAAATGTGCACTTATTGGAATTTAACTTCATGTTTATTTTTCCCAATGTTTTGAACGTTTCCTCAATGTCGCGCACCAATTCTTCCTCTGTGTGACTCTTTATGACAAGGTCATCAACATAAACTTCCAAGTTGCGACCTACTTGTTTTTCAAAAGCCATGTCCACCAATCGCTGGTATGTTGCGCCCGCGTTCTTTAGACCAAAGGGCATTTTTTTGTAGCAATATACCCCTTGACTTGTGTGGAAGGCTGTTTTTTCTTCATCCTCCTCTGCCATTTGAATTTGATGGTACCCTTTGTATGCATCTAGGAAGCATTTAAAGGGATATCCGCATAGGGATTCTATCTTCCAGTCAATTTCTGGTAGCGGGTAGCAGTCTTGTGGACATGCTTTATTAAGATCAGTGAAGTCTACGCACATTCTCCAACTGCCATCACTCCTTTTTAACATTACTGGGTTGGAAAGCCAGTCGTGGTAGTAGACTTCCCGCATGATGCCTACGTCTACCAGTTTGTGCACTTCTTCCAAGATGGCTTTTGCACGATCAGGAGCTTGGCCGCGCTTTTTCTGTCGTATTGGGGGAAATCCTTGTCGGATTTTTAGCTTTTGCTCCGTAATAGAGTGTGGCACTCTGGGTAATCAGGGTGAATGGCAACCTTTAGGTTTGGTATTTTTACTGCACGCTGTTCTGGAACATTCTCTACCTCATTGGTTACCGCGTTGCATTCTTTAGGCGGCACCGTGGTATTGTAGAGGGTGACAATCCCTCCTTCTACTGGAAATTTGAGCATCCCATGTGCTGTGGATGGTACAGCGCGCATGGATGATATTCCAGGTCTCCCAATGATGCTGTTGTACGGTGAAGGAGACTTGATTATCATGAAGTTTATCCACGTTGCTGTAGAGTGTTGTTCATTGCCCACAACTACAAGTAAGAGTAATTGCCCCATAGGCCATATCTTTTCTCCTGTGAAGCCAGTCAGCGACGTCGTGGCCAGTATTAACTGACTTTGTATCTCAGGTGGTAGCCTTTTAAAGCAGTGTTCATACAGAATGTCTGCGGATGCTCCTCCATCGATATACATGCGGCGAATATCATGTCCCCCAGTATGTATCTCAATGGTCAGTGGCTCTATTACTGCGTTGTCCGTAGCTAGAGTGGGGAAGGATGTCTCATTCTCTGAAGAGAATTTTTGACTGACTTTTTGCTTTGTTTTGCGTTGCCATGACTGTATCATGTAGATAATGTCCGCTTTATCTTTGGAAGGTTCTTTTTTACCTCCATTCTTTTGTTTGTCCTTCTCTTCTTTAATATTCTTAACGAGGTGATCCATTCTACCCTCCTTTACTAATTTGTCAATTAGTTGTCGTAGCTGGACACACTCGTTGGTGGTATGGCCCTTTTGTCCATGGTATTCGCAGTATCCGTTCCCTATACGCTTGTCCTATGGGGTGCGCATTGGTGGGGGTTTTGGGAAGTTTGCGCCTTTTGTTAAAAATATTTCCCTCGGAGTTTTTGTGAGGGGGGTATACTTGTCATTATCTTGTCCACTTCCCTGACTGCGATAATTCTTGATGTGATTGCTGCTCTGGTCATTGGATTGTCTCCTAGGCTGTTCTTGCTGCCTATAATTTGAGTAGCCTTTTTTACTGTCCGCAGCGGCTGCTTCTCCTTGGATGAAGGATCTTGTGCGCTTCATTAGTTCATCGAAGGTTTGGGGAACCTTGTCGTTTAATTTCCTAATGAGTTCTGGGTTATTAATCCCATTCATGAACCCTGAAATTTTTAGGACTTCGGGACACGCCTTGACATGTATACATTCATCTTTGAAGCGTTCCATGTAAGCACTGGTTGATTCCCCTTGGCGTTGTTTTACTCTGGCTAGTTCAACAGGGTTTTTAGCGCACTTCTTTCTTTGGGTGAAGTTTAAGCGGAATGCTTTTCGCAACTCTTCAAACCCGTCTATGCTCCTACGTGGAAGCTTGCTAAACCAAGTGCGCGCATTCCCCACTAATGTGGAGTTAAACATATGACACCACATAGGTTGTGGCCAATTTTCGATAGTAGCAGCGGATTCGAAAATTTTTAGGTGGTCATCAGGATCACCCGTTCCATCATATGTTTTAACATTAGTGGGCATGCGCCTTTCCTTATGATCCGAGTAATCGTTGATGCGCCGTGTAAATGCATCAACTTTATGACGACGTCAAGGAAGAGATATGTCTTCGTCCTCTTCCTCGCGATGGCTTCTTCTGGACTTCCAGTGTCCTGTCTCTTTGTCCTCGTTGTCCGAGGAGTCACTGGAGGGGAGGTTATCTCTTTTGCGACGCTTGCGCCGGTTTTCCTCAGAGGAAGAGCTTGAGGGGCTTTCACTTGGGGAAGTTCGCCTTCCCAACCTGCCGTGAATTCTTCTGCTCCCAGACCTAGAGGAGCCTTCGCTTGGTGAATGTTGACGTCCAAGTCTATCTTGCATCCTTCGACTACCAAGTCTGGAGTGAACATTGGTGCGCCTCTCGCCATCTTCGTATTCCACCGAGTATTGTGAGTCAGACGCTGTTGCAAGTCTATCATGGATATTGGTACGTCTTTCGTTATTTTCGCGCCCTCTTTGGTAGCGAGGTGGGGATGTTTCGCGTTCAGGACCAAAGTTGAGCCGGGCCTGCAGGCTCATACTTGACCTTCTCCTTGCTTCTTCTTGCATGAGGGCAGTTAGGGTTTCATAATTTTGAGATACAAAATTATTTAACGTTAGCTCAGGCGTGTCCTCTTCTACTGCAAGGATTTCTACCTCAACATTAGGCGCTCTATCTCGGTTAGGTGCGCCAGGTGGCACAGTGTTGTCCACTATAGGTGCCGTTTGGTGGGGAGTATTGAAGAGGGTGCGCTGAAGTTCTTCAACGCTTAGAACCACCGTAGTGGTTTGAGTAGTTCTTATAGGCAATTCTACCGCTGGGAGAGGTAGGGTTGGTCCCGTTTCTTGGTGACCAGGCGCACTGGTTGTTCCAGAGGCCTGCCTAGAGGTCGAGTCTTGAGGGTTCTTCCTCTGGGGGTCACCACGTGTTTTTTCCAACTGCGGAGTCCGCTGGCTTGAGTTTTTGTTCTTCGTCATTCTAGTTCTTAGTGTAGGGTCCCACAGATGGCGCCACTTGTTGATACAAAAGTTGGGCGTTCCTAGTTTGGGCTCCTACTCTTGTAAACAAACACCGTTAGGCTTATCGTGGGATTGTTTCCCACGATTATCCTCCGGCGTGAGAGTAAGTAATCGGTTTAGGGTTATATTGGAGAGTTAGGGTTTTGTAAATCGTACCTTTAACGAGAATTATGTCGTTCTATATATAGGCGCAGAATCCTTGTAGGTTTCGTGCTCCTTACTCTTCGCACACACGGTGCTTATCTGGTCCAAGGATCTTTATCCGTAAGTAGGAGATCCTTATCTAGAGCATAAATAATTTGGTTGGGTTTGGGCCTACGTGAGTCCAACCCATTGGTAGTGCGGCCCAAATCATTGTTATGATAGCCCACTCGTGGTGGGTTTGGGCTTTAGTAATGTTTATCATTTGGGCTCGTGGCCCAAATATAGACTATATGTCATCAGTACTCTTAAATGTGTGTTTTGTGCTAATTGTAAAGATTCTCATAGCCCCTTGTTCTTTCATTGTGATTATACAAAGAATATATAGAATGCATTGAAGACAAGAATGATGTTTAGAGGGTTGCAAAATGATCTGCAGGGTATTATTAGTTTACTCTCTGACTATCCTTTTTAGAAATGGTATTTCGAGTGTAATTAATAGGCTTGTAGTGGCAGTTGTGGCATATTTTGTGTGGCAAGAAAGAAACAATATGCAGTTTAAGAAAAACCCTAGAAAGACTGCAGATTTGATTCAAATCATACAAGAGAATATTAAGCTCAAACTGGTGGGTTTGAGAGTAAACGGAACTAAGGCAGTTGTTACTGCCACAGGAAAATGGGGTCTTAAATGGGATAGCATGGCTATGCGTTATGAATAGATTTGGTGAAATGGTCACAATGAGTTAAGTGTGGCGTGTCATGAAAGATGGGACAACCTATCTTAAATTGTTGTTGATCATTTGGTGGCCTACATTTTGGAGTGCCGTATTGTCTAATATGTTGGTTGATATTACAGTTTGGGTTACAATGTAGATGTATGTGCAAGGTTGTTTTGTGTTGATATTTTGGTCCTAGTTAGGGAGCATGGGGTGTGTGCTATGTCTCCTATTGATTTATGTAATTGTTATTTTGGTTGATTAATATAATTTGCCTTTTCAAAAAAAAAAATGGAAACATAAACACACATAGACCAAAATCAATATTTTCCCCTAAATAAGCATAACCCTAATCATAAACCAATCAAATGGTAATGAATTTTTTTTTCTAAATCAACATAGATCGAAATGGTACCTTAAATCAATTGGCGATATCAAAGTAAGTTCAAGACTTTCAGATAGGCATTTTCACAAACACCTCAAATGCAAACATCAATAAATGGAAACACAAACACTCATAGACCAAAATCAATATTTTCCTCTAAATAAACATAACCCTAATCATAAACCAATCAAATGGTAATGAATTTCTTTTACTAAATCAATATAGATCAAAATGGTACCTGAATTTAATTGGCGATAAAGACAAATGGTTTTAGGTTCAAAATGGTACCTTAATTCAATTGGCGATAAAGACAACTGGGTTTAGGTTTGAAATGTTTTCTGTCGCAGTTTGGAAACAATTTTGATTCAGCAATGCCGCTAACGGTTACGAGTTTTGGCGATAAAGACAACTGGGTTTAGGTTTGAAATGTTTATGTCGGTTTCTTTGAATTTTAATTTTTCATTAAGTTTTTGTTCAGTTTTTTTGAATTTTAATTTTTCATTTTCACTAATTTATTTTCATTTTTCAAAGTATGAACGAGTAAAGGAAAAAAATGGTTTTTATAATTTTAACATCCTAATTTTTACAAAGTATTGTTTATTTAGTTTAAATATAATTTTAACAACTATGAACTGTTTCATACTCTCTACTCTCTGCTCTCTGCATCTCAAAATAAATGGTTTAAAAAGGAAAGTAACTGAATTTAAAAACTAAAAAATAACATTTAAACTGTTGAAAAGACAAATTTTAAGATATATGGTAATTTAAAGACAAAAAGAAAAGGGAAAAAAAATGCTATTTAAGGCTAAAGTGGATGAAAAGGAAATTTAAATTAAGTTGCCTTAAAAAAATAAAAAAATAAAAAAATGACTCCTTTTGATGTGTGCCTTTTGAATATATACATGAAAAAAATTGAATATTATGGTGACTTATTAATACTAGAACATTTATCATGGTGACTTATCATTTTTTATTTGAATATAATAGTGATTTTAAGTTATTATTATTATTATTATTGAATACTACGATGACTTATCAATACTAGAACTTATATCATGGTGACTTATCATTTTCTATTTGAATATAATGGTGATTTATCAATTCAATATTGGGAAAACCATCAAGTCTGCTATACACTTCTTTTCATGTATACCTTCTAAATACATGCAAAAAAATTTATTTTCTTGAATGTATACAACAACAACAACAACAACAACAACAACAGCAACAGCAACATCAACAACAAAGGACTGTGCATAACAATATGGAGTATAATAATAATAATAATAATAATAATAATAATAATAATAATAATAAAACAGTGTACATAACAATAAAAAGGCATTTATAATAATAATAATAATAATAATAATAATAATAATAATAATAATAATAATAATAATAATAATAATAATAATAATAATAATAATAATAATAATAAATGGAGAAAAATGTGTAGACTTTGTCATGTTTTATTACAGTATTTCATTTAATTTAAAGGTAATATCTGATGAGGCGAAAAATGTACCGCTTTTAAAGGGTCATTTAAGCCCGGATTTGAGATTATTTGATCAATTATTGCCTTAAATCGTTCCTTTTGTCATTTTAGGTACTTTTGTAGAGAAATCTGGAAAAGGAAGCATTTTGGACGTTTTTGGAGCATACAAGTGAAAAAAACGGCAAAGTCTCAAATTTCCTTGCTTGAACAGCACCTGACGGCGTCAAGCCTCTACACATGACGGCGTCAAGAGTTACAAAATAGGTGGATATGGACTTATAACGTGACGGCCCAGAGAGTTTTCAAGCTTATGGCCTGACGGCGTCACCAAGGCCGTCAGGGTCCAATTACTAGTGACGGCCCAGAGTATTTCTCCACATGACGACGTCACAAATAGATCTAGGCAATACGATTTTATCATGGCGGCGAGTTGACGGCGTCACGAGCTAATACATGACGCCGTCAAGATGTAATATCTATATATAGTTTTCCAAATTTCATTCATTAGTGTGCAACTTTGAGGGAATAAACCCTAGTCCGAATTTTATCAGCTTTTCAAGGGTTTCAACCCCTTGATTCTTCCATGTTCAATTGAAGATAAGTATTCATTCAAATCATTCAATATGTCTATGTGTTGTGTGATTATATCTTACGCTTGTCTTCTCTTTAACATGCTAGGCTAGATCTTTATTGTGTTTGCTTAGATGTAGTGAAACCTAGATGGTGATTATGGGTTGATTGTTTGTTTATAATTGTTACGGATGGTTGTATTCGATGTTAGGCTTAAGAAAACTGGCAGACTTCCATTGGTAACTTGCTTGAACGTCTTAAGAAACACGATCGGAGGTGTACTACGATTTTTGGTTGTATTTAATGCGTAAGAGAATTATAATGATCCCATGTTGGGAGCTTCTAACGGCTCGACATAGGAGTGAAGTAGGATCTTATAGAGTTAGGGAATATTGTACACGACCCTACGACTAGTATTATGGAATATGACCCGTCATCCATGCAATTGTAACAAGTTAATCAACCTGTAAAATATATCTAGGGAGTAATGAAATCTAAGTAAACACAACTTTCCTCATTATTGTTTCCACCACTTTAGTATAATTAGTTTAATTTTCATTTCTGTTATTTTATTTTGATTGCATTAATAGTTAATTGGGTTAGTTGACTAGCAACTAATTCCGCCCACTCCTTCAAAACCCGAGATTTTACTTGCTTTCATAAAAATATAAAAATACAAAAAGAATCATCCCTTACCTCTAGACCTAGTTTAGTAGGCTTTCTAATCCTAGCGACACTATTCCTGAGTTGAACGATCAATCCCTCGGTACTTGTCACTATACTATACTACAATGATCAGGTACACTGCCTGGTGGGGGTTGTAAGCTTCTCGAGATCCCTTAAGAGGTAAAACCTGTTGCGAGTACGCAATTCCCACGTATCAAGTTTTTGGCGCCGCAGCCCGGGGAATAGTTATTGTCTAGGTTATGATTTCTTTTTATTAGGTCTACTTGCTAGATTCCTTTCTAGTAAGATTTTTATTTTTATTTTTTAGGTTTTCTTTAGTCTATCTTATTTCTTCGTTCCTTTGTTCGTAACCTTTACCATCCGACATCATGGAAGGTGGTAACATCTTTGAACCCATCAACCCACCACAACAAAACCACCCACAAAACCCACCGCTAGCAAACCAACCTCCTAGGCCCCGAACTTTAGGAGAGTATTCCCGTCCTAGCCACCAAGGCTATCGAAACACTATTAAGCTCACTCAAGGAGCCAATGTGTCCCCCTTGCGATCCGACACCATCCGGTTGGTGCAAAGCGGATGTGCATTCCATGGACTTCGTTCCGAAGATCCTAATCAACATCTCAAGGATTTCCTTAAAATCGTAGACTCCATAGACCTTGATGTTGTAACTAGAGAGTCAACCCGATTATGTCTATTCCAATTCTCTCTATGTGATCAAGCTAGTCAATGGCTTGAACGTTTACCCGCGGGATCCATCACCTCATGGGATGATCTCACCACTCGTTTCCTTGCTCAATTTTTCCCACCGGGGAGAACTACCAAGCTTAGAAATGATATCATGATGTTCCAACAACGTCAAGGTGAAACTCTATATGAAGCATGGACTCGTTTCAAGGACTTACTCCAAAAAGTCCCTCATAATGGCATAGATCTTTGGCTCCAAGTCCAAATCTTCTATGACCATATCGATCTCTCCACAAGGCGAACCATTGACCAATCGGCCGGTGGCAAGCTACGTGATTTAAGTGCGGAAGAATCATGGGAATTCATAGAAGATCTTGCTCTCTATGACAACGAAAGTTGGAATGATCCCAGTGATTTGAACAAAACGGCCAAGGCAATATCTTTGCCTTCGAACAATTCTAGCACTCCCGACCGTAGGATCATGGAACTTGAGGACCAAGTCAATTTTCTCATGAAATCCTACGAAGCTCCTAAGCCTTCAAGCCAAGTGAACAAAATTACTTCTTCATGTGAATTATGTAGTGGTCCCCATGACACTCGTGATTGCATGGAACTCCCCGGACAAGCTTTTGTGGATTACGCATCCTCGCGTACCGACGAAGCGGGAGACAAATGGTACACTTTCAAACCCGAGCCAAACCCTTACGGTGATTCTTACAACCCTTCTTGGAAAAATCACCCGAACCTTAGGTGGAAACAAAACCAAAACATGTCCCAAAACAATTCTTCCAATCCATCTAATCGTTACCAACCAAACGGTCCACCCTCTAACCGTACTTTCAACAACAATCCTTCCAATAACTATGGTAGTACCAATAATCTTGAAGGATTGATGTCCAAGTTTATGGCATCTCAAGAAGCTCGCATATCTAAGTTTGAAGCCGATTTCAAACAAAAGCAAAGCGAGATGACCACTAAAATCGACACATTGTTGAAAGTTCTTAATGACCGAGAAATGGGAGCACTCCCAAGCGACACGGTCAAGAACTCAAAACTAAACGTTAATGCCATATCATCGGTTTCGTCACCTACTTCTTGTCCATAATACAATTCAGTCAAAGCAATGAGCACGTGTTTCAAATAAACCCAAATTCTTCAAAAGGACCAATTGAATAAAACATCCGATATTAAACCGGTCAATAACATAGTTGAAACACCTCCTACATAAAACCTTGACGATGAATTCAAGGAGCTCCATCTTGAACGCCCTGTCATTGATGTCTTAGCCCGTGCTCCCTACTATAGTGCCCTCCTAGAAAAATATGAGAAATTTAAATTAGGTAAAAATGGGACTGCCTTCGTTCAAAACAAGTTGCCTAAGAAGCTTGATGATCCGGGTATATTTGTTTTGCCTTGTAAGATAGGAAAATCCGAAGCTTTCAACACACTAGCCGACTTAGGATCAAGCCTCAACTTGATTCCCTTATCCCTTTTCACCACTCTTAAGCTAGGAAAGTTAGAGGAGACGGAAGTACTAATTGGTCTAGCGGATGGAAGTATTGCCCACCCGGTCGGAATGATCAAGGATGTAGTTGTTCACGTAGGAAAATTAACTATTTTAGCGGATTTTCACGTCCTTGATATGGTTAGTGATACTACATGCCCATTGTTAGTAGGAAGAGGATTTTTAGCAACCGCTAGTGCCATGATAGATTGTAAGGAGTCTAAGATAGCAGTAGGAGAGGGTGAGACTTGGTCGGTTTATGATGTTAAGAAGCATATCTACGATTGTGAGGACGAACCGACACCACATTGGGTAGAGATGAATAGGAAACAATCTAGATATTGGCCTTGGATAGAAATAAACTTTATAGGACCTCAACGCCCATTCTATCTAGAAAAAGATTTCATCATAAAACACATTCGGTGGAACAACTCATAGCTAGAGATGAGGAACTAGACCCTTTTGAGGATCCCCTAGTCTTTAGGAAAATGATTGAGTTCGTAAGCGTAATGCCTATCAACCTAGAGATGAAGAAGTGGAAAAGGGAAGGGGATAAGTGTATATGGAATTAGAACAAACCACCTAAGGAAGGTGACGGATCATGGCATATGAAGATGATTTTATATGATCCGGATGGAGAAAAGTTTGAGAGGTCATACCGTACCAAGAAAACCGATAGGAAGTTGAAACCCAAGTTTGATCCCAAAGATGTCCTCGACGAGGAGCTCACACATATAGGATAGCCCATGACCTTGAGTCTAGCTACAAGACACGTAAATAAAGAAAAGCGCTTCTTCGGAGGCAACCCATGCTTTGTGTGTTTTTATTTGTTTGATTTTTAATTGTTTGATTGTTATTTGTTTCCGTATGCATGCTTTGTTTTTATTGATTGCATTAGTAGTTAATTGGGTTAGTTGACTAGCAACTAATTCTGCCCACTCCTTCAAAACCCGAGATTTTACTTGCTTTCATAAAAATATAAAAATACAAAAAGAATCATCCCTCACCTCTAGACCTACTTTAGTAGGTTTTCTAATCCTAGCGACACTATTCCTGAGTTGAACGATCAATGCCCCGGTACTTTTCACTATACTATACTACAACGATCAAGTACACTGCCTGGTGGGGGTTGTAAGCTTCTCGAGATCCCTTGAGAGGTAAAACCTCTTGCGAGGGCGCAATTCCCACGTATCAATATCAAAAATCTTTCATTTGGATTTATTACTTTTTATGATTATTTCAAACTAATTTAATTAAATTGACCTTCATCGTGGTTTATTATTTTATTAAATTGACATTTTGATCAAGGATGAATGGCCAGTGAAGTTAACCAAAAAAGACAGTTATGACAACATGAATAGCCTCGTGAAGATTAAGAAAAAAGCCTAAGCAAGAATGTATAGGTGATGTATGAATATAAAATATATATATATGAAACAAATAAACGCAGCGAAAAAATATCACCAACAACGGATCCATATAGCCATATGATCAATCAAATAATAAACAACAACATGTTATACCTTTGTAGCGTGATCGGTAGAATCATATGGAGACCATCACAAACACCATGAACCACCTATGAAACCAAGTGACCAAAATAGATCACCTCTATGATGGAAACACACTACACGTCATAGATCACCACCCGATGCTAGTCTTGACCCCGTAACACGCGATCTATCCTTGAACTACACTAGAATAAGGTTAGATTGAGATCAAAACAAAAAACCCTAATATGGGAGTGTTTTATTTCGTGGTTATTAATGAGAGAAAGGAGGAGAGAAAGCTGGTAAGTGTTTATTGTGATTGATCCTTTCCTAATGACCAAATCATTAGTAGTTATCAACATGTAAATAACACTTAGCCCCTTGTATTTTCTCATCTTGTCCCTTTCCTCCCTAGGTCGGCCATAAGGGCTTACAAATGGGCTTACCCATTTGCTATGTCCAATCCAATACACTAAGTACAAGCTTAGTGATTAGTGGCCCGTTATTGATCCCAAGTTACGTAGTCATTTATATATTGTAAATACGATAAATACAATCTATAAAATGGTGTCTCTGTGTATAAGTGTGTGACCCCATAGGCTCACATATGTCTAGCCATAAATTATTTATTATGACACGAGCATACTCCAACAGCTCCCACTTGCGACGTCATAATAATCAAGTAATTATACAAGCAAAGGTTAGCGTCTAGCAACACGCCAATGCCCCTAGAAATATGTGAGGGGAGTTTCTTAAACGTCTCATTTAAATGGTTTATATGTCATTCATCATTTTGTTACAGATACTATGTTGAACACTAGACATGGATCAAAGTCATTCTATTTTGTTCAACTATTATGTTTATCTATCTATATATTGAACAAGATTCCAAGTGAATTAAGATTCATCTTAATCTCATTTGGGTACGGCCATACAAACATCTGTTCAATTCATCGAGGGGCCCAATAGTATCTAACTCCATGACATGTGGAGGAACAAATCCTATTTTGACTGCACGTGTCATTCATGTGTTTCAAATCACTCCTGAAAATGGTTTCTATAACTACCTTATTCAGGACAGCGTTTAACCATATCAAAGAATAAAATTCCGCACATGCAAGACCTACTTGCATCTCAAGTCTAAGGATAAGAGACATAACCATTTGCGAGATTCACTATTGACGCCGATCCATGCAGTGAAATCTCGAAGGTTGGGCCAGTCCAATGTTCATCACAATGAACAACATATGAGTTTGGCAAATAAATCACCAACACGCTCACATTTGCCCTAATTCGATGATACTCCCGTATCGTCAACTGGCAATGGACAATTTTAGAATAAATAAATTATTCATGGATTAAACATGCAAATATAGAACACAGTAGTATAAATGAAGATGATAATACCCGGTATATCAATTCATTATATAATACAACTGCTTACAGTTCCATTATCCAAATACTAAAAACAGATATGCACACGACTACATACAGATCGGAATCCGATGTTTCCACCATGATCAATTTTGTTGTACAAGATAACAAGTAGTCATCTGAGTAAACTTTGAGAATACTTGTTTCAAAATTCAAAAATGTTTTGAATGATGATTGTCCTTTTGTATGTGTGCAATCAAGTACAATACGAGTATTGCAACAATACATTCCATAGTGTGTTTGAAGCTAGCAAAACACATACTTTAGACAGTCATAATAATAGTTTTCCAAACTATAAAGTATTCTTATTCTTTTATGTATAATGCATCAATGCTCTCAATCGAGCACATCTAGTTAGAGGTGTCATCATTCATGATGTCATCCTACTACGACTAGGGTTGAGCATCATCTCAGTTATATAAACATTAATGAATGAAAACATAACAGAGCTCCTCAAATATCCGTAAACAGTTGAACAAATCTTTGGTCCTTTGTAGGTCCATTAGGTTGTTCGTTTAACAATTATCTAATGACTTTCACTTAGATATTTGTTGTTATCAACTCATCTTGCATTCATGCAAATGATATAAATAATCCAATACATAATACGACTTACATAATGAATCCTTTAGTTAAACTTAAGGTTTCCATTCATGCATTCAATCTCATCATGTAAGATTGATCATTGAGACTCCCCTCAATGACATGTCATATTGTGTTTAGATTATTAACCGCTTATGTTTATTCTAATAAACACATGCAACAAGGTTGTATGTTTTATTTCTTAAATTCCTTACGTGAAACTTCATTCCAGGCTAAGGATTAAATTCTAGCTTAGATGGAATATTGTTTCTTATATGTTAACAATATATGAAATTTATGAAAATAAATTCATTTATCCTACTTGCACTCTGATTTCTCAGGAGTAATCTTATTTAATCAAAATCAAATTAATTATTAAATTAAGATCTCTGCTCCTAGATGCATGATCTAATCCACACTTGGATTCTTATGTCTTGTATACATATTAAAGATTATATAGATTCATAAAAACTTTTGATTAGTCATCGTCCTCGCAAAAGTAATCAAAAGTGTTTTGAAATCCTATTGTCATATTTCATTTACATGAAAACAAGTATGACAATTAATCATCTTTATACATTTAATGTTTGTAGGTATGAAGATTTAATCATAATCAATTTCTTGAGTACGAGTAAACTCCTTCTACTACGCATGCATTAAATATGTCTACAAGTTTGTCCTTATGAGTCTTCTAGTTCAAGAAACTCATTTTAAACCTCACAGTATAACTGATTTGGTAATAGATCAATCAAGCTGCACGAGTGATTGTCTTTCAAGGACTGCATCTTATCATTCATAGTTTTGAGCTATTCATCAGATTCAAGATCTGATAATGCATCTCTTTAGTTAGCAGGTTCACTATGATCCTCCAACTTATGTCCCTTAACATTGATATAAAAAATATATCATTTAGGTGTTAGGGGTATCCTTGCGGATTTATGAATGAGAGATATCAATCTATGGTTTAACATATGTATGTTCAACCTTAGTATGACATTAGCAAGTGTACTCAGAAGGTTGTGTATTTAGCTCTTGAATGACTTCAAGATCTAAAGGTGCTCCCACTTGCTTTTGTAAGTGGAGACTAATCTCCAAGTACTAAGCATCTTGATAACAATAAATTGTTTTCAAGTGGGACATCCAAAATACATCATTAGTTCTTGACTCTAGTTTGTTAATTACTTACTCTTAGGTATTTAACAAATTCAGAACTAAAATCAAGACATAATGGGATTCATCCCATTCCATAATACAATGGTGTCTTAAATTCCTTCTGTGTTGGAACCATATTGGGTGTACGCATAACACATCCAATTTTCTAACCTTGATTGCTTTTGAGGTAAAAGAGTTTAAGTCATCAAAGATCAAATGATCTCCATGATTGACATACCATAAATGTCACACCCCCAAAATACCTGAATGGCAGCGGAATGGAATACCTGGGGGTGACTGTCATAGCATTACAAACAAGGATATATTGAACGACCTAAAGTGTCGTTTGGAAAAATACATCGTTTGATCATTAAAACATTGAGAGTTTACAAAACTTAGGTCCCAGAAGGTATTGCCAATTTAGATAAAATAAGTTCAACAAGATCAAACGTTCATAGGTGTAAAAAATATAGTCAGACGCGTCGTCTCCGCGACTCCATGAAGGTCCAAATGCATGCAACATGAGCTACCTTAATAACCTGAAAATACATGCTAAAGTGTCAACACGAGGTTGGTGAGTTCATAGATTTTAGAGAACAAGCAGGTATGGTAAAACATTTGGAGAGAAGAATTTCCCAGTAAAAACATCGTAAATCCGTAATAAGGTTGATGCAAAGGCATCGTAAATCAGTAATAAGATTGATGCAAAGGCATCGTAAATCAGTAATAAGATTGATGCAAAGGCATCATAAATCAGTAATAAGATTGATATAAAGGCATCATAAATCAGTAATAAGATTGATGCAAAGGCATCGTAAATCAGTAATAAATCAGTAACCAAGTTTATAAAAACCATCAGTATATAACTTTAATCGTATGTACAATAGCCCAAGTATAAAGTAAAGTAATAAGTTTTTCAGTCATAAAACTACATTGTCTCTTAAGCTCATGACACCGAAGCTAGACGTTACTTGGCCCCAAATGAGTGTTTACCAGACACTCGTAATATATTAGAAATGAAATGCATTCGTTTTCCTTATGGAGCAACCCAAACACGAATGGAGGAGTCACCCTCGATAGATCTATCCACTCACTCTCGCTTGCATCTTAATTAACGGTCCATGATATTAAAGGGGACTTATGTCGTGGTAATAAGGCAACTTAAGCAATGTATAATTTAATACTTTGGCATTGTACAAAAATAATTAAAGTAGCGTATTCTCCTCCAAAAAGTAATTCAAATCGTATAAAAGTATAAAACAAGTATTTAAGCATGTATCTCCCCCAAAGAGTTTATAAAGTAATTAAACGAGTAAAAGTGGGGCTATGACTCACCTCAAAATGATAGTACAAAGTGATGGAATGATCGGGACAACAAGGCGCGAACACTAGCCGCAACCTAAATGAATGAATGTGATCTAATTTAGATCATGCCGTGATGTAATGAATGCACATGCACATGATACCAATACCACTCGTAATTTGGAAATACTAGTTATTGTCAAATAAAATACTTTCCATACTTAGGAAAAATAAGTCCAATTGGAGTTATAAAAACTTGTCGTAATATATATCGTATAAAAATGTTAGCGTTATATTTCCTCGTATCGAAAACCTTAAAATAACGTCGTTAAGTCGTATAAATATTCTTTTGGGTCATACGTATTTCATTTGTTAAGAATATAGTCCTTAGTAACATTTCTAGAAAATATACCATTTAGTGCGTAAGTTATTATTTTCTAGTGGTGACTATATATATATATATATATATAGTTTTGACGATGTTAAAACGCGTATAACTTGGTCGTTTTAAGTTCATTTTCCTCGTTCTTTAGGTCCACGGATTCGTTTTAGTAAGTACTAATATATTTTTGATAACTCGGCTCCTCTAGGTTACGTTTAACGCTTCTATTTGTCCGTCGAAAATTTCCAAACAGCATGCAGTTTTTCAGGAAATAGTTTTCGTCAATTAATTTGCAAAAATCATAACTTCTTCGTTATAAGCTCGTTTTAATCCGTTCTTTCGCCTAAAGTTTCGTTTTTTAAAGTATTTTCTAAATATTTGGTCAAAAATTACCCCTGAGTTCCTGAGTTTCCCACGTTTTTAAAATAAGGACAGTAGGTAAATAAATAGTTTCAAAAATTATTTTCCTAGTTTCAACTTGTTCCAACTTCAACCAAACCACTTTCAATCACCACAAAACTAGTCTAATCCTACCATACACCTTCTTAGGGTGTCATGGGTTCCTAAACATCATAACCAAGTAGATCTAACAAAGATCTAACAATAATCACTTTCTAAGGTTCAAAAGTTAAAAGTTTATAAAATAAAGTGGTATAAATAACATATGCATGTAGATCTAGTATAAAAACCATATGGATCTTGTATAAACTTGGAAAAATTATAAAAATGAGTTTGTTATACTTACTTGAAGGATGAAGGAGATTTGAGGATGAAAACCTAAGTAAACCTTGAGTTTTTATTTCAAAACTCTAACAAGGATAACTATATGAACAAGATTACACTATGATCTTTGAAAAATTGTTGTTCTTGCTTCTTGGATTACCCTAGGCCGAGCACCTCATGGAGAGAAAATGAGAGAAAAGTTTTCTTGGACTTGTGTTTTTATGAGAAAGAAATGAGATGAAATGTGATAATATCTACTTAGGAGACAATATTTAGGTGAGCATTTAAGAGTGTTGGTGGGATTAGCATGTGAGGACCAAGGGGGGGGGGGGGGGGGGCTAGGCCGGCCACCAAAAGGAGGAAAAGGGGGTGGTTTGTCTTAGGATTTAATTTAGGAAGTTAGTGGTATTGTGTAGTATTAGTTGGTTTTAGGTTTTATCGGGTACCGGGTTTGCTAGAAATAAATTTTATTGAAGTTATTCGGGTCATAATAAAGTCGTAAAACTTGTAAAAATATGTTGGGTACAAGTATTGAGTGTTTAGATAATTATTGTCTAATTTCTACGAAAACCGTCGTAAATAAATTAGGCGTACGATACGAAATAAATAAATTTCCAAAATACCAGGTAAATTAATATTATAATTTTTTTATATTATTAAAATGAATATAAAAATATATTGGGATCATAGTCGGGAGTGTCGGACGTGTTAGCCACATTATTGGTCGCGTGTTAACGTTTATTTAAAATAAACATACGTAAAAAGTCAATTATATCAAAAGTATTAATTTAATTATCCTACGAGTGGAAAAGTATGCAAGTGACATAATGATGATACGCAGACTATTTCTAGTCCGTATGAAATGTCCCTGGTAATGATGCATGAATTCGCTCCTGAACCAATACGGTTACGCGAATTTAAATACTCGTAGTAATGCACGTGAATAGTGATATTTCTTCCGGAAATGAATAGTGTCAAGTGAATAGTAAAATTTCTGAACGCTTCTTAGAATGTCGAATTGACCTCGAAAACGATGAATAGTGATCGATGAATAGTAAATGACGAATAGTAACCTGTGAATAGTAAATTGTCGAGGTTTGAAAAATGACCAGAAATTACGAGTTGTGACAGTCTTCCCTTCTAACAGGAACTGCGTCCCGAAGTTCAGTTTTGGTTGGTCTCTGAAGTATATTTGGTAAAAAGACGTGGATACTTGAGTTGCATTTGGTCTTCCCGTTCCCAAGTAAATTCGGGACCTCTTCAAGAATTCCAGCGAACTTTCACGATAGGAATTCGACTTTGCTTCAATCGTTCGACCTAACAATCCATAATTTCTATTGGTTCTTACCAATTTTACGTTTGTCTTTGGGTTGGATTTCTTTCCAAATGGGATTATGAGTGACTAATCTGAAAGTCATTTCCTAGGATTTGAATAGGTGAAACATGGTTGTGTAATCCGGTTGTTCTCTAACAAGGCTCAAGTCTGACGGCCACCAGGCCTACTCTGTCTGAAATATTACGTGGTCCAGTGTATATCGGGTTTTAACTTTCCAAATTTTTCCGAATAATATCATGCATTTTCTAGGCAGAACTTTCAACATGATCTGGCTACCAACTTGAAGTTTTAATGGCTTACAACTTATAGAATTTGTAATTGATTCTTGACTTGTAGGAAATTTCTGGTTATTTCATGAATGCTTACAGGAATAGTGAGTTTGGCTTTTTCCGAGTTTGGTTCGTCAATAGATGATCAGTGCTTCTTCAGGTTTATAATGTAATATGGGTAATATATGTTGCTGGACTATGTCAGAACTCAAATCTTATATGTCAGCTGGTCGATTCTAAAATGAATCTTAAATGGTCCAATATACTAGAGGTTCAATCTCTCGTGTTACCAAAATTGTATCATGCCTCTCCAAGGCAAAGCTTTCAACTTAGTTCGTTCTCTCACGGGAATCTAGTTGGTTCGCTGTTCAGGGATACTCAATCCGTATGACGTGCGTCATGTACCAACCTACCTCTACCAGCTTCTCGTTGCTTGTAACTGGTCCTTGACTTGTGAAATTTCCTTTGTTGTTCCATAGTTTAGTTCTAGACCAGTGAATTTAACTTTTCGATTTCGGTCTGTAAATGGGTAATTGGTACTTCGACCATAAAGTGCCTCAAATAGTTTAGTCTCTACGCTCGTGCTATAACTATCGTTGCAAACGAATCTGATTTATGATAAATGGTTAGTCCAACCATTTTTAGAGTCAATTGCTCACTCTCTGAGCAATCTTTCCTTTGTTTGAATTGTCCTCTCGAGCTAACCATTGGTCTAAGGATGATAGGCGGTGTTTACATCTAGATGGGGTTTCTGAAGGAAATCTTAAAATGATTGCTAAACGTCTGATGTGATTTGATCACCTTTATCAGGAATAATTGAAACGGTTACAATGAATCTGGTGACTAATTCTACAATGTTTTGTCTTTCGAACTCGGCGTTATCTGAAGGGGATAGAATATGGGTAACAATTTCTTTGATTCCTTATGTTTTGGTCTAACGGATTGCTAAGACATGTGTTTTCCTTTGCCTATTGTGCTTGGGCCTGATGCCTCTCTTGATGTATAGGTGAGGTTATCTAGAATTTCTTGAGAACACAATTCCTTGAGGGAATCTATATCGATATCCATAATCCGAATCAATCATTCTTGGCGTAAATTCACTGCAGGGAAGTTTGCATTTAGATAAAGCCATGTTTAATCAAATCACTTTACAGTATCGGTTAGGAGGCTTGGTTTATTCCTATGGTTTTGCTTAGCGTACTCTCTCAATGTGTTCGATCCTGTAGCTCAGTCTAGCTAGTACCTTTAAATGATAGAATTGGACAACCCGGTCAGAGATGGTGGTTCGGATGGTCTCGTGGCATCTTAGATTTGTTGTTGAGTTATAAATTGTCTTGGTGTATACTTCTAGTCTAGGTTAGTAGTTCTGTAATCCTTTCATTGTTTTTCTTGTATCAAGGAATCCTCCTAGTACTTGATACGGTAAGTCTCTCCTAAAGAAGTTAATGGAACAATCCAACTTAATGGCTAAGTGGGTGACAGGTGGGGTAAGTATCCAGGGAGAGTTTGTCAGAAAGAGACATTTATAAAAGAGTTTACTTGTTTAAAACTTTTTTAAATGAAGATTATTATTAGCAATACTTTAAAAAGTAACTATTTCCTTCATGGCATAATCCTTCCTGAAGTATACATGGGTGATCAGGCTATGTATAGTTGAGGACTAATGATGCGATGCTTGATTTAGTCAAAATAATATTACTTTTCTCAAAAGTTTTAAATGGTGTTCAACGCATTCTTATTAAAAATGGTATCCTGATATTTCCTTTCAAAGTAATATAAAAATTGTTTCGCGTAGTAATAGTAAATATTTGACGCAATGACGGAAAAATCAATTTATAGGGTGGTAATAAAATAGTTTCTTTTAATAATTCCGTAAAACAATTTCCCCATTTGGTAGTAAAATAGCTTGAGATAAAATTCGTTAAATGGTTTATTAGATACATGGGTGAATCTTATGGAATGGTAATAGTCTACTAATCCGTTAAAAACGAAATCGGCCTAATCTCTAGTAAGACAGTGACATAATGTTGCGAAACGATTGAAAATTGCACAATTGCAATAGAAAATGGAATAAACGAAGGTTACGATTATCACATAGATAACAAAAGATAGTCATTACATTAGATAGGAAAGTGCTTAATACAACTAGGTTACACAAACGTATTTATGGAAAGTACCAAAAGAAAAGTACAACCCTAGAGGGCTCAAACTATGGTTTACATAATTAAAACATAAACTTCTTCTTCCAATTATGGATTCCTAACTCTGGGCATTCACTCTTGAAGTGTCCCACTACACCGCAGCCAAAACATGTAATTGATGGTTTCTGATTATCACCCACAATTGGAAACCTGCAGTCCCTGGTTTTGTGGGTAACCTTCTTACAGTTGCCACATGGTTCCGGGCAATGGCCTGGGTTATGATGATGTTGGCACTCTTCACACTTAGGTAAAATACCAAGGTAATCATTCTTTTCCTTTAGACTTGCAGCATTAGGTTTAGCAACTCCTTGTCTCTTGTGTGGTCCTTGTGTGGCATTCTCACCTCGGTTGTTGTTCCACTTCCTTTTATTGTCACTTTTTCTTCCTAAGATCTTGGGGTGAGCTATGCGTTCCTTTGCTTCGATCGCCATCCTGATAGCTTTAGGCATGGTATCGGGTTCCAATGAGTTGACCAACATACGAATTTCAGGAGAAAGTCCCCCGATGTACCTTTCAAGTTTCTTGCTTTCTGGTTCATCCATTGCAGAGCCTAGTCGGGCGAAATCATAAAAAGAAGCAGTATACTTAACAACATCATCTCCTACCATGGTAAGGTTTAGTGTTTCCTGTTCAATTGCTTGCAATTCGCTTTTCACACAGAACTTCAAACTCATCATCCTTTTTAGTTTCTCCCAAGAGTGTGAGTAAGCAGCATCAACTCCTACTACCTGGACATACTTAGTCCACCATTTCTGGGCATGCTCCTGAAAAGTGCAAGTGGCGAACTTAACTTTGTCTTCCTTACGGCAGTCACCACATTGAAAGATTGTTTCTAATTCTTCAAACCATTTGAGAAATTCCTTTGTGTCTATATTTCCGCTAAAGGAGGAGGGATTACAACCCATAAATTTCACGTGAGTAAGTTCCTTGGTGAGGGTGGTAGTTACGTTCCTGGCAATGGATTGTCCAACAGCAGCTTGCGTCATGCTTGGAGTGGTTTGCTTAAATCTACTTCCATCAAATCATAAGAGACCATGAGAATCTATAGTTAATAAAATCATCATATTCATAACACATGAATATAATACATGAAAGTTTCGGTCAATATGGACCAATATCATATATAGCACAACTATTCCCCTATAGGAGAGTCAATACTTGATGATTCCGTTTGTACAACAATCAAAATACTACAAGTTTCTTTAACTATGTCACACTTCCCGTGGTTAGGATAATAGTAAAAGCTAGCAAAGATATAAGTCTAGTTTAAAGATTTCCTGTAGTCCCTCTAAGTGAAATTAGGTTTATGGCATCATAAGGTCGAGATAGTCCTGAAGTGGTATTTGTAGTTGTGCATCGATCAAGTCCTAGATAGTGTAAGTTCCAAACTAATCCTGAGGAATCTGCGGATGTTCCTGTTGAGTCCGTAATTCTTGGTATTATCCACAAGGCGTTATCTAATTCATGGCAAGTGAAAATGGAAGAGGAAACTAACAATGGTGGTATTCTAAAGGATGAGAATAACATTGATGACGATGAAATCCCAGTGATGAGTTAGGAGATAATGGTGATAATAGTGAATGGAGTACTACCCTCTTTCGCGCTATCTCACGACATCTAAGAGGTAAAGCTGAAGTACGCACTATGGGACGACCAATAGTGTAATAAGTAACCAACGGTGGTGGTAGTACCTAAGTAGTAAGCGTCCTACTAGTGAAGGAAAGAAAACATGCTATCTCCCTTGTAATAAGCATCCTAATAAGTCCATTAAAATTAAGTCTGAATACTCTACCAAACGGCATTCTATGTATAGGCTGAATGAGGACCTTGCCCTTATGACAATTCAATAGTGCTAATGGTGGTGTAAGTACAGCTGGTGGTATAATGGTAGTGGAAGATGACAAGGCATCTTCAATGTCGGAATCCGACGAAAGGATAACAGCGTGGGTATTTGAAGACATGTCACTTGTGAACCAGGTCAATATGATCATATATATATATGAGTATGGGTATGAATAACTCGTACAGTGTGTGCGTAAAACAACATGTATAGTGAATATGCACCTATGATGAAATGATGAGATGCTATGATGATGTGGTTATAGTCTAGGGTCCAAGATACATCCTAGTTCGCTATAACCTTAGCTCTGATGCCAATCTGTCACACCCCCAAAATACCTTAATGGCAGCGGAATGGAATACCTGGGGGTGACTGTCATAGCATCACAAACAAGGATATATTGAACGACCTAAAGTGTCGTTTGGAAAAATACATCGTTTGACCATTAAAACATTGAGAGTTTACAAAACTTAGGTCCCAAAAGGTATTGCCAATTTAGATAAAATAAGTTCAACAAGATCAAACGTTCATAGGTGTAGAAAAATATAGTCAGACGCGTCATCTCCGCGACTCCATGAAGGTCCAAATGCATGCAACATGAGCTACCTTAATAACCTGAAAATACATGCTAAAGTGTCAACACGAGGTTGGTGAGTTCATAAATTTTAGAGAACAAGCAGGTATGGTAAAACATTTGGAGAGAAGAATTTCCCAGTATAAACATCGTAAATCAGTAATAAGATTGATGCAAAGGCATCGTAAATCAGTAATAAGATTGATGCAAAGGCATCGTAAATCAGTAATAAGATTGATGCAAAGGCATCATAAATCAGTAATAAGATTGATGCAAAGGCATCGTAAATCAGTAATAAACCAGTAACCAAGTTTATAAAAACCATCAGTATATAACTTTAATCGTATGTACAATAGCCCAAGTATAAAGTAAAGTAATAAGTTTTTCAGTCATAAAACTACATTGTCTCTTAAGCTCATGACACCGAAGCTAGACGTTACTTGGCCCCAAATGAGTGTTTACCAGACACTCGTAATATATTAGAAATGAAATGCATTCGTTTTCCTTATTGAGCAACCCAAACACGAATGGAGGAGTCACCCTCGATAGATCTATCCACTCACTCTCGCTTGCATCTTAATTAACGGTCCATGATATTAAAGGGGACTTATGTCGTGGTAATAAGGCAACTTAAGCAATGTATGGAATTTAATACTTTGGCATTGTACAAAAATAATTAAAGTAGCGTATTCTCCTCCAAAAAGTAATTCAAATCGTATAAAAGTATAAAACAAGTATTTAAGCATGTATCTCCCCCAAAGAGTTTATAAAGTAATTAAACGAGTAAAAGTGGGGCTATGACTCACCTCGAAATGATAGTACAAAGTGATGGAATGATCGGGACAACAAGGCTCGTACACTAGCCGCAACCTAAACGAATGAATGTGATCTAATTTAGATCATGCCGTGATGTAATGAATGCACATGCACATGATACCAATACCACTCGTAATTTGGAAATACTAGTTATTGTCAAATAAAATACTTTCCATACTTAGGAAAAATAAGTCCAATTGGAGTTATAAAAACTTGTCGTAATATATATCGTATAAAAATGTTAGCGTTATATTTCCTCGTATCGAAAACCTTAAAATAACGTCGTTAAGTCGTATAAATATTCTTTTGGGTCATACGTATTTCATTTGTTAAGAATATAGTCCTTAGTAACATTTCTAGAAAATATACCATTTAGTGCGTAAGTTATTATTTTCTAGTAGTGACTATATATATATATATATATATATATATATATATATATATATATATATATATATATATATATATATATATATATATATATATATATATATAGTTTTGACGATGTTAAAACGCGTATAACTTGGTCGTTTTAAGTTCATTTTCCTCGTTCTTTATGTCCACGGATTCGTTTTAGTAAGTACTAATATATTTTTGATAACTCGGCTCCTCTAGGTTATATTTAACGCTTCTATTTGTCCGTCGAAAATTTCCAAACAGCATGCAGTTTTTCAGGAAATAGTTTTCGTCAATTAATTTGCAAAAATCATAACTTCTTCGTTATAAGTTCGTTTTAATCCGTTCTTTCGCCTAAAGTTTCGTTTTTGAAAGTATTTTCTAAATCATTGGTCAAAAATTACCCCTGAGTTCCTGAGTTTCCCACGTTTTTAAAATAAGGACAGTAGGTAAATAAATAGTTTCAAAAATCATTTTCCTAGTTTCAACTTGTTCCAACTTCAACCAAACCACTTTCAATCACCACAAAACTAGTCTAATCCTACCATACACCTTCTTAGGGTGTCATGGGTTCCTAAACATCATAACCAAGTAGATCTAACAAAGATATAACAATAATCACATTCTAAGGTTCAAAAGTTAAAAGTTTATAAAATAAAGTGGTATAAATAACATATGCATGTAGATCTAGTATAAAAACCATATGGATCTTGTATAAACTTGGAAAAATTATAAAAATGAGTTTGTTATACTTACTTGAAGGATGAAGGAGATTTGAGGATGAAAACCTAAGTAAACCTTGAGTTTTTATTTCAAAACTCTAACAAGGATAACTATATGAACAAGATTACACTATGATCTTTGAAAAATTGTTGTTCTTGCTTCTTGGATTACCCTAGGCCGAGCACCCCATGGAGAGAAAATGAGAGAAAAGTTTTCTTGGACTTGTGTTTTTATGAGAAAGAAATGAGATGAAATGTGATAATATCTACTTAGGAGACAATATTTAGGTGAGCATTTAAGAGTGTTGGTGGGATTAGCATGTGAGGACCAAGGGGGGGGGGGGGGGGGGGGCTAGGCCGGCCACCAAAAGGAGGAAAAGGGGGTGGTTTGTCTTAGGATTTAATTTAGGAAGTTAGTGGTATTGTGTATTATTAGTTGGTTTTAGGTTTTATCGGGTACCGGGTTTGCTAGAAATAAATTTTATTGAAGTTATTCGGGTCATAATAAAGTCGTAAAACTTGTAAAAATATGTTGGGTACAAGTATTGAGTGTTTAGATAATTATTGTCTAATTTCTACGAAAACCGTCGTAAATAAATTAGGCGTACGATACGAAATAAATAAATTTCCAAAATACCAGGTAAATTAATATTATAATTTTTTTATATTATTAAAATGAATATAAAAATATATTGGGATCATAGTCGGGAGTGTCGGACGTGTTAGCTACATTATTGGTCGCGTGTTAACGTTTATTTAAAATAAACATACGTAAAAAGTCAATTATATCAAAAGTATTAATTTAATTATCCTACGAGTGGAAAAGTATGCAAGTGACATAATGATGATACACAGACTATTTCTAGTCCGTATGAAATGTCCCTGGTAATGATGCATGAATTCGCTCTTGAACCAATACGGTTACGCGAATTTAAATACTCGTAAACTAATTTTACGATGACATGAGTAATGCACGTGAATAGTGATATTTCTTCCGGAAATGAATAGTGTCAAGTGAATAGTAAAATTTCTGAACGCTTCTCAGAATGTCGAATTGACCTTGAAAACGATGAATAGTGATCGATGAATAGTAAATGACGAATAGTAACCTGTGAATAGTAAATTGTCGAGGTTTGGAAAATGACCAAAAATTACGAGTTGTGACAATAAAGTTGTGGTATTCCACGTGGATAAATGTTGTGAGACTATCACACAACTCATTAGATGAACTTATACTCTTTGGATTACGTATCTGCCAACCAAGTCATATCAGATGGCATCAATAGTATTTTTAGCCTACTGCATACTTTATATTTAAAGTATTTGACCAAGTCAATGACATCATGTGCATGTTTTAACTAGAAAACATAAACATTAAATATTTTATTATACGTCGTAAGTGTACATGTCTTTAACAAGAAGACATAACAAATTAACATCTTTACTTTACGTTATAAGTCTTTCAACAATTAACGGAATTGATGTTTATGTCTTTACAAGAGACCTAAACATATTCAACTAAAGTAATTATGAGTGCTGACAATTGGCCTCAATAGTAATTTCAAGTTAATTATATACATCATGATTATGAATTTACAAGAAGACATAATCATATTTACTAAACAATTCAACAAATATGTTGAAGTAGCTTTTCATGTTATCTTGACATTTTTTTTAGTTAGGGCAACATACATTTTATGTGTATAAATTCTAGTAGAACCTTGTTTTTCTTATTTTGCAGTCAAGAAAAAACATTAGTCATATTGTTATATGTTGTACCTTGCACACAATTAAGATTTCTCCCACTTGTGCATGGCACAACATTATGCAAACAAATATGACAATGTCACAGATAACATATGATTTTAGTCAAAATCAAAATATAGATGTGTAGAACTTTATCGCTTTTATAAAGAATCATGCATAACAATTTTATTGATAACATTTCAGGAAGCAACATCAGGAACACGACAAGTTATCTAATAAATTCATGCAATGGTTCTCATAAAAACTATGATGGTTCATATGTGAAAAGTAATGTACTATTTCAAGACAATCTAGAAATAAGATGGGCAACTTGTAAGTTAATTGAGCTTACAACTCCCACTGGATTAGAGAACATTACATGTGTTTCGTCACCAGTAATACAATCACGTAGCTCCCACTGGATTAAACAACATAAAAGTGTTACATCACCAGTGGAGTGTGAGTGATGATTGGATACTTTCCTGCTTTCTTTGAATATCTACACATTATTGCTAATGTGAGTCATTATGACTAGTAAACAAGTACTTAGGTATTCAAGGAAGTGCATCAAGTTCTAACATATAGATGATAGGCTAGCCATCATATTAAACTTGAAAATAGGCATGCAGTTCCTCCATGTTTATTGGGTTAAGACACATTGCTAGGTAATCATGCTAGTAATTGCCTTTACCATTTTGCGGTTTATTGATATTTCCTTTTTCTAATTATTTAAACTCATTTCAGTTTGGTAGCTATAGAAAACATGTTCTCTAGTTATCCAAATATCTTATATTTCTTCAAGGTTTCAAAACCGGAACTAGGGTTATAAAACGAACTTGATGGAATAAGATGTGCAACCATACTTAACTGTTTTGACTTTTACAAGACATCACAATTTCTAGAGTATGTGTGCTTTGAGTTTGATTAGAATTAGGATAATTCAAATAATCCTATTATGGCTTTTCCTCATAAGGAAAAGGATAGGAACAAGTCTCTTTCTTACAAGGAAAGGAAGACTTAGTTTGATCCTTTTAACAAGAAAAGAACAAACTTTTGTTTAAGTTTTGTATTGCATTAATTCATTAATTGAATTCTCAAAGTTCATATTTAGTATTTTTGATAATTATCCTTTTATAAATTAATTACCCCATGTTTACAATTTAAAACAATTAATTTACGTAAAAGGCTAAGATCCACATTGTGCTTCTACTATCACATCAGTTGATCTGCTAGCAATAGTAGATTCAATTGGTAGGCGACGATCACCAATTGCATTATAAGTGCAACTCTTAGATCTTTATGGGACCCATGGCACTAGTGAACAAGCAACTAGTGTCATGTAGGCATGTTTAGTCCCATCTTTGCCTCGGGTCAAGGTCTCACCGCTTAACTCGATTAAGTCATCCAATTTTAGAACGTGCGAGAATATATCTAGGTCCCACACATAGAGAATAGTCACCTTGGGTTACAATTCAACCTAGGTCCCACGCATAGGCAAAAAGTAATTGCAATTGTTTTCAAAATTGGACGGCGTGACTTAAATTTTGACGGGTAAAAGTTTTGATGCGAATCAAAAGGTGTACGAAAGGAGCATGCATTCATCCTTCGTAGCACAAGTTAAAAACATTTCTTAACTTAAGTCTAATAATTGTTTTAATTTATGTGTGTCAAGTTGTCCATTTTCATGACTAATATTTATCCTACGTGGATAATAAAGTTTGGACAATACATAAATAAAATAACATACATAACAAGTTTAGGTGTTATTTAAAAAACAATGATTTCAAGTTTCAAAAACTTTGTAAAACTAAATCAAAAGACTTAGTTTTGAAAATGGTTTGTGTTACGTTTTAAGTTTATAGAAAACTATTCGCAATTTTACATATGATAACAAGATATATAAAAAGCAAAACAAACACACAGCCGCAATATGCAAAGCCTCAACCGATGAAAAAACCTATGCTTGGTCTCATGAGCCATCACGAGAACCAAGAGTCAACTAGGGACAACCACACAACCACACGGAGGACTCCCACTTGCTCCAAGACAATCAAGAGCAAGTTGGAAGCCCATGATACACATGAAAAGTAGTTTATGTCTTTCCAGAATTTCTTTGTTAGAGGGCCCAAAAGTCCATGAAGGAGGCTTCCCCGGGCTTAGCTCAAAACTAGAAAGTTGTAGGCCCATGTCTTGGGTACCTGAAAAAAAATTTCAGCCAAAAAGACCTTACCAATCACCGGTAAACTCCGTTTTACCAACTGTTGTTCCAGCAGTCATTTTTCGGCAAAAACGTCTTTAACTCTTTCGCCACTCACCACCAAGCCACGATTACATTATATTGAAAATAAAATACAATTAATCTATTTTAATCTACTGTAAAAGTGCCCAAACAATGGCTACAACCAAAAGAATATAATTACATAAATGCCGAAACAATGGCAAAAAAAACCCCGAAACACGAAATTAAATAACATTCACAACCATTCAATGCACAAGTGGTCTAGGTTTTCATCGGCTTTCCATATAGCCATATGATCAATCAAATAATAAACAACAACATGTTATACCTTTGTAGTGTGATCGGTAGAATCATATGGAGACCATCACAAACACCATGAACCACCTATGAAACCAAGTGAACAAAATAGATCACCTCTATGACGGAAACACACTACACATCATAGATCACCACCCGATGCTAGTCTTGACCCCGTAACACGCGATCTATCCTTGAACTACACTAGAATAAGGTTAGATTGAGATCAAAACACAAAACCCTAATATGGGAGTGTTTTATTTCTCGGTTATTAGTGAGAGAAAGGAGGAGAGAAAGCTGGTAAGTGTTTATTGTGATTGATCCTTTCCTAATGACCAAATCATTAGTAGTTATCAACATGTAAGTAACACTTAGCCCCTTGTATTTTCTCATCTTGTCCCTTTCCTCCCTAGGCCGGCCATAAGGACTTACAAATGGGCTTACCCATTTGCTATGTCCAATCCAATACACTAAGTACAAGCTTAGTGATTAGTGGCCCGTTATTGATCCCAAGTTACGTAGTCATTTATATATTGTAAATACGATAAATACAATCTATAAAATGGTGTCTCTGTGTATAAGTGTGTGACCCCATAGGCTCACATATGTCTAGCCATATAATTATTTATTATGACACGAGCATACTCCAACAGAATGTACTAGAAAAAGGATGATGAAGCGATGCGTGTAGTGTCATGCTGTAGTATAGGGATGATTTTGCCTATTCAAGTTTTACATTTATATTTAGCCGACTTATCCTATAACATACACACTAACAAGTAGTGTACCCGATCAATATGTATATAGTGGGAAGCAGAGTGTCGATCACTAAGAGTGGAACGTAATTCCTAGTTTGTCTATTAGTATTTTAATATTCTAAGTTAGTTTTACAATCTAATCTAAAGCAAGGGGGTTTAGTCTGAGAGACTAACACGATTTGGTAGTTAAACAGTAAATTAAACTAATGAGAACGAATCAGTGAATAGCAAACATGTACATAAATAGATAATAAATACAGATAGAATGCCTGTCCTGATTGTTAAGTAGCTTGTCACTTGTTTTATTGCTAGTTTTATATGTTGTGTATTGTAATCTAATCTGTCTCGTTGGATCATAAATATAGGCGAGTAAACTCTTAATGATCACTTATGCCTATCCCACTTTCTAGACTCTAGATAAGTAGGCGAGGAGGGGGTATGGAAGCCCAAGCAAAACTTAGCTAGACACAGAGGTTATCAAAGCACATATACAAGTCACCAAAAACATCAACATATAAACTTTAATTGAGGGGAAAGCAATTTTAAGGGGAGCAGTATGGTGGCCACAAGCCCATCAATCCTGATGAATTAAAGCTTACTATTACAATAAAACAAAACTACTTAATGAATTAAATAAATGCATGACCTTCTTTCTGCTCTAAGATCTTCTTTGGAGGTGTGTCTTGTGTTGCCAAGTCGTCTGAATTCGTCTCCTTAGGGTTTTGTCTCTTTTTTCTTGTCTGATTTCTTTGGATATTTATAGGTTTTGTCTGAGGGTTCGATGCGGCGCATTGAGTAGGTAGATGCGGCGCATCTACTTAACTTCGCGTGAGGTCCAAGATTAATATATTTTAGAATATTCGTACACCGCCTTTAGATGCAGCGTAACTTGAATCTTATGCGGCGCATGTCCTTCAGTATCTTGAATCGTATTTGGTGAAGTCTTGATAGAGATACGGCGTATGTTGATAATATGATGCGGCGTATCTGGAGTAGAACAAGTTGGTTCTTTTTCGTTAACCAAAGTTTCATATGCGGCGCATGCTTCAAAGTCAGGCAATTGTCTTCGAATTCATCTAAGTATGATAGTACGGCACATCTATTTAGAATGATGTGGCATATCTTCTGCATTTCAGTAGACTTTTCCATCTTGATCATTTTGCTCCATATTTGGTCTAAAATCGCCAAGTTTCACCAATTGCTTGTTTTTACCTAAGAATTACTAAAGTAAACATTAAAGCACCAATTCTCATATAAAATATAATAAAACAAGACAATTATATAGGACAAATGATGACAATATAATGTACTTATTTGATGTTATCAAATATCCCCCCACTTGAACTTTACTTGTCCCCAAGTAAACCTTTATATTAATATTTATAAAAATGTATCCTAAAAGATATTAGGATGTATTTTTTAATTAAGCACTTATTTGTCTTATCGTAACTGCAAAATCAAACACTTAACGATTTAGAAACAAAATTAAAATATACAATTCAAACTGATCTAATCATTTAATTGTTTAGTTGTGACGAATATTCTATCATATGCTTGACAAGGATACACATCTCCTCCACTAAAGCTAAGGAGTGACAAGTCTAAAGCGGTAAAAAAGGTTTTGAGGCTTAAGGGTTAAACCTAGCTTCATTCAAACATTTCCTGCTTAAACTTAGTAGATCACTGACGCGAGTCCTCGACGCTTCAACTAACGGATGGTCACTAGTATGCTTCTTGGATTGCTGGCGCGAGTCCTTGACCTTTCAAATTGTTGATCCCAGTTGAGCTAATACGATCTTATATAGAAGTTAACTTAAACAAATACTTAAGCTTAAATGCGGAATATAAAAGCTTAACTTAAGAAGATTAAGAATTCTCTTTCAACACTTCAATATTTATTAATACGAGCACTCAATAATGCTAGGGTTTTACAACCTTGAAGTGAATAATAATACATCCATAAACTAACCCTAGGATCCTCCTTTTATAGGCCAAGGAGTCCTACTAGGTTTACAATACCTTTCTCTACAAGATAAGAATAATCTAAATAGATAAACTATACAAAAAATCTATTCCATAATTATCCTATCGTATACAATGTTAATCTCTTCAGCAGTAGTTTCACCAAGCAGCAGATTGTCTTCAGCAGCAGAGTCATTAACACTAGCAGCAGTTTCATTGTAGCAGCAGTATTACTCAGCAGCAGAGTTACTTAGCAGCAGTGTTACTTGGTCAAAACCCAACAATCCTCCCCTAAACTTAATATTTATTTTTAAATATTTAAGTTTCTTCAAAGCTCAATTCATCACTTGGAGGATGCTTCCAAACACTTCAACTCTTTTGAATTCAGTTGATCAAATATCTTCTTATACTTTGACAGCAAATTGAATGCTTGATCATCAGAATCATAATCTTTCTGCAGCTTAAGTGTTTTATCACCATTAACCATCTGATTGACAATATTCCAGTATCTTACCACTGGATAATCTACTTCAGCTAGCATATACAAAGTAGTTGGTCCAAGTTCTAGTACATGAACTCCAGAATCTTGAAAGAGTCTCCATTTTCTTACTTTGTATTCTACTATCTCTGTCCATTCAGAATCATCCATTGAAGGATCAAACATAAGTTTAAGAGCTCTCCACATAACATTATCAGAAGCAGTTAAGATATGATCAATTTGATCTACCTCATACTTTTTACCATCAAATTTCTTAGCTCCAAACTTTGCCTTGTATAACTTCCACAAGTCTTCAACATCCTCTCTATCAAAGTAATGTAACATCTGTTGAAATCTAAGAAATCTGTGAGACTTACCATCAGATCTCTGAACATCATGAAATACTCCAATGTTAGCATCATAACCTGTAGTTACTTTGATGATAGGATATTTAACTCCTAATGGTTTGGCATCAACCACTTCAGGATCTTCCATCTTGCCAACCACAGTGTAACCCTTCAATTGTTCTTTTTGATGCTCAGAAGGAATATGATCAAGACCATGTTTAAACTCATCTCCTTCAGGCATAGAACTACTACCTTCTCCAATCTTTCTCTTCTTCTTTGCAACTGACTTATGAATAACACCTTTTCTTTTATCACCCTGCACAGAAGAAGTAGTCTTTGCTGCATCTCTTTCAAGCTTTTCAACATTAACTTCTTGAACATACTCTGCTTCAGCTACCTTTTCAGGCACCAACTTCTTATTCATCTTATCAATTTGTTCCAAGTCCTCAGCACATCCCATAACATAAAAAGTATCTGTTCTCTTCTTTGTTTGTTGATACAAATCAAAAACTTCTTTGTCAGAGTAAGCTTTCAATTGCACCAATGTCCATCCACCCATATTCTTTAGATATCTTTCATACTCTTTCCTTTGCTGTTTAACTGTTGGACCTTTGAATACTTTAACCTTTCTTCTAGCAGCAGCATTCTCTTTTCTCTTATTAGAAGCAAAGTTACTATACCAAGATTGCACATTAAAATTTGGAACTTCATTTTCTTCAATCTTGATCAGCTTGTTTAATTTAATATCAGCAGCAATTCTGATCTTTTCATCATCCCATTCATCATACATTCTTAAACCTTCAGCCTCTTTCTCAGCCAGTTGCTGATCTTCCAAATTAAACAACTCTTGTGTTTTAATAGCAGCAGCTTCATCATGTTCAACTTGCAATGGCTTAGGCCAAGAATCAAAAGGCACATCAGTAAAATCAACCCCTTTATATATCCACCTCTGAACATCAACTTGCTTGCCTTTACCCTTATCAGTAGAAGATGATGTGATTGTCTTCTTTTGAGTAGCAGCAGGTTCTCTAATTGTTATTCCTTTTTGAGGTTTTCTTGTTGTTGATGTTATATTTGTTGTTGTGATAGGTTGTGATAATGATGGAGTTGATAATTGTGGTGTATGAGCCTCAGCAGTAGTCTTCTTACTTAGCAAGACCATTGCCTCTGCAGCAGCATTGTCCATAGATCCAGCAGCAGAGTCTTGTACTTCAGCAGTATTCACTATTCCACTAGCAGCAGAACCATCAACATTCTTAGCAGCAGAAACATGAACAGCAGTAGAGTCAGCAATAGCAGCATTTTCCACTGAATCTTCCAAAGTCTTTAACACATTACCCATCAACCCTGTTGCCTTCACAAGTTGCTCAGACTCCAAAGTTTTAAGAGTATCTACCACCTTTTCTTGTGCAGCAGCCACTTTTTCCATAACAACTTCATTCCCAGACTTATCAGCAACCACAAAATCTTCATCATTCTGAGGACTATCCACATCCATATCTTCCATCACTGGAACCTCCCCTGAAACTATTCCAGCATCCATATCTTGAACTTTATCAACTTTTTCAAGACTTACCTCCCCTGAATCCATGACAATCTCTTTCCTCCCCTGTTTGGAAGCATCCTCTTCCAAATGAGTAGATGGTTCAGAAGAACTTACAACCTGAGTAGTCCCCACTTTCTTCAATCTGTGCAATGAGGTTGAAGATTTTGATTTCTTGAAGCTCTTAATCTGTTTTCGCATTTTGATGATGACCTTGGCTTGACCAGCAACAACATCAGATAGATTAAGAACCTTATCTTCCAAAGACTCACATTTCAACCCCAAAGCTGTACAAGTAGCCGTCAATTCTTTGATAAGTTCCATTGTAGTCTCATCACTTCGACCTGTATTACATGGTCCGAGAGGTGAATCACTGACATTGTCATCATGTACAAGTGGATCCGTCAATTCATGAGTCACTGGCCTGTCCTCATCACTTCGACCTGTGTGACCTGGTCCGAGAGGTGAATCTTGGGACAAAAACTCAGTATCAAACCTAGTTTGATCATCTGAGCCCCCTATGTTTTCCATTTGGCTAGGGTTACCATCCTGAAAATCAGACTCATAAGAATCTTTTTCTCTAGATGTTGCCTTGGTTTGGGTCTTAATGATGTTATCACTGTCCTGCTCTGCTGCTAAGCTAGAAGCAGTAGTGACAGCCCTTGCCAACATGTCCTCTCCATCACCTAGGACAGCCTCATCTGGTACAACCATACTAACACTATCCTGAGGTAGATTAGTGTCCTTTTTGGTTTTCCTACGTGTATATTGTTTTGTAGGTTGTGTAACAGATGTAGTAACATTGGGTGTGTGATGGGAATCAGTGGGATTTCCTGATCCTTCACCCTGGTTGGTGTGCACAATTTGTTCCATAAAAGAAGTAAGATTTGTATGTGCACCAGAAAAACCTTTGCCATGTTTATTCAAAAAGGTAAAAGTCCTTGAAGCCAATTTTGGAGCATCATATTCAGAAACATGGGTTCTTGTTTTGGAAATTTGTTTTTCAATAAAGATTTGAAGAAATCTTGGATATAGCAAATAAGAACCATCTTCAACACCTTTAAACAACCCAGCCAATATCATTTTTGAAAAATTAAATGGTTGACCTTTGCACAGACATATCATTGCAGAAGCAATGGTAGTACTGAACTCATGCCACCCAGATGTTTTAGGACTCAAACAATGAAGGAATAAATGTATCAAAAACTTGTATTGAGGACAGAGGAGAGCTTTTTGAAATTTTAAATTTGTATGTTTCCCCTCATATCCCAATTCTTTTAAACCAGCAAAAATAGCATCATTGGCAAGGCAAGTGGTCTCTGTCTCATCATCTAAGAGAAGAAATTCCCTTATTGATGATTCAGTGACACGAACCTTTTGCCCATCAACAAAAGCACTGACATGTTTTTCCCCATTCATAGTTTTGATTTTGGCAGTAAACCAAAACTGTTTGATGTAGGAAGCATATATAGTAGGGTTCACAGTGAGTGCATACCTAAGAGAAGTAGCATTCAAAAACTTTACCATGTCTGTGAAACCTTCAGGAACTAACTCTTCATTCAAAACGACCACACTGTTGTGTTGCTCAACCCAGGTACGTTGTAGCTCCATGAATTAGGTTTAGTGAATTTGGGGATTTGTGATTATTGGAATGATTAGGTGTAAGGGTTTGTGATAACTTCAATTGAGAACATATGAAAACCAACTATGAAGGTCAATTAGGTTTTAAACTGATGGATGAAAGTTACACATAACACCCTCTTACTTACGACCATAGCAGCAGAACCATGTCATTCACAACTAGCAGCAGAGTGATAGAACTAGCAGCAGAGTGAACTGGAGCCAGCAGCAGAGTTGACTATCGACCTTGGTCAAAAATACATAACAATTAATGCACATATCACTCCGTAATCCCTATAAAACCGGCGAGATCTTTTCCCCAAATTATGCAATCAAACCCTAATCTCTTTCAAAAACGCCTCACAAACAATTAATACTATCCATCTTTGCAATCAAATCATCACACAATGAAATCAACACCCGAAATTATCAATATCTCATCCGATTCATCATCCGAAGATGAGAGCCCATTTGAAACCTATGTACCGCCATTCCGTCCTCCTCATGGTGGTTGTAGAACCAAAGAGCAAGCAAAGAAGAGAAAACATGATCTTCCGGTGTTCAAAGATCTCCTCAATTTGAATCAAACCCCTAGCACTTCCAGGGGTAAAGCTGTGATGACCCCACAATCTCCATCATCTTCAGAGTCTTCAGAAGATACAGCTTGGATCCCTGTTAGGCAACCATCCCCAAAAGAGCTTGTATCCCCTTTCATCTACACATCATCAGATGAAGATGAGGAAGAACCACCAACCAATCCACCCGCCACTCCTGAGAGGCCACAATCTTCAAGGCCAAGGCCACAATCATCAAGGTCGAGGCCACAACCATTACCTGGTCTTTCTCTTGGACCATCAAGACAAAACCCTCCTCTCCCAAAGGATAGAGAGGTTGTGCTTGGGCTTCCATGCCCTAGGAAGATGTAGGTTTAGGTGTTAGGTTATGATTTCAGCTTTTGTATGTTGTCTTTTGATGTTTGATCTTAGTACTTTTCTGGAATGAATGAATGATAAGATCTGTCTTGTTTAATTGCTTGCAAATCACCATTCATATATCTGCAAAATGTTAGACCAAACACCACAAAGCAAACAACCAACATATGTACTAGCAGTAGAGTTAGAAAATCAATGAGCAGCATAGTACATTATATCTCAAACATATACATATTAACAAGCAGCAGAATAACAAGCAGCACATGCATTACAAACTTTAACAAAAACAAAGAGATAAGTTTTTCAAAGATTAATCATACCAATGTTTGCAATTAAAAATTGAAACCTCCCCACATCAAACTGTTTAGTGAGAAGATCAGCAACATTGTTATCAGTATGAATTTTAACAATTTGAATCAACTTCTTTTCATAGCAATCCCTTATGAAGTGATGCCTTATCTCTATATGTTTTGTTTTAGAATGAAACACAGGATTTTTAATTATGCAAAGTGTGCTGTTGTTATCAATATGGATTTTAGTATTCATGAAATTGTACCCATAATCCAATAATTGATTCTGCATCCATAAGACCTGTCCACAGCAACTTGAAGCAGCCACATACTCAGCTTCTGTTGTTGAATTAGCCACCACTGTTTGCTTCTTGCATTGCCATGACACCAACCGGCTTCCAAGAAATTGACAACCCCCTGTTGTAGACTTTCTATCCAAAGAAGCTCCAGCATAATCACTATCTGAGTAGGATACCAAATCAAATGGTGAATCCTTAGGATACCAAAGGCCCAATTTTGGTTGATACCTCAGATATCTAAAAATTCTTTTCACTGCATTGAGATGTGATTCCTTGGGACACACTTGAAATCTTGCACAGGCACATACTGCAAACATAATATCAGGCCTTGATGCAGTAAGATACATCAATGATCCAATCATAGACCTGTACAAGTGTATATCCACTTCCTTTCCATGTTCATCCTTCAGCAATGGCTTATCTTTTTCCATGGTAGTCTTGGCAGGCTTAGCATCTTCAAATCCAAACTTCTTCAAAATATCATTGACATACTTATCCTGACTGATAAAGATGCCATTTTCTTTCTGTGTAACTTGCAGACCTAAGAAGAAGGTGAGTTCTCCCATTGAACTCATAGCAAACTTGTCCTTCATAAGCTTCTCAAAACTAACACACATAGCTTGGTTTGTAGACCCAAAGATGATGTCATCAACATAAATTTGAACCAGCAAAATATCATCTTTTTGTCTTTTGAGGAACAAAGTTTTATCAATCTTGCCCCTGCTGAACCCAGACTCTAGCAAGTAGGTTGACAAGGTGTCATACCAAGCTCTAGGAGCTTGATGTAGACCATACACTGCTTTATTTACCTTGTAGACTTTGTCAGGATGATCAGGGTCTTCAAAGCCTGGTGGTTGAGACACATAAACTTCCTCAGTAATGGTCCCATACAGAAAAGCACTCTTCACATCCATTTGATACACTACAAAGTCTTTGTATGAAGCATAAGCCAAGAATATTCTAATAGCCTCTATTCTTGCCACAGGTGCAAATACTTCATCATAATCAAGGCCTTCTTGTTGTGTGTATCCCTGTGCTACTAACCTTGCCTTATTTCTTATGACAATTCCTCTCTCATCTCTTTTGCATCTGAAAACCCATTTTGTGCCAATCACTCTTTTACCATTTGGCAGCTCAACCAAAGTCCATACTTCTTGCAGCTTGAATTGTAAAAGCTCATCTTGCATTGCTTCTACCCAACTTGCTTCTTGTAAGGCTTTGTAAGTGTTTTTGGGTTCAATTTGAGAAAGAAAACATGCAAACATGCAATTTTGAAGATCTTTATGACTATTTCTTTGATGCAGAGATCTGGCAAAGAAACTTTGATGTTGAGGATCTTTCAAGGCTTTAGTCATCTGCCTAGTTTGAATGGATGAATGTGGATCACTTAAGATTTGATCTTTTGGATGATCCTTGTGTATTCTTGTGGTAGGTGTAGGACTAACAGGAATAATGAGTTCCAAGTTAGTAACATCAGCAGCAGCTCCAAATAACTCACCATCAAGTGCATCATCATCTGTGTCATAATAAATATTCTCTAGAGGAGGCATATTTGGATCGTCAGGATAGATAGATTCAGCAATAGGTCTGCCCTGAGAGTCCAAATTAGGAAACATTGAAGTAACAGTAGAGTTAGTAGGCTTGGAAGCAGAATGTGGTGGAGCAGTAGTTGTAACTTTTGGCTTAGCAGTAGATTCTTCTGAGTCAGCAGCAGAGTCTTCTGGCTTTGTAGGAGAGACATCAACAACTACTTTGAGAGGCTCATTACTATCTTTTTCTGCTTCAATTGGTATTTCAATACCTTCTTCAGTTTCCTTAGGTTTATCATGAGAAACAACATCATCTTTAGGGCTGTGATCTTTCTGAAAGGGTACAAAGGTTGGACCAATCTTCAATTTCTCAATCACAACAAACTCTTCCTGTGGTTTATCAACACTGGCAATAACAGGAACATAGTTCATTGTTTTGGCAAGAATATCAACATCAAATAACCATTCTGGTCCTTTCCCTTTTGAATTATATGTGTTCTCACTAAACTTGATATGCAGATTCTCCTCTACATGTGTGGTTCTCTTATTATAAACCCTAAAGGCTTTACTATTTACAGAGTAACCAACCAAATTACCTTCATCAGCTTTTTCATCAAACTTGCCTAGCTGATCCTTTGTATTTAAAATGGTAACAGGACATCCAAATGGTTTGAGAAAATCAATCATTGGCTTCTTTCCATGAAATAGCTCATATGGAGTCTTGTTATGAGGCTTGACTACCTTACTTCTGTTTTGCACAAAACATGCAGTGTTTACAGCTTCAGCCCAAAAAGGTACAGGTAGTTTTGAATCAGATAGCATAGTTCTTGCAGCCTCAATAAGTGTCCTGTTTCTTCTTTCTGCAACACCATTTTGTTGTGGAGTTCTTGCTACACTGTACTGTCTAAGTATTCCTTTTCCCACACAAAATTGATTCATCTCACTGTTCTTGAACTCAGTACCATTGTCACATCTGATAATCTTTACCTTGTGATTGTGCAGGTTTTCAACTCTTGTAATGAAAGCTTTGAGTACTCCTGGAGTTTCATCTTTGGTGGCAAGAAAGAATACCCATGTAAACCTGCTAAAGTCATCAGTGACAACCAAACAGTATGACTTCTTGTTCAGACTTTTTACAAATACAGGCCCAAATAAATCCATGTGTAGCAAGTGTAGTGGCACAGTATTTGTGTTTACAATCTTGGACTTGAAAGAAACTCTGTGTTGTTTACCCTTTTGACATGCAACACAAGTTTCACAATTCTCAAAAATCTTTGTAGGCATACCCCTCACAAGATTTCCTTTCACCAATTTGTTCATAGTCTTGTAGTTCAGATGTCCCAGTCTTCTATGCCATAATTTGGACTCATCAATAGTGGCCTTTGCAATTAGACAAGTCAAAGCCCTCTTAGGAATAATATTCTTAATATGGTCACTGTATATATTTTCCTTTCTAGGGACCTTCAGTAACACAGATTTGTCATCTGGTAATTGAAAATCAGGAGAAAGAATCATACACTCAGTGTCTGTAAAAAGAACAAAATTCTTTTTGTCACACATTTGTGAGACACTAAAAAGGTTAAACTTAAGTCCTTTCACAAGAAACACCCTCTCAAAGTCCAAATTACCAGTCCTTAGAGTTCCAATACCAACAATTTTTCCACCTTTTGGATCATTCCCAAAAGCTACATAACCACCATCAAAAACCTCAAGATCTTCAAGTTGAGATTCATCCCCAGTCATGTGTCCAGAGCATCCACTGTCAACAATAACCATATCCTTAAGCTCATCCAGTAGATTGACCTGCACATGAAAAATAAAGAAATCAGTTTCTCTTGATGACCCAAGCCATTACTGACTTGGATCTGCCCTGTGCATCAGTATAATCAAATTTCTTCAAATCACTTGATGCACTACTATTCTTGGAAACAGAGTTTGAAACATTTGTTTTTGGTTTCCAAGTCCAGCAAGCTGAGGCCTTAACAGCATAATAGTGATTACCAACAACTGTATTTGGAAGATGTTTTGGCTCAGAAGTAGAAAGTTTTAAACTAGCAGCAGATTGCTTACTAGCAGCAGAATGCATTCTAGCAGCAGAGTGCTTACTAGCAGTAGAGCCATTTGAAGAACTAGTTGTTGATTTGAAAACACCATTTGATTTAGCAGCATAAATAGATCTAGTAGCACCAGATCTCAACAAAACAGCTCTTGGAACCATGTTTCTATTAGGATGTGGGTGAGTTTGTTTAGTTACATATTTGTGATTCACCCTAGTGTATTGATTCCAAACAGGCTTTTGGTGTTCAGAACATCTAACAATCAAGTGGTCAAAGCTACCACACTTATAACAAGCCTTCTTTTGTAATTGAAACTGATCACCTAATCTTTTTGAAACTAGGTTATTAAAGTTTCTTTGGTTACCCCTAGGCTTATTATTGAACCTTTCCATCTGTTCTCTAGGTATCTCATTGTACTCTACCAGTTTTCTAGAAAAGTTATTTCCTAACACAGGTTTAACAAACTTTACCTGTTCCACCTTAGGCTTAACCTGAGTAGGAATTTCTTCCTTTTTAAAACTTTGTTTTGGTTTAACCTGTTCCTCTTCACTATCACTATCACTATACCATTCCTCAATAATTGGAGCTTCAGGAAATTTTCTATCCTCAACCTTAGGTGTTTCAATTTTACTTGTACTACATTCACCTACAGGTTTTCCAATTTCTAGCTCACTAATGAAGGATAGCTCTTTGCCTGGGGGAGCATAAGCACTTTTGGCTGGAGGAGCCACTTCATTATATCCTATTCCACTGCCTTTTCTCATCAAGGTGCTCTCTATTGACTTATTAACCATATCAGAAGCAAATTGTTGTTTTTGTACTCTCACTACATGTTTTTCTTTTTCAGCAAGAGCAGCTTCTTTTTCTTTTTCAGCTTCTTCTAACTTATTTTTAAGAACTTCTACTTCACTATTTTTCTTAAAAATTTCTATATCTCTGAGATTAAGTTGTTCTACATATTCCTTTTCACACTCTTTGAGATATTCTAACCTTCTCTCAACATTTTGAATACCTACTTTATAACCTAAGTTATCAAGTTTTAGGTGTTCAACTTCTCTATTTAAACTCTCATTCCTAGCCTTAAGAACTTCTATAGTGTCAGAACAAGATTTAAAAGAACATCCAGATGATTCAGAATCATTAGATACCTCAGAGTCAGAGCCTGATGATGAACCATATGCCATAAGTGCAAAGTTATGCACTTTGGGTTGAACAGCAGCAACCAAAGAGAAATTTGGTTCTTCTTCAGCCATATCACTCCAGTCATATTCTCCCAGCCCATCACAAGCTACCATTGCAGACTTTGATTCTTCAGTCTTCTTTGGAACTTCAGCATTCTTCTTTGGAGATCTACACTCTCTAGCAAAGTGTCCCTTCCTGTTGCAATTGTAGCATTCAATCTTAGACTTGTCAAACCCTGGACTCTCCTTAGCCTTGTATTTGACTTCTCTTCCAGTCTTTTTCCAGAACTTTCTTGCTCTTAAAGTCAACATTGCCATTTGCCATTTGAGATCAATTTCTTCAAGATCATCTGGATCAATATGATCCAAATCTTGATTTATGACATGTGATCTTATGGTTGTAGTAAGCTCAGCCAAGAATGCACATAAAGCAACATCACTGGTAGAAACCTTGTCATTTGAGCTAGCAGCAGATCCAGATCCATCAGCAGTAGATACTCCATAAGCAGTAGAGTGAGTATCTTGTGTCTCTTTGGATTTTGAAGAAACAAAAGCAAGATTTTGTGTACTAGAAGATGAAGTAGAAGAAGTAGCCAATTCAGATTCATACACCCTTAAATTGTTGTAGAGGCTCTCCAACTTCATTGTTTCAAAGTCAGGCTTATTCCTCCACACCACTGTATGCATACTCCATTCAGGTGCAAGACTTCTTAGGAACTTGAGATTCACATCTTCCTGTGGAACAACATAACCAACAAGCTTTAGATGACTAACTAATTGATTTAGCCTGTTGTATGTGCCAATTATCTTTTCTCCAGGTTCAGAAGTAAAGTTTTCAAACTGATGCTTCAACATATTCTTTCTGGACTTCTTAGTAGCATCATTCCCTCCAAACCTGAATTCTACTGCATCCATTAATGCTTTTCCTGTTTCACAATCATCAAAGTCCATTTGAAATTCATTAGGTATTCCCATTAAGAGAATACTATGAGCCTTGATTTCCAGCTTCCTAGTTGCATTAGCTTCAGCAGACTTGATTGGTATCTCCTTACCATCAGCACTCTTCTCTGGTTCAGAATCACCATTAACAATCACATTCCACATGTTGAAGTCGATCATGCGAATGTATTGTCTGATCCTCCTCTTCCATAGCTCATACTCAGAAGGATTGAGCATGGGAACCCTTGAAGCAGTCACCATATGAGTTTCATCACCCATCTTATGCAAACGATTTGGAACAGCAAACTTTAAAGAAACAAAATCTTCTTGATTATAACTTCTAGATCACAAGCTCTGATACCACTTGTTGATCCCAGTTGAGCTAATACGATCTTATATAGAAGTTAACTTAAACAAATACTTAAGCTTAAATGCGGAATATAAAAGCTTAACTTAAGAAGATTAAGAATTCTCTTTCAACACTTCAATATTTATTAATACGAGCACTCAATAATGCTAGGGTTTTACAACCTTGAAGTGAATAATAATACATCCATAAACTAACCCTAGGATCCTCCTTTTATAGGCCAAGGAGTCCTACTAGGTTTACAATACCTTTCTCTACAAGATAAGAATAATCTAAATAGATAAACTATACAAAAAATCTATTCCATAATTATCCTATCGTATACAATGTTAATCTCTTCAGCAGTAGTTTCACCAAGCAGCAGATTGTCTTCAGCAGCAGAGTCATTAACACTAGCAGCAGTTTCATTGTAGCAGCAGTATTACTCAGCAGCAGAGTTACTTAGCAGCAGTGTTACTTGGTCAAAACCCAACACAAATGATGGATGGTCACTAATGTGTTCCTTGGATTGCTGGAGTATTACTTTCATAAAGGATGGTCACCAAGTTGCACACCAGATCGCTAGCACATCATTTAATCAATCTTTAACTCGGATGGTCACCAAGTCACACACGAAATTGCTGGCGTGTTAGTTAATTAATCTAATACTCGTATGGTCACTACCTTATTCATACATTTAACATTCTTACTTGGCCATCATCATATCCGGATGCTTGAAAGCTAACAACGAATACAACAATACAGTTGGGTATGGATAACATTTTGGATATAAATTGGTGTAAAAATAACAATAAACAAACAAATAGATTAAGTCCTAAGTGTCGTTAATCACTTTCCCAACCATCCCATGAATAAGACTCATATCATTGAATAACTCACGCTTTAGTTAGACACGAATTATACTCAATAAACTCTCAATCAAGGAATAAACCTTAGTTGGCGTTCCCATAACGTCCAACTCCCATTCAATCCATAATATAATACAACAACAAATAGTGGCGATATCAACTACTTAATACAAAACTTTACATTGTTGGTTTATAACAAACTTACCAACTTTTCTTCTTTCTTTTTCTTTTCTATTTTTTTTAGTGACTAAGATGTGTAAGATTTTACCACATCACTATAACGATAATTCTGGATAATTTTTTCATAATTTTCATAACTTCAGAAATAATGGTAAATAGTGAAAGTAGTAAACACACGAAAAATAACAAGACTCAAATTATATAATATTTACTTTCACTCCAATTGCATTGTGCAATTTCCCGACCTAACCGAATATAATGAATTTATGCACACGAACACAGGTAACGCAAGGAAACACACTTTGCCTAAAGCGACTAACCACAGACATTAATTTACAGGGTAGGATAAGGTGTAACGAAACAATTAACACATGTGTATGAAACGAAAGGAATGGCTCTGAGGGTTTTTATAAGGGTATCTTACTCTAAAAATGAGAGTGACAAATGGTTTTATATGGGGGTTAGCTAACCAATGTAGTTAGTTAATAAAACATAACATATAATAGGCTTTTTGGGTGTAATTCTAGAAATTTACCAAGTTAGAAAAGTCACTCCAATTATATCAATAATACTCATTATGGTGGACTCAAATAGTAAACAAGCCAAGTTCTAAAGTTTACTATTCACATGCACAAAAAATATTTTAGCAAATAAAGTTATGTGTGTGGCTATGCAACTTAGATTTAATAAAAATATACTATCTTGTGGATGTCGTTTCCACAGAAAGTACAGAAACTAAAAACACCACCATTAAGCAACACAATTGAATTAAGAAAATCACCACTTGTACGTAATTCATTAGTAGTTAGTAAAAATAAAACCTAAAAAAATTAAAAATTAAAATCTGTAAAAATCATCAGGTCAGTGGATACGCCGTTTCCAAAGGATGCATCGTATCGAGCCTGGAATTTGTACGGATCAGAGAATAAGATGCGTCGCATCCTTAACCAGGGATGCGTCACATTAAATAAACTGACAAGATGTTTTTAAGTCTAAAAAGAAAATAAAAATGCAGAAAAAATAAAAGATATGATCTGTGTAGTAGATACGCCGCATCTACTGCAGATCTGACAGACTCGACACAAAAACAGTAAAGATAAATCCGGGTTGTCTCCCGGTGAGCACTTTTCTTTATTCCAAAGTCTTCAAGTTAGACTCATGTTTAGCTCCTATTTTATTCGATTGACTAACCATCATTCGTCCTTCATGTGAAATATGTTCCCATACAGTTCCGCCACGTTTTCTTCACATGGTCCCAAAGAGTATTTGATGAATTTTAATTTTTCAGAGACCATTGTAGGCGGGTTATGATAAGCGACTCCAAGAAGTTGACATTTTCTTTTAATGAACTCTTCCTCGCCTTTATCAACAAATTTAGAATAATCAACTGTAATCAAATAGTCAACAAATTCATCCATTAATTCATTCTGTGAATCACCAAGATTTTCTTGAATTATCTCATGGGGATAATTTTCACACTTGACGGATCGATGATAATCTTGAATCTCATCCCATTTTTTTTAACTCCCATTGTAATCGTCGATCAAGCCTTGTGTAATCATCAAATTCTTTATGCACCCATTCCCAGAAAGTAATATTTGATGCTCCCCTTACTTCTTTCAAGTACTCGATTCTACCTTTTTTCTTGTAAAGCTTCTGCCCTTCGCGGACAGTCTTCAACTTGATTGTACCAATCGTAGTCTTCGAAGTGAACATTGTTGCCAACTCGTTTCATTCCAATTATGCTTCCCCCATTACAGATTCCTTCATTTTCCCAATTCATAGCTTGGCCATTCACAAGTTCCGTCTTTGGATTAGATAGGCTTACAACAATGTACCAATTCATCATAATACATTGGTTTATTAGAGACCCAAGGAACTTGATCATTCCATTCATATAACCAAGTGTTTTTGAATGCTTCACAAGTTTTGAACCCAGGCAAGTCTCCAGTCAGAACATCTTTATCAATTTTCAAGAGGTAATTAAATTCATTAAATTTCTCGCAAAGTGGTGTCTCATACTTGAATAGGTTCGTATCAGTTCTAATTAATTCCTCATTTTTCATCTCTTTGATCCAATAATTCAATAGTTTGTTCTTGACGGATTTACTTAATTTACCGAGGTTTTGAAACATACAGCTCAACCAGTAGATGAACTCTTGGTTATTTTCATATTCCATATAATAATCTTTAGATTTCGAAGATTCACTGCTCAAACCATGATAAAATAACATTGCCTCCTGCATATTGGTAAGATTGTGTTGAGGACATCTCCATAACAGTACGTTAAATCGCTCCCAAACCTGAAAAAGAGTTTCATTGGGCTTTTGCTTGAAATTATTGATAGCCTCCATCTTCTTTGCGGTTTTAGCAGGTGGACAATATCTCTTGAAAAACTTAGCCTTCAAATCTTTCCATTCTTTTATTGAACCAGTTGGTTCATTCTTCAGCCACCTGTTAGCAGCTCCTGTGAGGGATGTAGGAAAAATTCTAAGCATAAGTTGATCAATCGTCAATTTCTCTGTAGTAAATAGATCAATAATTTCAAGGATCTTTTCAACGTGTTCATTAGCATCTTCATTATCAGATCCACTGAAAGCATTTTCTCTCAGTTCCTTGAGAAATTGGCCTTTGAGCTCGAACTTTGTATCATTATCAAACTTCGGCTTCTCAATACCCGAGACATAGTTTGCTCGAGTTTTGTTCATGTACTCTTCCATGGTAAGGTCCGTCATTGTTTCCGTAATTTCTTCCTCGTCACTAGCCTCCTCCTGTTCAGAAAAATAATCAAGCTCGAAAGAACTTGAAAGATCAAAACTTTTTGTGTTGAAAAGCTTTTTAAGCAAATGAAAAGCTCGTTCAGGATCTTCAAAAGGTTCGGTCAATTGCTTATTCTAACTTCTAGTCATGCACGTCCTGAAATCATCACAAAAGCATCAGTAGGACAGTTTTTATAATATAGAATATTGGAAAACTAACAATGAAAATGGATTATGAAAAATAAAAGTTGCTTATATATGCAAGTGATGCGCCGTATCCTAAGAATAGGATGCGTCGTATCTTATATTGTTAAAAATAAATCAGATTTTTATTCATTAAATCAATACGCCGCACTTAATAAATCGAATGCGCCGTATGTTTTAAATTATCAAAAATCAATTATACTTATAAAAATTAGATGCGTCGTATTAGCATAAGCTAATGCGTCGTATCTTCGTTAAGTTTTAAAATACAAGATTTTTTATTCAGATTAAGATACGCCGTATCGATAGAAAACGATGCATCGTATCTATTTAATTAATTCGAAAATAGTTTTTTATAAAATAATTAAATGCGTCGCATCTGAATAACAGATGCACCGTATCACAATTAGGGTTTTAAAATTTTTTTTGATTAAAAACAGAATATGTCGGATCTAGGGGATAGATGCGCCGTACTCGAATTATTAAATGCGCTGTATATAAAATTAAAACGCCATATGCCACATCTAAATAATAGATGCGCCGTGATAACGCTCTAATTATACATATTTATTCACTTGATTATATATTATATACCTATTATATTATAAAGAATATTATGTTATATGTGTAGATTTGGTATTAATCTAGTTGCAGGATTGATCGAGAGAAGAAGTTAAGAATATCACTTAAAGGGACGATAAAGTAATAACAATAATAAAAGGAAGGACTTAGAATGGAAATACAATTATAAAAGACCCAAGTACGCCGGTCTTAGAACTGTGTGCGGCGTACTCACTTGGCGGGTAAATGAGTTTGATTTTACACGAAGTACGGCGTACTTTCTACGAAGTACGACGTACTTTCTACGAAGTACGGCTCACTTATCTTATCAGTTACAAACAAAAGTTAATACTTGCATTCATTGATAGGTCGATCAATTGCCCTCATTAACCAAGTTTTGGAGTTAAATTAGGTCACAAGGACTTATATAAAGAGAGGAACGAAACCAGAAAAGGGAAAAAAGCAAGGAAGGAAGGAAAGAAAGAAAGGTATCAAAGGTTACTAAGGTGATATTGGTGAACTCATACCAAGTTCACTATATCAAGGTTGTGCTCGTGATCTAAGTACTGTGACAGAGGCTAGGAGGAATCGAGTCGAGTTTTCTTTGTGGAAACTAGTTGTTCTTTCGTTGTAATCACTTCGGTACAATTCGACATTTTATACAAATTACATTATGAAGTTTATGAAATCTATGTTGAATGATATTAATTTTGTTACTGAGATAATGGAGTAGTCGTTTTTATGTTTATTTGGGTGATGTAGTAATATAGTTGTTTACATTTAAATGTACGCTTGCTATTGATACTATGCATAAGTTTAATTGATGAGATGATGTTTCGATCATTGTTGAGTGTTTGATGTATATCTGTGGTAGAAGTAGGTCGAAAGGGTCTACTACTTTGATATTATTTCAAGGTGTTTGTCTATGGCAACTTGGTGTTTACCTTGTAGAAATTTGTTGACAAAACATTTATCAACCCAACCATAATCTTGTTTAATGCCTTATCTCATGTCTAACGAACTTGATGGGGAAATTGGCTTATGTATACTTCTATTTTGAACCAACCTTAATGCATTTGATATATTGAGAATTATAGGTCGAAAGGAATTCTTAATATGTTGGATAGTTATATGTAGGAGTGATCACCAGTCATCTCTTGCTTATATATTTTGTTCATGATTGCTTGCTTGTCATTTATATGTTTACTTCCATGTTTCTCAGGCTAAATAAACATAACCTTTAATCATATTGATAAACAATCTAAATAACCAAATTACTAGTCTTTTGATAAGTGACAATCTTAGGACTATACTTTGACACAATTGCTAACTTGGCTTTTCTACAACCTCTTGGGATGACATGGTCTTACCTAAAACCTTTACTATAAACGAGGGTTATACTTTACCCGTGTGTTTTATATATTGAGGAATTGGTGAAATTAGTATTATAAATTTAAAGCTTTTGAAACACATCAAAGTTTTTGGCACCGTTACCGGGGATTGGTATTAATCAAGTTGGATAAGTGTTTTAAGACCTTTTTACGTTCATAGCCGTACAGTTTTCTGGCAAACTAAAACAAAAATTTACTTTCTGAGACTAAGTGTACGCCGCACTTTAAAGTCTATGCGCCGTATTCTCTGGAAAAATTCATACTACGCCAGTTTTATTTTCTAAACCGCCGTACTTTCTGGAAAATTTCACAATGTTTGCTTAGACAAAAATAAACCAACACAAAAACTTTTTAATGCTTAAGTTCAAGGCTGAGAACTTGAGAATTTCTTTTTATGTGCTTTTGATATTTGGATTGATGCATTTGATTATATGTTATGATTCATCGAAAATACAAAAATATTTGCTTATTTGGTTAACTAAACATTTTCTTGTTTTTAATTGTTTATGCATAATAATTATATGGACTATATGTTTGAATGAAATTCTGAGATATTCTGAAAATTATAAAAAAAATTTGAAACTGAAAACAGGGGAAGTACGCCACACTTGTTCTCAAGTACGTCGATCTTTCTTGGAAATTTTCTAAATAAAATCAAGATTAAAAAGGAAGTACGCCGCACTTGTTCTCAAGTATGTCGCACTTTTATGACAAAAAGTTTACAGAAGGCTTTTATCTTGTTTGATATGATTAAACCGATCCATCTTTTGATTTCTCAATGTTTACTGATGTTATTGGAGTGCAAAATATCATTTAGTTTTGTTTGTACTAACATACTAATGGTTTATTTGATGTTATGTTGTCAAATATTAGAAATGGACCCAAAATCAAGTATTGGACGTATGTGTCTCAATAAGGGAAATTCTCTCACTAAGAAGGACCAAGTGGAAAGTGAAGGAAACTGGGATGGAGATGACACTTGGGATACAGCTGACAGTGCAAAACAAAAGGAGGTGAAGGCTTATACTTTCTTTAGAATGAAAAAAGAATATGGCACTTGGGATAGGTACATGACACCTTGTTATGTGGAAGGTGTGAATGCTTTTGATGGGGTGATTGATTTGGATTTTGATAAAAAAAATTTGTTTCTCAAGAGGTGGTGATTGAAAAGAATTGGAAGTACAATAAGTTAGCTAATGGGGACAAAAAGCTTGATAAAAAGTTGTTAGTGAATTTGGAAGGAGAGATATAAGTGGTTGAATTCTATGTGAATCCGGAAGAGGATGATGTTCAACCTACCATGATACTTGGTAGAGACTTTCTTAGGCAAGCTAAAGCCATTGTGAACCTACAACTTGGCATAATAACCCTTTGGCCCGAACCACCTGTGTATGATTCAGAGGATGAAGAGCTAGATGCTTTGCTAGCAAATTTCTTGGTAGAAGAACTTCCACCAATCTCACCAAACCCCAATGATTTCCCAAACAATGTATGCAACATGGGAAAAAGTGCTAGAAACAAAAACAAACCGCAAAAAACCTACAAAATGACCTATGATGATGAAGGGCCATCATTGACCGTGAACCGTTCAAAATCACAAGAAGAGTTGACTAGAGAAGAGTTTGAAAAAGATGTGCTAGAAAGAGTGATAATACTAAATGAAAAAGACCCATCATTGAAACCTTGAAATTTTGGACAAACACAAAATGTTGCTTGATAGTGTGCTAATAGATAGACTTAAACTTTATGGTGAGATAACTAGTGAGGAGGAGCATGAATTGGCCAAGGAAGTGGTTAAGGAGCATAAAGTTGTGAAAGAAGGAGGAGATCGAGGTTGTTTCATTCTACCTATTCGTTTAGAAGGAAAGCTTACTTCGAATGCTTTAGTAGACACCGGATCCAACATAAACATGATGCCATATCGTATCTATGAACTTTTGGAAAGAGGAAAAGCAAGTCCTAAGATTGACAAGGTTAAGTTGCTAGACCACTCTAATGCGGAAACCATGGGACGTTTGCTCAATGTTCTTTGTCAAATTGGTACTAACACTATTCTTGCCAATTTTCTAATTTTTGATGTACCCAATGATAGAGATGTACCATTGGTTGTTGGGAGAAGTTTCATGTGCACTCTTGGAACTATAATGGATATGAGGCATAATACAATAAGTGTGTTTCGCGGGCATTACAAGATTGTGCCTATGAAAAAGAAGGAAGACGAAAGTGATAGTGATGAGGAGGATGATGAGTATTCTCCAAGGAGAGATGAGAATGGGAATCCATTTTACGGACCTGTTTATCCTAGCTATATGGAGTGTGAAGATGCTTTGGATCATGCTCTTGGTGAGTGATTCCTCCCGAACCGTCACTTATTTATCACACAAGCTAACCACTTGTGAATGGTCAACCGTAATATCTAAATGGAGCCCGGGAGGAACTAGCAAAGTTAATCCGTGGGTCTTAAGTACAGAAAAGTACGTGAGTACAGAAAAGTACATCCCCGGGTCGTTATGTCCCAACGAGGTGTGAACATGATACTACAATGACTTGTAATGTGTTGAAATAATATGTATATAGAAAAATGGGAATCTGAATGACTAACACTGGAATGTGAATAGTAATAGCTCTGTCACAGCTAGTTCATTTAAGAAACGTACAATCAGAAACCCTAAAATAATAAAGTATTTACAAACGTACGTTTAGGTTTAAATAAACGTAAACGTAACGTATAAAACAAAACTTTCCCAAAGAGGGAATTTGCATGCCTTAACGGCTTAAATGCAAATTAAAAGAAAATAAAATAACTAACTATATTTATAATATTATTATTATATTAATAAGAAAACCTAGAAAACTAAAATGCTTACGATTATGTAACACTTACGTAACCGTAACAAAATAAAAAGTGAATACCGTCAGATATAACTCCCACAAATGTGAAAATTATATAAAAAGTTTATAAAAATTATAAATAAGCAGTTTTAAAAATTAAATACTTATTCTATCCTAAAAGGTATGTAAATTATATTAATTATTATATATATTATATGAACAGTAAAAATTATGAAAAATTTACAGAAAGTATAAAATGTTATGAAGGGTCTAAGAAAAATAAGATTGGGGCAACAGCTTATTCCAATAAGCTGGAATAAGCTCAACAGTCCAAATAAGCCAAAGGGCCAAAAGTGGGTTAAATACATTGTTAGTTCATGAACTAACGGAACTGGTGCCCCAGAGCATTTGGAAGGGGTGTGGGGTTATATGCATGTTACTAGCGAGAGGTCTCAGGTTCGAATCCACCCACACCCATTTTTTGCTTTTTATTTTATTTTTCATTTGTTCTTTTTGCAAAACTGTACATTAAGTAAAAATATGGAACTTTAACCAAACCAACTTATCCAAAACTTGGAAATAAGCTCTATGGAAGCTTATTTCCATAACAGTTAGCTTTTTGGCTTTAAGCTTCTTAAATAGAAGCTATCACTGTGGTTAAAGCTTTATTTGGGCTTTTTCTTTTTATGAAACTAAATATATACAGATAATATACATATATAATAAAAATGAAACTTAAGAAACCTAGAAATAAGCAGATTCGTGGGCTTATGGCTTATTCAGTGAGCTTTAGGCTCACAGACTGAGTTTTAAGCTTGGAATAAGCTTAGAAAAAACTATATAGTGGAAATAAAAAGTATGTGTGTGTATATACAAGTATAATAGGTGTGTATGAACATGAATAAGCACTGAGAAGTGCTTAATAGTATGGGCTTAAGGTTTAGACAGTTGAGCTTTTGATAGCTCAACTTGGATGGAATTGAAGCTCAAATGAGCTTGGTATAAGCCCAAACTATAAAGTAAAAGTAAAAATGTATTTGTACAAGTATAATTAATATATATGTACAAGCTTATGATCAGAGAGTCACTAATAAGCTCAGAATAAGCAAATAAGCAATTCCTTATTACACAGATCCAAACACCCCCTGCAACTAATTAGAGTGGCCATTTAAGCTTAGTCAATAAGCTGAAAAGGTCAAACTAAGGATTGGAGTAGCAAGCTGAGGTGTTTAGCTTTCCAAAAAGCTAAAGCTCATCAAGTGGGGTCCACTGATGAGCTTTTGGGAGGCTTATGAAAATCTCCCATTTCCTGAGTATTGTGGTATAATTCTTAAGTACTCAGAAAATGGGACAAACAAAAAGCTAGTTGCAGCCCTAGTAATTGAGCTGCAACATGGGATTTAAGCACTGGATCCTATAAGCTAGTAGAAAAGCTCCACATGGAACTTAATTTCATCAGCTGGGTCCAAGGAATAAGCTTTTTGTGAGCTTATGAAATAGTCTAGGTTGGTTAAGAAATACTGAGGACTCAGTATTCTTTTCATTATGGTGATAAGTATAAGCTGCTTGCAGCCCATGCAAATAAGCTACAAGGTGAATTTTTAGTGCATGATCATGAAGCTGGGTAGGTAAGCTTCACATGAAACTAATTTACTCAGGCTAGTGATCACTAAGGAGCTTGTTATGAGCTTGTGGCAATGGTGTAATACCCCTGATTGCTCAGGGGTATGTTGTGAGTGGGCAAACAACAAGGCTCATAAATACTTATCTAATAAGCTCATAAGAGCTCAACAAGCACTGAGCTATTGAGATGGGCAGTTAAACTTCACATGAAGCTAAACCACACAAGCTCAAGCTCAATAAGGAACTTTTTATGGGCTATTGAAAATCAACTCATCACACTGTTTGCTTCAGTGTGATGAGTGGTGAGTAACAAAAAGGTGGGGTGGTTTAAGCTACCTAAATAAGCTATAGACAGGTAAATAAGTAAACGCATAACAACTATGCCACTAGGGCAACACAAATAAGCCAAGAGCACCAAGGTGGGTCAAGTCATGAGACTTGGATAAGCTCATGAACTTGACAGTCCATCTTGTGCACAGGGCAAAAACTAACATAATTAAGCACTAATAAAAGCTAGTAATAAGCTAAACTAAAAATTTATAAAAATCACACAGACAGATAAGCAGCTAATCTAAAACACCCTATAAGGACAATTTCTAAAACTAAATAATAAGATCACACTAAAATCAGACATTTATTCAAAAACCTGAAAAACTAATATTTGACTTTTCACATAAACATAAAAAGTTGACTAATATGAGATTCTAATCTAATTTACTGATTCAATAAGTTATATTAAACATTGAAAACATGAAACTAACAAAAATTAACAACAATTAAACAGATTTGGTGAGTATGGCATTGAAAATCATCACAGTGATCAAATGAAGGATTATGAATGTGATTTTTGACTTTTATATAAGTAAACAATAGATTTGATGGACTGTCAATCCTCAAAGAACTCAGTGTACCCTATATCCATAAAAAATAACAACTTAGACCTATCTAAACACCCTTGAATCAGTTATGCCAAACATACCTTAAATAAACCTAAAATAAGATTTTCATTTCAAAAGTTTGTATAAACCAATTTTATCAAATCTAAAAGCTTTCATCTGTTAAATTAGGACTTTTATAAGTTTAATCAAGTAGTCACACTAGGTTAAACCATGATTATCAAAACTCAAGTTCACACAGTCAAAATGCAAATCTTAGACTTAAACAAATTCAAAACACAACAACCTAAGATAAAGCTATATTATCATAAACTAACATCAATTAAACACAGAAACATGAAAATCTAAGGTAAGAACAAACATAAACAGTAAATTGCAAAATATAAGAAAATGACTTACAAGATGGCACAAGCTGAAAACCAATGAAACAAAGACCACTATCTATCCTATAGCTTCCCATGAAGCTCCTAAACCCATGGCAATCCAGAATGGCCATGCTCCAAGCTAGGAATACCAAGAACACATGATTTTTAATTTATTTTCTATTTTTCTCTATTTTTTTATGATTTTTGGTTTTAAAGACTACAACTGATTAAAGGTTTCTAAAAGCTTCAACAAGCTTTGTCAGGAGCTTATGTGGCTTATGAGAGTCCAATAACAACAATAATCCAACAGAAAAGTAATTGACAAGAATTTAAAGGATAGTATGAAAACATGAATTATAAAAGACAACTTGTATTTAAACTGAGAATTGGAGTTCCATTACACTACTTGAAGTTCATTACACTACTGAAAGCTTTTAAATGACATTTAAATTAAATGAAAGCATGTAAAGATTATACTATGGCTAAACTATTTCTAAGTGACAATGGCCTAATGCCAAGGTAATTGTTTCCTCTGCTTCTCTTCTCTTTTATAGTTTCTTTGTTCCTTGGTGACCACTCAGAAGTCTCATCTTTAATTCTTGACCCTTGATTATGCAGAAATGATCTCAACTGTTTGAATGACTTTTGGCGCCAAAAGTCATTGGTGTAGCTTGAGGCGGTTTGGAGACATTCAATGCATCTTGTTGGCTTGTATAGGTGGAGGGGACAAGTTGTGAAGCTTTATTGAGCTTGGAGGTCAAGTAGAAGGGAAAAACAGGGGAGGTCGAGTGTTTGGAGGGAAAAAGAGGTGGGAATTGCATTTAATGAGGAGTGGGATAAGGTTGTGAGGTGGAAAGGGAGTAATATGTGAGCTGGGTAGGCAAGTGGAGGGGGAAATACCTCCCTGGTATGGTGACTGGCTGGTTTGAGGGGATGGTGAACAGTGAAGGTGGGATTGGGTGTGGGTTTGACCTTTTGACCCTAGTTTTTATTAATTTAGGGTGTGGGCTGGGTTTGTTGTTTTGGGCTTGATGGTAGGCTGAGGTTTGGTTTAGTTTGGTTTGGTAATAATAATGGTCCGTTTGGTATTTTTAGTACAAAAGGCCCAAGGACCTAAGTTGTATTTTCTATTTTCTTGAAGGACCAATCTTGCCAACTTTCCAAATATTTTGAGAGGGACCAAACCTGCCATAAATAATAACACAAGGACCAAAAGTATATAATTTTGTATTTAAAAACTTTAAAGGACCTAAAATGTCATTTTTGGATTTTGAGGGACTAAAAGTGTAAATTCCAAAAGTTTATCAAAATTGTTCCAAATTGTAAATCATGCATAGGGGTGGAAACGAGCCGAGCTGCTCGTGAAAAGCTCGAGATCGGATCGGTAAAAAGCTCGAACGAGCCGAGCCTAAACGAGCTCGAGCCCGAGCTCGAGCCTACATTAAAGCTCATTTAATAATCGAGCCCGAGCCCGAGCTCTGCATACAAAGCTCGAATAGGCTCGCGAGCCTAAACGAGCTTTAGTAAATATTATACTATAACCACTCCCTGCCTAACCTACATTTATTCCTACACCTACCTTGGATCATTTACATCCGTTTGATCACATGTATCATTTATTTACCGTTGATTATTCAAACCAATCTAAATAACATCTTGCTTTTTTGTATCTTGAATCACACAACTTTCTTGTCTCTTCTTTGCAAAGATCAGATGCACCTAGTTTCTCCAACAAATCTTCCTTATCTGTTTTTCACTTATCATAATAACTTAAATAATCTTTCTTTGTGCTTGTGATAACCAAACACACACAAAAAAAGTACCAGCCATCCGTAGAACTTTTTTATTTCTTTTATGTGAAACTTGAAAGACAACAACCTAAATAATGCGTTATATCGGCTTCAAGATCCTTACAAGGGTGTCGGGTAGGTTTTGTTTTTCGTTTTTGTTTAAACCGAAAGTAAGAAGGAATGAAAACAAGTTTCTTTTTGTTCTTTCTTAACCATTTTCATATATTTACAAAGATCAATTATGGGTTCTTGTGTATAGATCTTAAAGATCTTTTGTCTTGAACGGAATATAAACTGAGATCTTGTTTTTGTATTACTAGTATTTAGTTTCGATTCTTGATTGTGATGGAAGAGATGATGTTGGCTGTTGTAATTGATGGAGATGGGTTAGGAACCAAAATAACTAACGAGCTCATTAACGAGCACTAGATAAACGAGCTCGAATAAGTAAGCAAGCCTAGATTTATTTTTCATACGAGCCGAGCCCGAGCCGAGCTCGAGCTTTTTATATCATACTACGAGCCGAGCTCGAGCTAAAATCTTAAAGCTCGAAACGAGCCGAGCTCGAGCTCGAGCTCTATAAAATATAAACGAGCCGAGCTCGAGCTCTGGCAGGCTCGGGCTCGGCTCGGCTCGTTTTCACCCCTAAATTCATGCATAGTACAAGGGTAATTTGTGAAATTTCCAAGTTTTGAAATACCCAGGGACTATTTTTGCCAATTTTGTAACTTGAGGGGTAAAAGTTGCCAGTTTGTGTAAACTTTTATCCAGGGATCATTTGTGAATATTTTTGACTTCCCAAGGACTAAAGTTGATTTTTTACTCATTTAAAACCTTCAGGGACTAGTTTTGACACTTTGTGAAACTTGAGGGACTGAAACTGCCAATTATGCAAACTTTGAACGTTTTTCATTTGTTTTTGCATATTTTATATTTGAAACATATAAAACACACCTTTAAGATATTTCAAGTATTTTGATGCATATTTGAGTGTTTTTGTATGTTTTGGCAGTTCAGATTGGTATAAAATGATGAGTATTTAGACACTCATCAATCCCCCACACTAAACTATTGCTAGTCCCTAGCAATCTATTAAGAAAAACTTAATGGATTTGAAAAACTCTTTACCAAAAGCCATCACTTCTGGAGTAGCCAGGTGTAAGAACTGTGGTACACCTGATAACCGTGTGATTTTGAGCAAACCACCAGCTGTCAACGGATTTGATTTGTCTTTACCAAAAGCCGTTTGCTTCTGGACTAGCCAACTCTTGATGGAATAGTCAACATCTTGGTGAGCTGATTACCAATTATGGATTTTCCACTGCCTTTACCACAAGCCATAATCTTGCGGGCTAGCCAACTCATTATCTTTTGAGGATGATGGGGAGTTGAGGAACCATACAATTTTTGGCAAATTGCAAGCCATAAACGGGTTTGAGATATCTTTACCAAGAGCCGTTTGCTCCTGGATTAGCCAATCCTTGTGTGGGTTAGACATGGTGGATTAATTACCATTTGTTGTATTTAGTGCAAAACACTAATACCAAATGAAAAAAATTTTAAATTTTGGTCATTTTTGGGGAAAAGGGCATACAAGGGTATATAAGTGATCAAATTCGCCAGAATTCCCCCCCACACTTAGGATGAATATTGTCCTCAATATTCAAAGCTAAGTGGGGTAACACAACAATTATTTTATTTTTTATATTTACAATTTTTTATTACATTTTCAAAATATATACAACATGTGGGGCATACCCCCACACTTAGGTGGTACACACGGGTGAAAACCCATGTTTATGCTATTGTTTTTGATTACCAAGTCGCTAGCTTGACTTGACCCCGAATTAACTGGTTCATGGGGAAATGGAGTGGGATTGCCACTCAAAGATTGGGTGAGAAATTGAAGTGGGATTGTTACTCACAGAATTATAAATGATAAGGTAGGGAGAATCTTTTTGGGTTTTTGATATAATATAAACAGAAACGAAAAATGTTTTTGTATTTTTAAATTTTATATATATGTACAAATAAATGGCTAAAAATGAAACCTAAATGAGATTTTTAATACATGATACATGTATAAACCTAATCTATATCTTTCCAGGGATAATACTAAGCACAGTAAACCCTTTTTTAGTGTAAACATGGTGTTTAATCACATTTAGACCTAGGAATATCAAGATTAGGAAAATTGACAGTAAAGTGTAAATCAAAGCACAGATAGATTTCAACCATAAAATATTTTTGTATTTTATATTGTTTATATGAAATAAAATATGATATAGTATATGTAATCACTACCTCCCAGGCTTGTGTCAAGTTTACCACGCAAGCTAATCACTTGTGAATGATTAAGTGTAATAAATAAGCCCTGACAGCCCGGAAGTTGAATGATATAGTATAATATACAAACAAGGATATGTATTTCAACAAAAAATATATAAAATATAAGTCATAGTAGGCAGCACACCTCCCCGGCAGCGGCGCCAAATTTTGATTCCTCCCGAACCGTCACTTATTTATCACACAAGCTAACCGCTTGTGAACGGTCAACCGTAACATCTAAATGGAGCCCGGGAGGAACTAGCAAAGTTAATCCGTGGGTCTTAAGTACAGAAAAGTACGTGAGTACAGAAAAGTACATCCCCGGGTCGTTATGTCCCAACGAGGTGTGAACGTGATACTACAATGACTTGTAATGTGTTGAAATAATATGTATATAGAAAAATGGGAATCTGAATGACTAACACTGGAATGTGAATAGTAATAGCTCTGTCACAGCTAGTTCATTTAAGAAACGTACAATCAGAAACCCTAAAATAATAAAGTATTTACAAACGTACGTTTAGGTTTAAATAAACGTAAACGTAACGTATAAAACAAAACTTTCCCAAAGAGGGAATTTGCATGCCTTAACGGCTTAAATGCAAATTAAAAGGAAATAAAATAACTAACTATATTTATAATATTATTATTATATTAATAAGAAAACCTAGAAAACTAAAATGCTTACGATTATGTAACACTTACGTAACCGTAACAAAATAAAAAGTGAATACCGTCAAATATAACTCCCACAAATGTGAAAATTATATTTTTGGAATCCTAAAAGAATAAGAAAATTATTAGAAAATTAAAAATATTTATTATACACTTATATTAATTTTTATTAATTAAAACTATTATTAACTATTTATTAATTACCTAAAAATAAAGAAAATCTAAAGTAAGACTAAATAAACAAACTAAAAACTTTAGAAAAGTTTAAAATAATATAAAAGAAATTTTGAAACTAAAAATATATTTATTATACAAATATTCTATTTAATATTAATTATTTACTATTATCTATATATTAATACTATTATTAAATTATTATATATACTAAATTAGCAAACAAAAATCTAAAACTTTTTACATAATTCTAAAATACTTATAAGAAGCTAAAAAAATATATAAAAACTATATTTTATGTACAGAAATAAGAAAACTTAATTTAAAACTATTATTACTTAATTAAACTAATTAAACTACTATAATTATTATACATACTAAACTTATTTATAAAATTATAAAACTTTTTATAATACTTCCTAAACTTCTCAGGAATACATAAAAAATATAAAAAGTTTATAAAAATTATAAATAAGCAGTTTTAAAAATTAAATACTTATTCTATCCTAAAAGGTATGTAAATTATATTAATTATTATATATATTATATGAACAGTAAAAATTATGAAAAATTTACAGAAAGTATAAAATGTTATGAAGGGTCTAAGAAAAATAAGATTGGGGCAACAGCTTATTCCAATAAGCTGGAATAAGCTCAACAGTCCAAATAAGCCAAAGGGCCAAAAGTGGGTTAAATACATTGTTAGTTCATGAACTAACGGAACTGGTGCCCCAGAGCATTTGGAAGGGGTGTGGGGTTATATGCATGTTACTAGCGAGAGGTCTCAGGTTCGAATCCACCCACACCCATTTTTTGCTTTTTATTTTATTTTTCATTTGTTCTTTTTGCAAAACTGTACATTAAGTAAAAATATGGAACTTTAACCAAACCAACTTATCCAAAACTTGGAAATAAGCTCTATGGAAGCTTATTTCCATAACAGTTAGCTTTTTGGCTTTAAGCTTCTTAAATAGAAGCTATCACTGTGGTTAAAGCTTTATTTGGGCTTTTTCTTTTTATGAAACTAAATATATACAGATAATATACATATATAATAAAAATGAAACTTAAGAAACCTAGAAATAAGCAGATTCGTGGGCTTATGGCTTATTCAGTGAGCTTTAGGCTCACAGACTGAGTTTTAAGCTTGGAATAAGCTTAGAAAAAACTATATAGTGGAAATAAAAAGTATGTGTGTGTATATACAAGTATAATAGGTGTGTATGAACATGAATAAGCACTGAGAAGTGCTTAATAGTATGGGCTTAAGGTTTAGACAGTTGAGCTTTTGATAGCTCAACTTGGATGGAATTGAAGCTCAAATGAGCTTGGTATAAGCCCAAACTATAAAGTAAAAGTAAAAATGTATTTGTACAAGTATAATTAATATATATGTACAAGCTTATGATCAGAGAGTCACTAATAAGCTCAGAATAAGCAAATAAGCAATTCCTTATTACACAGATCCAAACACCCCCTGCAACTAATTAGAGTGGCCATTTAAGCTTAGTCAATAAGCTGAAAAGGTCAAACTAAGGATTGGAGTAGCAAGCTGAGGTGTTTAGCTTTCCAAAAAGCTAAAGCTCATCAAGTGGGGTCCACTGATGAGCTTTTGGGAGGCTTATGAAAATCTCCCATTTCCTGAGTATTGTGGTATAATTCTTAAGTACTCAGAAAATGGGACAAACAAAAAGCTAGTTGCAGCCCTAGTAATTGAGCTGCAACATGGGATTTAAGCACTGGATCCTATAAGCTAGTAGAAAAGCTCCACATGGAACTTAATTTCATCAGCTGGGTCCAAGGAATAAGCTTTTTGTGAGCTTATGAAATAGTCTAGGTTGGTTAAGAAATACTGAGGACTCAGTATTCTTTTCATTATGGTGATAAGTATAAGCTGCTTGCAGCCCATGCAAATAAGCTACAAGGTGAATTTTTAGTGCATGATCATGAAGCTGGGTAGGTAAGCTTCACATGAAACTAATTTACTCAGGCTAGTGATCACTAAGGAGCTTGTTATGAGCTTGTGGCAATGGTGTAATACCCCTGATTGCTCAGGGGTATGTTGTGAGTGGGCAAACAACAAGGCTCATAAATACTTATCTAATAAGCTCATAAGAGCTCAACAAGCACTGAGCTATTGAGATGGGCAGTTAAACTTCACATGAAGCTAAACCACACAAGCTCAAGCTCAATAAGGAACTTTTTATGGGCTATTGAAAATCAACTCATCACACTGTTTGCTTCAGTGTGATGAGTGGTGAGTAACAAAAAGGTGGGGTGGTTTAAGCTACCTAAATAAGCTATAGACAGGTAAATAAGTAAACGCATAACAACTATGCCACTAGGGCAACACAAATAAGCCAAGAGCACCAAGGTGGGTCAAGTCATGAGACTTGGATAAGCTCATGAACTTGACAGTCCATCTTGTGCACAGGGCAAAAACTAACATAATTAAGCACTAATAAAAGCTAGTAATAAGCTAAACTAAAAATTTATAAAAATCACACAGACAGATAAGCAGCTAATCTAAAACACCCTATAAGGACAATTTCTAAAACTAAATAATAAGATCACACTAAAATCAGACATTTATTCAAAAACCTGAAAAACTAATATTTGACTTTTCACATAAACATAAAAAGTTGACTAATATGAGATTCTAATCTAATTTACTGATTCAATAAGTTATATTAAACATTGAAAACATGAAACTAACAAAAATTAACAACAATTAAACAGATTTGGTGAGTATGGCATTGAAAATCATCACAGTGATCAAATGAAGGATTATGAATGTGATTTTTGACTTTTATATAAGTAAACAATAGATTTGATGGACTGTCAATCCTCAAAGAACTCAGTGTACCCTATATCCATAAAAAATAACAACTTAGACCTATCTAAACACCCTTGAATCAGTTATGCCAAACATACCTTAAATAAACCTAAAATAAGATTTTCATTTCAAAAGTTTGTATAAACCAATTTTATCAAATCTAAAAGCTTTCATCTGTTAAATTAGGACTTTTATAAGTTTAATCAAGTAGTCACACTAGGTTAAACCATGATTATCAAAACTCAAGTTCACACAGTCAAAATGCAAATCTTAGACTTAAACAAATTCAAAACACAACAACCTAAGATAAAGCTATATTATCATAAACTAACATCAATTAAACACAGAAACATGAAAATCTAAGGTAAGAACAAACATAAACAGTAAATTGCAAAATATAAGAAAATGACTTACAAGATGGCACAAGCTGAAAACCAATGAAACAAAGACCACTATCTATCCTATAGCTTCCCATGAAGCTCCTAAACCCATGGCAATCCAGAATGGCCATGCTCCAAGCTAGGAATACCAAGAACACATGATTTTTAATTTATTTTCTATTTTTCTCTATTTTTTTATGATTTTTGGTTTTAAAGACTACAACTGATTAAAGGTTTCTAAAAGCTTCAACAAGCTTTGTCAGGAGCTTATGTGGCTTATGAGAGTCCAATAACAACAATAATCCAACAGAAAAGTAATTGACAAGAATTTAAAGGATAGTATGAAAACATGAATTATAAAAGACAACTTGTATTTAAACTGAGAATTGGAGTTCCATTACACTACTTGAAGTTCATTACACTACTGAAAGCTTTTAAATGACATTTAAATTAAATGAAAGCATGTAAAGATTATACTATGGCTAAACTATTTCTAAGTGACAATGGCCTAATGCCAAGGTAATTGTTTCCTCTGCTTCTCTTCTCTTTTATAGTTTCTTTGTTCCTTGGTGACCACTCAGAAGTCTCATCTTTAATTCTTGACCCTTGATTATGCAGAAATGATCTCAACCGTTTGAATGACTTTTGGCGCCAAAAGTCATTGGTGTAGCTTGAGGCGGTTTGGAGACATTCAATGCATCTTGTTGGCTTGTATAGGTGGAGGGGACAAGTTGTGAAGCTTTATTGAGCTTGAAGGTCAAGTAGAAGGGAAAAACAGGGGAGGTCGAGTGTTTGGAGGGAAAAAGAGGTGGGAATTGCATTTAATGAGGAGTGGGATAAGGTTGTGAGGTGGAAAGGGAGTAATATGTGAGCTGGGTAGGCAAGTGGAGGGGGGAAATACCACCCTGGTATGGTGACTGGCTAGTTTGAGGGGATGGTGAACAGTGAAGGCGGGATTGGGTGTGGGTTTGACCTTTTGACCCTGGTTTTTATTAATTTAGGGTGTGGGCCGGGTTTGTTGTTTTGGGCTTGATGGTAGGCTGAGGTTTGGTTTAGTTTGGTTTGGTAATAATAATGGACCGTTTGGTATTTTTAGTACAAAAGGCCCAAGGACCTAAGTTGTATTTTCTGTTTTCTTGAAGGACCAATCTTGCCAACTTTCCAAATATTTTGAGAGGGACCAAACCTGCCATAAATAATAACACAAGGACCAAAAGTATATAATTTTGTATTTAAAAACTTTAAAGGACCTAAAATGTCATTTTTGGATTTTGAGGGACTAAAAGTGTAAATTCCAAAAGTTTATCAAAATTGTTCCAAATTGTAAATCATGCATAGTACAAGGGTAATTTGTGAAATTTCCAATTTTTGAAATACCCAGGGACTATTTTTGCCAATTTTGTAACTTGAGGGGTAAAAGTTGCCAGTTTGTGTAAACTTTTATCCAGGGATCATTTGTGAATATTTTTGACTTCCCAAGGACTAAAGTTGACTTTTTACTCATTTAAAACCTTCAGGGACTAGTTTTGACACTTTGTGAAACTTGAGGGACTGAAACTGCCAATTATGCAAACTTTGTACGTTTTTCATTTGTTTTTGCATATTTTGTATTTGAAACATATAAAACACACCTTTAAGATATTTCAAGTATTTTGATGCATATTTGAGTGTTTTTGTATGTTTTGGCAGTTCAGATTGGTATAAAATGATGAGTATTTAGACACTCATCAGTGAGCAAGACTACTTGAATCCATTTGGTGATGTATGTGTTTGGAAGAAGTTGGTAGGATTTCTTAGATCATTGCCCGTTTCTTTAACCAATAATGACTGGACACCTAATTACTCAGGAAGAAATGCAAAAGTTAAAGGAGATAGGAAGTGGCACGTTAATGTGAAATTATGGACCCATTTGGAAATACATTTAAAAGGGGGTATGAAACAAAGAAAACTGAAAGGAAAGTGTCAGGAGAATACAAACTGAGTGACATCATGTCACCTGGTTATTTCAAAGCTTGAAAACATGGATGATGGATAGGAGTAGAAACATACGCTCCTAAGTTTGTTTCATTTCTTTTTTATTTTTATTTCTATGTTATTTTTCATAATTTGAATAAAACGTACCAAAACATTGTAATCCTGGAAAGTTAAGGATTGTTTTGATGAATGAATGAATATAATGAAGTTTAATTATATGTGGATTGAGCATTTTTACGTATGCATGTGATAACATGTAAATTGTACATGTTTTTACGTGCGTTTTATGCATCATATTTGGCCATATTTGTACGTTTTTGTTACTTAATCGTGGAAAAGTGTTTGTACAAGCAAATGTAGCCAAAAACAGGAAAAAGTGATGAAAAGATGAAGAAATGAAGTGAATGGGTATAATTGGAGTATATTTGAGAAGATTAAAGTCATGAAGTTGTCATTCCAAAGACTCAAAAATAAAGTACAACAAAGAAAACGAGAAAAGAAATAAAGAAAAGAAGCTAAAACGAAGAATTATTGGAAGACTCGTTGTTCCCGACACACCTTCACCATTTTGGCCATATCTTGAGCATACGGACTCCATTTGACCTCCCGTTTGTGGCCACGGAAAGCTAAGAGAAAGATCTACAACTTTGAAGATTACCATTTTCTGTGAAAATGCATCTAACCGGACGGATGGATGGATTACCGAACGATTAGATGAAAATGTTCCAAGTAACCAATCGGTTAGAATCCAACTGACCGGTTAGACCCAGATGTCTCATCCAACTGATCAGCATGGTCCCGTAACCGAATGGTTAGATGAATCTGACCTCCCCAAGTCATTTTTAAGGCTCAATTAAGGTGCCATTAAGCCCCAAGTCCGATCATATGTCCCTAATAACTCCATTTACTGCCATTTTATGACACTTAGTGCCCAAGTTTCATGCTTGGAGGCTAAGGTTGATTTCTACTACATATAGGAGTGCCTAGCCTCAGTTTTCATTGTGCAATTCTTTCCTCCACCCTTAAGGATGAATTGTCACCACTATTATCTCAACCAAAAGGCCATAACCCTCTGCCATTTCCAGAAGTGGTGCTCAAGTGCTCAAGAAAGTGTTCGGGTATTATTTTTCGGCTTGGTTAGAAGTTGTAGTTGATTGGAGGCTTGAAGGTTGCTATAATCTTTTACCTTTACCTATTGTAATTGATACCTTGGGTAAACTCTTGTTACTTTTAAGATGTTGAATGTTATATCTCATATTTGGTTCTATGTGTTTCATGTGATGTGTTTTGATAATGATAATCTCTTAATGCTTGTTTGGTACATATGATAAGTTGTGATAAAAGGATGTTTGGACACAATTATTGTTTGTTTGGTTTATGATGAAAGACATCATATTTGGTTAAATTGGAAGTTGTCTTGTTTATTATTTTGATTAATCATTGTTGAGTCTATAGTCGAACGGATTCTCAAAAGTGGTTGATTTCAATTCATTAGTCGACGAATGGTTTTGGTCTTGTACTTTGTGACGATTGTATAAGGAACTTAATAAACATAACAAATAAAGGTTTAATTTGGATTAAAGGTCAAAAGGCATCTTTTGAATACGTGTTCTAATCATTTTCCAAGTAAATGGAATTTAACAAATTAATGGCATCAAAGTCTTGGATGAAAGGATTCTTTGTTGTTGTTTAGATATAAGGTTCATGATATAACCATTTGATTGAGGCTTATGCATATTTGATTTATAAAACACTAAATTATTATTGGTTCTAGAGGTTGTAAGGATTACCTTTGATAATATGTTTTCCAAACTAAGCATCCTAATATCCGTGTAATCATTTGTCCAAACATGTGTGTTCTTTGTGTGCTTGTTCTCTTATTGTTTTTCTTGTGGTTTGATCCGTGACAATCATAAACACCAACTTGTTACTTTCTTAAACAAACAATCGACACTTGAGTGTAACCAAGTCTCTTGGGACGACCTTGACTTACCACTACTATACTACAATTGACGAGGGTATACTTGCCCGAATGTGTTCCTAGTTAACCGGTAATTCTTGTTTATAAATTTAAAGCTTCTATGGAGCGCATCAGCATGCTAGTTGAAATAGTTAACTGTTGGAAAAATTGCAGCAAGTACGCCGTACTTGGAGTCAAGTACGCCACACTTCTGAGCGGGACTATATATATAACTGTAAAATCTTTCATTATTTACAAAACTTTATACACACACTAAGAACTGCTACTCTTTGAACGAAAATAATTTTTCCAAAAATCTTTGAAGAAAAAAAAATCAAATCCACACTATCATGTATTCGGTATGTTTATCCAATTTTTGTTTAATTTTCTTGCAATTTTTATTTTTTTAGGGTTAATGTTTCGTATAATATTTTTGAGATTTATATTTTGATAATTGTGTTAGTTAATGGATGTTAGAACCATTAGGGATTTCTTGTTACAAGGAATAGAATTTTGCTTGGGGTTAAATCGAAATTAGCGTTAGGGTTTTGCCTTGATCACTATTTTGCGAGATATGAAAATATGAAAATGCTTATTTGATCTAGGAGAGATTAAGAGGAAATAATTAAAATGTTAATGATATGAGTGAAGAATTATTAAAGTGATGAATAAATGTTAAAACCTAAGAAGACCTAAGATAAGAACTGCTTATTTAGGGATTTTTGCTGATGTTAGTAGAAGAAGAATTGAGGGAATAAGTTTAAACATAGTTTTGTTGGCATGTTGCTTTAGAATAAAATATTTCGCGCCCAGAACTAGACGTGCGCCGCTTTTGAGTTCTGAACCGCCGTACTTGCTTATTTTAAACCAGCTAGTACGCCGTACTTGTAGTCAAGTACGCCACACTTTTTGCCTGAAATCAAACAGAGAGTTTGCAGATTGGAATTAAAGAGAGCTTGAGCCATATTTTGTTGCACTAACATCTAATAATCTTTTTTCTATGATTTTGTGTAGGAATCTAATGTGTAGGGGACACATGAAAAGGGCACTACTTCAAGAGGAAAGAGAAAGAGAGCATCTGTGAGTGTGGATGAATTGTTACTAGGCAGAGTCAACCATGATCATTTACAATGGAGAGGCAGCAATATGGACAGCAAAAAAAATTTAATGTTGTTTTGTCCAGGTTGGTAACCAAGGATATTTATTCACCAAGTATTGTTGATTGGACATTGCTAAACAATATTGGATGTGAAGAAGAGATTGAGGAAATGCTAGAGATTAGGTTGATAGAAGTTGGACGAGAAGAGGAGCTTTTTGTATCTAAAGCATGGAAAAGAGCTTTCAACATTCAGGAAGTTATTTACAAAGAATTGTGTCAAGAGTTATTTTCAACCTATCAAATGGATGAGGATGTCAGTCAAGAGGATATTTGTATAAAGAGGATTCTGAAATTCAGGTTGGGAGGAAGTGCACATCAGCTGAGTTTGGTGGAATTTGCTAGGTTTTTAGGGTTTTATAGGTCTAAGGAGCTAAATGAGGAAGGTTTTGAAATTTATTTTTAAAAAGGATTAAAAGATGATGGGGAGTTCAATGCAGAGGAGTACTGGAGTAGAATTAGAAATGAGGAAGAGCTTACGTTGTCTAGGAATGCTTGTAACAGTATAAGGAACCTTGTTTTGAGGGTGTTGCAAAAGATGATAGCATATGGGCTGTGTTAGAGGACAACTGGGCATGATAAGATTCAAAGGCATGAGTTGTGGTTGATGAGCATGTTTGAGGATAAGAACAATGAGTGTTATGCTAATATTGCTTGGGTGATTGCTAGGTGGATGAAAAAGAAAGGTAAGGGAACTCAGGAGGGGAGTAAAATCATTTGTGGACAATTTGTGACAAGAATAGCTAGGAGGATGAAGCTGTTGAATGATGATACCTTGTCCAGTTACTCCACACCCACTCCTTGCAAAAAGTTGAATGATAACACCCTTAGAGAGTTGATTGGGAGTGATGGTAAGTTGGTTGCAGAGGACCCTGCACCTAGAGTTGCTAGGTTGGTGCCACCCAAACCCCATGGGCCCACTGTGATGGAAATATATCAGAAGTTAGTGGAGGTTGAGAGAAGGCAGGCTGCATTGGAAGAGCTTGGAAGGTGGAATGAGTATCATTGGAAGAGGTTTGCACCTTTGTTTGATGGTTTGGCAGTTCAGCAGGGAATCTCTCTTGGCACCTATGCACCACCAGGGTTTACTCCTAACCAACCATTTAGATTAGGTCAGCAACAACACACCACCACCCAGGATGAGCAGCAGCAGCAGCAAGACTAACCAACAACAACAGCAGCAGCAACAGCAGGAACACCATCGTACTTAGGAGGAAGTACGGCGCACTTAGATGTCTGATGGTGTTTTTAAGACAATTTCAAAAACAATTTTTATTTATGGTATGTACTAATGCCTCTATTGGCATTCTAAACAATTTGTGATGATGATTCGGGGACAAGAAACACAATGATACGGGGGGAAGCAGGAGCAAAAACAAAAACAATATCTATATAGATATAATTATATGCAAATAATTTGCATTACTACTACTATATAATTATTTATAAGAATAATCTAATCTTTTGTTTATAATATTGCATTTTTTGCTTTGTTTTTTGGAAATGTGCAGGTTACGAATTTAGTACGAAGGCTCCATGTGCTTCGTACAATTTTGTTGAATTCGTCATATTATAAAGTTACTCATTCCCATTTCTTTATTTTATTTATACTCTGTCTCATTGAGGACAATGTTCATAATAAGTATGGGGGGTGAGATAAATTGGAATGATAAAAAGAAAAAACATATTTAAAAAAAAACCAAGTGCAATGGTTTTGTAACTTCGTACGCCGAACTTGCTATATAATTTTGGTAAAATAAATCGTCTTAAGTCATTTAAGCTAATTCGACTCGGAATTGATAACGTGCTAGCATATTCATAACCATTACCACTTAAATGTGAGGAATTTTTTCAGCCTTATGCCCTTATTGTGCTTGTTTCTTTGTTTATGAGTGTGTCGGTGTTTTATTTATTCTAGAACTTGTACTTAAAATCTTTACAAAACCGTAGTGAGATCACATTCGTGTGATATATGTAATTTTAAATGATAAAGAGGCAAAAATATGATTTACACCAAATAGCCATCCAATAAACTATATATTAGTAATCACATCGATTAGCTAATTTCCAATAAAAACCTTTTGTAACACTTATCTTTAGTGCTAGATACCACTAGAACAACATTCTGAGTCAATCTATTCGTTTCTTGAAATCCAAAAAAAGAAATATATATATATATATATATATATATATATATATATATATATATATATATATATATATATATATATATATATATATATATATATATATATATATATATATATATAACTTAGCCTTAAACCTTGAACACAGTTGGAAGTCCAAAGAGATGAAAAAAAAAAAGTGAAGAATTGTGGATTATGCTATTTTTGAACGAAGTATGAAGGTTGCAAACTTCTAATTTTGATTGAAGTGGTGTGCCTATCGTAAGTATGGGGGAAAACCAATTATTTCCCAAGAAAACAAAAGAAAAAGAAAGAAAAATATATGTATGAAGTTAATAAAGTGTTTGGCGAAATATGTGCCAAATGGAGACCGTTATCGCAGAAAAATGGACTTTCAACTTATATTTTTTATTTTTAAACAATTTAATTATATACTCCCATGTCTAATTCATACCCTTATTATTACCTTTAGCCTAACGTTATAACCCAAAATAAAAGTCCTCTTTTAATAAATTTACTTGGTGCTTACGCCATGTCAGTGTAGTTTAGTTTTTTGTACAAGCTTATGGTAATTTATTTAACATGTCTGAGCAACTGAGTGTGATTTCTTTATACCCGTTATATGAGTGTGAGTGAAGTATACTTTCCACTTTCATGAGATGCTTAGTCGTGTTATCTTGGCTTATGATTTCTTGATGAGATAAATATATATATATATATATATATATATATATATATATATATATATATATATATATATATATATATATATATATATATATATATATATATATTTTAAGGATTGCTTGAGGGCAAGCAATAGTTAAGTATGGGAGATTTGATAACGCTCTAATTATGCATATTTATTCCCACTATTATATATTATATACCTATTATATTATAAAGAATATTATGTTATTTGTGTAGATTTGGTATTAATCTGGTTGCAAGATTGATCGAGAGAAGAAATTAAGAATATCACTTAAAGGGATGATAAAGTAATAACAATAATAAAAGGAAGGACTTGGAATGGAAATACAATTATAAAAGACCCAAGTACGCCGGTCTTAGAACTGTGTGTGGTGTACTCGCTTGGCGGGTAAATGAGTTTGATTCTACACGAAGTACGGCGTAGTTTCTACGAAGTACGGCGCACTTATCTTATCAGTTACAAAGAAGAGTTAATACTTGCATTCATTGAGAGGCGATCATTTGCCCTCATTAACCAAGTTCTGGAGTTAAATTAGGTCACAAGGACTTATATAAAGAGAGGAACGAAACCAAAAAAGGGAAAAAAACAAGGAAGGAAAGAAAAGTATCAAAGGTTACTACCAAGTTCACCATATCAAGGTTGTGCTCATTATCCAAGTACTGTGACAGAGACTAGGAGAAGGAGTCGAGTCGAGTTTTCTCTGTGGAAACTAGTTGTTCTTTCGTTGTAATCACTTTGGTACAATTCTACATTTTATACAAATTACATTATGAAGTTTATGAATTCTATGTTGAATGATATTAATTTTGTTAATGAGATAATGGAGTAGTCTTTCTTATGTTTATTTAGGTGATGTAGTAATATAGTTGTTTACATTTCCATGTACACTTGCTATTGATACTATGCATAAGTTTAATTGATGAGATGATATTTGAATCATTGTTGAGTGTTTGATGTATCTCTATGGTAGAAGTAGGTCGAAAGGGTCTACAATTTTTATTATTTCAAGGTGTTTGTCTATGGTAACTTGGTGTTTACCTTGTAGAAATTGGTCGACAAAACATTTATCAACCCAACCATAATCTTGTTTAATGCCTTATCTCATGTCTAACGAACTTGATGAGGAAATTGGCTTATGTATACTTCTGTTATAAACCAACCTTAACGCATTTGATATATTGAGAATTATAGGTCGAAAGGGATTCTTAATATGTTGGATAGTTATATTTAGGAGTGATCACTAGTCATCTCTTGCTTATATATCTTGTTCATGATTGCTTGCTTGTCATTTACATGTTTACTTCCATATTTCTCAGCCTAAATAAACATAACCTTTAATCATATGGATAAACAATCTAAATAACCAAATTACTAGTCTTTTGATAAGTGACAATCTAGGGACTATACTTTGACACAATTGCTAACTTAGATTTTCTAAAATCTCTTGGGACGACATGGTCTTACCTAAAACCTTTACTATAAACGGGGGTTATACTTTACCCGTGTGTTTTATATATTGAGGAATTGGTGAAATTAGTATTATAAATTTAAAGCTTTTGAAACACATCACGCCGTATCGTTTGTATCGGCAGAATACAGCGAAAGCAGTTATGCAGTAAAAACAAATTAAAAAAAGCAAACAAAAAACAGAAAATATGCAAATTATACAATGAATGCAATCTAACTAATATACAACAAAGTTAGCAAACTAAAAACCTAAAACTCTAAAATCTAAAAAGTTAGAAAACCTAATTAAAATACTAACAGATAAACAGGTTTTAACAATTCACTCCCCGACAGCAGTGCCAAAAACTTGATGCGTGTAGTGTCATGCACACTAACGAGCAGTGTACCCGATCAATATGTATATAGTCGTAAGTAGAGTGTCGATCACTAAGAGTGGAACATAATTCCTAGTTTGTCTATCAGTATTTTAATATTCTAAGTTAGTTTTACAATCTAATCTAACGCAAGGGGGGTTTAGTCTGAGAGACTAACACGATGTGGTAGTTAAACAGTAAATTAAACTAATGAGAATGAATTAGCGAATAGCAAACATGTACACAAATAGATAATAGATACAGATAGAAGGCATGTCCTGATTGTTAAGTAGCTTGTCACTTATTTTATTGCTAGTTTTCTATGTTGTGTATCGTAATCTAATATGTCTCGTTGGATCATAAATATAGGCGAGTAAACTCTTAATGATCACTTATGCCTATCCCACTTTCTAGACGCTAGATAAGTAGGTGAGGAGGGGGTATGGCAGCCCAAGCAAAACTCAGCTAGACACAGAGGTTATCAAAGCACATATACAAGTCATCAAAAACATCAACATATAAACTTTAATTGATGGGAAAGCAATTTTAAGGGGAGCAGTATGGTGGCCACAAGCCCATCAATCCTGGTGAATTAAAGCTTACTTTTACAGTAAAACAAAACTACTTAATGAATTAAATACATGCATGACCTTCTTTCTGCTCTAAGATCTTCTTTGGAGGTGTGTCTTGTGTTGCCAAGTAGTCTGAATTCGTTTCCTTAGGGTTTCTGTCTCCTTTTTTCCCGTCTGACTTCTTGGGGTATTTATAGGTTGTAGGATCTACCCTTGATAGATCTTGAGCCAATGGATCGATAGCCTACTAATGTAATCACTAGCAAGACTATATAGACAATCTCTGTGAGCTTGTATCTATTGCAGAATATAAACACAAATGATATACTAAATAATTTGATCCTCTATGGATCGTTATTATTCACTAATAATTGTTTTTTTAACACGTACATAATACAATAACCTTGGGTTCCTTTTATACTAGTAGAAACCCTAATCTCTTCTACAAGAAACGTATAATCATAAAACTCTAGAAGATATTCTACATATCTTATCTATAAATAACTAACTATTATCTTCGGATTAACTATATCCGCATAATGTCTATCATCAGTAGGAACTAGACGTCAGCAGAAACTACTATAAGCATCCGCAGGAACCTGTCAGCAGGAAGTCATCAGCAGTATCTATATGCTGACATAATTCCCTATAATCCTCCCATAATCTTGCAGTTGACATGGTTAACTCCAAGATTCTTGATAGATCTTTAACAGCAGAAAAAGAGGATTGAGCACGAACTTCAGCAGCAAAGAATCTTCATCAGCAACATCTCTATGATCAGCAAAAACTTTGAAACCACCATTCTTTGCAGCAACAAATGACCAAATGTACATCAAAACATAATTTTCATACTATTCTCATCACTTCCAGGTGTGTTAACTCCTGTGAGAGGTAAATCATTGAAAATAATGGATTTGATGTCTCTTTACCAATAGCCATTACTACTGGAGTAGCCAAATGTTTCAGTTCACTAACTATGGTACACTGATGACCATATGATTTTTAGCAAATCATCAGCTATAAACAGATTTGATATGTCTTTACCTGTAGCCGTTTGCTCAGGACTAGTCAATTATTTGGTTGATTAAATCACCTTGGTAAATTGAATACCAAATATGGTTTTCCACTGCCTTTACCACAAGCCATACACTTGTGGGCTAGCCAATTATTGGGAATCCATAAGGAAAAATCCATGGTCAATTGACAACCATCCAACTCTCAGCTGTTAAGCATGGGTGAGTTGAGTACCCAATAGTTTTTAGCAAACTATTACAGCTATCAACAGATTTGACTTGTCTTTACCAAAGCTATACCCTTTGGACTAGCCAACTTTTTGATGGAAAAATCAACATCATGGTAAGTTGATAACCAGATAAGGTGTGGAAATAACCAACACCAAAACCTGCATACAACATATAAAACACTATACATATCTGTTAGTTTTTTTTTTTTTTTTTTTTTTTTTTTTTTACTAAAATAAATCAACTAAATAAATATACAACAATATATCATACCAATATCCAATCATCTCAGAGAATTTTCAAGATGTACACCATACTGAGACTCCAATTCCATTTTAACCAGACGACTTCTTCTAATAGCTCTAATTAGTTGTTCAGCATGATGCATATCATTCCCAACCATATCAGGAGGAACAGTTAATTTCACCTCCAACATTTGATTCATCACCTCTATAGTAATTGGATATATCACATCTGCCCAGCAGTATAAGGTTTTACCAGTGGTAGTGAAGATCATGTGAACATCAAGAAGAGGAAAATATTTCCAATAATCAACTACCCAGTCCTTTTGACCTTTCCAAGCATGAAATCCTGTGCCCCTATAAGTATGAGAGTCACACAGCACATATAAATCTCCTAACAAATACATACCAGTCCCTTCAGGTTGATGAGATTTATAGTAATCAATAACCCATCCATACAAGGAAAGAATGTCATGTCTATCCACCATATGTAGAATTTTACTAAGAAAAGTGAAATGTTTGGTAGAACCATCTTGTCTGTGATGTACATTGACCTATCCTTGACCTACTGGGCTACTGAAGACTCAATAAGCTCCCATTTAACCACTCTTTCGCAAACAACAGGGTCTTCTTCATCAGAATCAAACTCAGTAAATGTGCTATTTTCTGCTGGTTTAGCAAGAGCTTTAGGAGCCTTCCTCTTCTTAGCAACACTCTTCTTCCTAGTACTAGGAGTAGAAGGAGAAGAAGTATGAGTATCAACTAGAGTATCAGCAGAAGTCTCTTCAGTAGGAACTGATTCTGAAGCATCAGTAGGAACACTCTGTGGTGGTTCAGCAGAAAGAGTCTCAATACAAGGAACAACAGTAGAAACAGACTCAGGAACCTTTGGAACACTAGATGAATCATCAGTAGGACCAGAAGTAGATCCACCAGTATCTTTAGGTTAAGAAGATTCTGCATCTTTATCAGCAAATGGTTTAGCAGACACATCAGCAGACTCATCAACTTGAGATAAGACTAAGGGAGAATGAACATGATCCTGATCAGCAAATAAAGACTCTGTAGAATCTTTGGAAATGTCAGCAGAATTATCAAGCCTTATCCTCTTAGCTGCAGGCTCACCCATAAGTCTTCCATGCTTCTCCAAGGGATCTGGAACATTAATGCCTAACTTATGAAGAGTAGAAATGAGCTTATCATATTGTATAGATAACTGAGTGTCTGAAAAGTCCCAAACTATCTTCTTGGTCCACCCTGATCCAAACACAGCACACCCTTGATTCTTGACAAAAGTTCTCATGTAGTCTCTAATCTTTGCTTTTGTCCAGGGTTTGTCTCTCTTCTCCTTAGCTATTCTCTTTTCCTCAGCTTTCTTCTTGAGTTTAGCAGCTTCAACCATCCTCTTAGCAAAATTAGCCTCATGATATGCAGCACCAATGGCAGACTTTGCCAAATCAGGTCAAGCAGAGACTTGAGTAGCCAAGTTGTCCCGCTGCTCAGCAGATAAATGTTTAGAGATTTCATCCAGCTCCTTTTGTCTTTCAGCAGGTGGAATATGAGTAAGTGGATCACCCATTTGATCTAAATCAGCCTGTATCTTTCTAGCAAGAGCCTCAGATGCCTTCATGTCTAAATCCCTCTTAGCCTTTGCAGCTTCCTCTTTAGCATGCCACTGTGCTGCTACCAGCTCACTTAGCTTTTCAGTAGCTAATTCCTGTTTAGATTTCTTTCTGGAAGGAATATCATGATTAACCACAACAGACTTTCCTTTATCCATCTGAGTTGAAGCAGCTTCAGGAGGAACAGAATGCTGATCAGTAGAATCCTTTGCAATAGAATCATCAGGACAAGCAACATGTATATCTGCTGATTCATCAGTAGGAACCACCTTTGGCATTGGATCAACAGAGGTCTCCTTGCTAGGTGAGGACACATATTCTTTACCAGCAACAAAGAAAGTATCTTCTGATTGAGAAGCATCAGCAGGAGTCTTTTCAGTAGAAACATTAGTCATATCAACATCAACAGAAGAGGAAGCATCAGACTTTTTGTGATGTTCTGCCAAATACTTTCTTCTGACATAAAGCACTTTATGATCCTTGGGAGTGGATGTTTCAGTAGGAGGAGCAGTTGGTACATTCTTAGAAACAGGAGCATCATCCTGAACACTCTCTATAGTGGTGGTAGCAAGAAGATGAAGTCCTTCCAAGTCAAGTTTATCAGACCCTTCAGTAACTTCTTCATCTGAATCAACCACAACACCTTTTCTTTTCTTTGTTTTAAGCTGATTCTCTAATTTCCTTACCCTTTTAACCAAAGTCACCACAGCTTCTCCAAGAGTCCTCTTGATGTGCTTAAGATCCTTTTCCAAAGTGTCTGCCTTTTCCACATACCTGTTCAATAAAAGGGACAAAGAGGTGAGAGTAACAGGACTTTCAGCTCCACCAACAGGGATATCTATGGTATTAGGAGCATCATTAGTCCGAACAGGAGAGTTATAAAATCCTGCATCTAGATCCACATTATCTTCAGAATAAGGTCTTAATGAACTTAGTGAGTCAAGTCTTGTTATCTGTGGAGATGGCCTTGGAGGCCTTGGTGTAGATGGTCTTGGTGTAGGAGGCCTTGGTGTAGATGGTCTTGGAGATGGTGGTGGTTGGGCATCAGCAGCAACTGATGCACTTGCATCAGGAGCAACTTCAGGACCCTCAGGAGAATCCACTGGTGCATGAGCATCAGCAGGATCCTGACCACCAGCAGCTGCATTACCAGTAGGCAACATAGTAGGTAATAAAGGCATGTGGTCTTCATTGTAGTTGGTTTTCATAGAAGAAAATATCTTGCTAGATAAACCCGTAATAGGCATATGGGTAGTATCATTGGTCTGAATACCTAAAATTATTTGAAGAAACCTAGGATACATTAAAATTTTAAGTTTGGTATCCTTAACATTTTGAAGCATTTCATCAAATATGTACTTAGAGAAGTTAAAAGTTCTCCCCTGAGATAAGCACACAATGGCAAGAGCAATGTCTGTGGAGAATTGATCCCATCCTCCAGACTTGGAACTCATATACTGAAGCAGAGTGTGTGTCAAGAATCTCCATTTCGGGCAAAACTTATTCTTGTACCAGACCTTCCCATTTCCACGATATCTAGCAGCCTGAAGACCTGCAAGTATCTCCTCCTTAGCCAATTCATGCTCACCACCTTCATCATCCAATTGTAATTGAGTCCTAAACAATGACTCAGTAATTACACATTCTTCCCCATCAATGGTAGCCACAATTTCCGTTAGTCCTTCTTCAGCAGACCTTATACGAGCAGTTCCCCAAAATTGTTTGACCAAAGATTCATGTATAATGACAGGGTATTGTGTTAAAGCATAATGGATCTTTGATCTTTGAAGAAATTCCATCATCTGTACATAGTGACTATCTCCTTTACCACGACCTAAGAAAGCTTGCTTGTTATGATCACCTTTGAATAATAGTTCTGCCATTGATTGATAAGAGAGAGAGGGTTTTGAATGCTGAGAGATTTTGAAATGGTATTGAAGTTTTATAAGGAGAGGGAATCAGTTATTTGTGAGTGAGATTTGCACGTCTAGGTTAATTGAAGTAAGTTTCCAAACGTGGAGTGTAATTGGCAAGAATTGTGGAAACAATCTTTGACCAATATTTGTCTTTTATAAAATCCCAAATAAAACAGACTCGTCAGCAGAAACCAAGTCAATCAGCAGGAATCAGTTGGTCAATGAGCAGAGACCTACTTAATGTTGACTACGGTCAACCATTCCTTCCAACAGCAGCAACCACATGGTCAAACAGCAGGAACACGTCATCAGTGGTAACCATTATTCAATAAAAATCTCTTTAATCAAACTTTCTTTCTTAATTACATGGAAACCGCCTTGCATTAATGGCAATAACTACACACGGTTTACTTTGACTTATAAATAGGGGTAAAAATCCCCAAATCACACCAATCAATTTCACAATCCAAATCCCTAATCACATAACCACCAATTAAGAAATAACCATGTCATCCAATCCAAGCATCATCAACATTTCCTCGGATTCTTCTGATTCTTCTGAATCACTAACATCTTGATATGTGGGAATCGCACCAGGCTTTACCTCTCGAGGGATCTCGAGAAGCTTACAACCCCCACCAGGCAGTGTACCTAATTGTTGTAATATAGTATAGTGACAAGTACCGGGGGATTGATCGTTCAACTCAGGAATAGTGTCGCTAGAATTAGAAAGTCTCCTAAATTAAGTCTAGAGGTGAGGGATGATTCTTTTTGTATTTTTATATTTTATAAAAGCAATTAAAATCTCGGTTTTTGGAAGAGTGGGCGGAATTAGTTACTAGTCAACTAACCTAATAACTAAAAATGCAATCAAAATAAAATAAAAAAAAATGAAAATAAATCTAATTACTAATGTGGTGTAACAATAATGGGAAAGTTGTGTTTACTTAGGTTTCATTACTCCCTAGATATCTTTTACAGGTTGATAGATTGTTACAATTGCATGGATGATGGGTTGTATTCCTTAATACTAGTCGTAGGGCTGTGTACAATATTCCCTAAATCTATAGGATCCTATGTCGAACCGTTAGAAGCTCCTAACATGGGATCATTAGAATTCTCCTACACATTAAATACAACCAAAAATCATGGTACACCTCTGATCATGTTTCTTAAGACGTTCAAGCATGTTACCAATGGAAGTCTGCCAGTTTTCTTAAGCCTAACATCGAATACTATCATCCGTAACAACTATAAACAAACAATCAACCCATAATTAACATCTAGGTTTCACTACATCTAAGCAAACATAAAAGAGATCTAGTCGAGCATGTTAAATTGAAGACAAATGTAAGATATATTCAAGCAACACATAGTCATATTGATTGAATTGAAAGAGTACTTATCTCAAATTGACATGAAAAGTTCAAAGGGTTGAAACCCTTGAAAAAGTTGGAAAAATTCATCCTAGGGTTTTTCCCTCAAAGTTGCACCCTCAAAGTTACACACTAATGAATGAAATTTGGAAAACTATATATAGATTTTACAGGGTGACGGCGTCAAGAAGAAATCTGTTACACCATCAACTCGCCGCCCATAATGAAATCGGATTGTCTAGATCCACTTTTGACGCCGTCATGCCGTCACTAATATTTGGACCATGACGGCCTTGGGTCATGCCGTCATTTCCTTAGTACAAAACTCTCTGGATCGTCACGTGTATCATCCACTTCCACCTCTTGTATTACTCTTGACGCCATCATGTAGAAGCTTGTGACGCTTTCAGGTACTGTTCTCAGCAAGGAAAATTAAGACTTTGCCGTTTTCATCACTTTTATGCTCCAAAAATGTCCAAAATGCTTCCTTTTCCAGATTTCACTCCAAAAGTACCTAAAATGACAAAAGTAACGATTTAGGGCAATATTTGATCAAATAAATTCGAATTCAGACTTAAATGACCCCTTAAAAATGGTTCATTTTTCGCCTCATCAAATACCCTTACACTTGAGATTTGCTTGTCCTCAAGCAAATGCGCTTTTATTCTAATCAAAATACAAGTTAGGGGTCATTTAACACTAATATAAAAGTAATTACAACAAACAATCGTTCCACTAAAGACCAAAGACAAGCACGGAGGTCATACACTAGCACCTCACAAATAGTGTTTAGATACTCACATCTCTCGGGTGTAATAAAGTATATATCACAATAAGGAAATGGAAAACATCTCTCACTACCTGTCATAACAAATTAGATTACCCTAGGCTTGGGAAAGGATCAAGCATCCACCACTTGGCGTAAGCACCTAGGATAAACTATCAAAGAGGTCTTTCAAAGGGTTATAACGTTAGGTGTAGGGATATGGAATACACAGTTTTCTTGGATAAAGGCAATATTTATTGGTGGCGCGTTAATCATCTTGGTTAATTACATGTACAATATGGCGTTGCTAAGCCAAGACTAGACTCGACTTAAGCTAATAAATCAAAAATAACAAGAACATAAAACAAACATATAATGAAACGGGATGGTAGTCCGTATGTTTTTCTCTTTTCTTTTTTTTCTATTTTATTTATTTATTTATTTATTTATGCATACACTCTTACCCTACCAACCAAAATAATACATCATAGGGAATGTACATTCTCCTTACACTTGAATTCTTACATACTTTACAATAAACTAATCTAATGACTCGAATCAAGATAATCAAAACACTTGGAGTACTTTTAAGATTAACGCACATATGGGGGTAATATATGATGTTCTTCCCCATTACTCCAAAACACAAGTACTTTACCCATGATTCCCAATCGTCCCAAAACAATATGTACAAGATATATGATGCGTGGGAATTGCACCAGGCTTTACCTCTCGAGGGATCTCGAGAAGCTTACAACCCCCACCAGGCAGTGTACCTGATCATTGTTGTATAGTATATTGACAAGTATCGGGGGATTAATCGTTCAACTCAGAATAGTGTCGCTAGGATTAGAAAGCCTAAAAACTAGGTCTAGAGGTGAGGGATGATTCTTTTTTTATTTTTATTTTTTTATGAAAACAAGTAAAAATCTCAGGTTTTGGAAGAATGGGCGGAATTAGTTGCTAGTCAACTAACCCAATTACTAAGATGCAATCAAAATAAAATAACAAAAATGTAAATAAACTAAATTAAACTAGTGGTGTCAGCAATATATGGGAGAATTGTGTTTACTTAGATTTCACTACTCCCTAGATATCTTTTACAGGTTAATTACTTGTTACAGTTGCGTGGATGACGGGTTATATTCCTTAATACCAATCATGGGGTGGCGTACTTACTTCCCCAATTCTATAAGCTCCTACTTCACTCCTATGTCAAGCCAGCTAAGAAGCTCCTAACATGGGATCACTAGAATTCGCTCATGCATTAAATACAACCATAAAAACCTAGTACACATTGGTTCATGTTTCTTAAGACGTTCAAGCAAGTTACACAATAGAGATCTGCCAGTTTTCTTAAGCCTAACATTGAAATCATTCATCCATTACAACTATAAACAAGCAATCAACCTATAATCAACATCTAGGTTTCATTACATCTAAGCAAACACACAAAAGATCTAGCCTAGCATGTTAAAATCAAGACAAGCATAAGATATATTCAAACAACACATAGACATATTGAATGAATTGAAAGAAAACTTATCTCAATTGAACATGAAGGGTTTCAAGGGGTAAAAACCCTTGAAAATACTGTTACAAACGACCTAGGGTTTATTAGGTTCGGCCCTAGAATTCTCCACACAAGTTCCTTTTTTAATGAATGAAAAATAGAAAAGTATATATAGATTTTGTGAGGTGACGGCGTCAAGAGTAAAATTCTGTCGCCGTCATCTCGCTGCTAATAAAGTTCTCGGACTGCCTAGATCTGGATCTGACGCTGTCATGTGTAATCTTGCTCCAGGCCATCACCATATTAACTCTTGACGCCCTACTTCTGACGTCGTCACGTTTTCTCTGGGCCGTCATCCATTTTGCTCCTGACGCCGTCATAAAATTCTTCTTGACGCCGTCAGGTACTGTTCCCAGCAAGGAAAATTAAGTCTTTGCCGTTTTCTTCACTTTTATGCTCCAAAAACGTCCAAAATGATTCCTTTTCCAGAATTCACTCCCAAAGTACCTAAAATCACAAAAGGAACGATTTAGGGCAATATTTGATCAAATAAATTCCAATTCCGGCTTAAATGACCCCCTAAAAACGGTTCATTTTTCGCCTCATCATATATCCTTACACTTGAGATTTGCTTGTCCTCAAACAAATGCGCTTTTATTCTAATCAAAATACAAGTTAGGGGTCATTTAACACTAATATAAAAGTAATTACAACAAATAATCATTCCACTAAAGACCAAAGACACGCACGGAGGTCATATACTAGCACCTCACAAATAGTGTTTAGATACTCATATCTCTCGGGTGTAATAAAGTATATATCACAATATGGAAATTGAAAACATCTCTCACTACCTGTCATAGAAAAATAGATTACCATAGGCTTGGGAAAGGATCAAACCTCTACCACATGGCGTAAGCACCTAGGATAAACTATCAAAGAGGTCTTTTAAAGGGTTGTAACGTTAGGTGTAGGGATATGGAATACGCGGTTTTGTTGGATATAGGCAATCTTTACTGGTGGCGAGTTAATAATCTTGGTTAATTACATGTACAATGTGGCGTTGCTAAGCCAAGACTAGACTCGACTTAAGCTAATAAATGAAAAATAACAAAAACATAAAATAAACATAGAATGAAATGGGATGGTAGTCCGTATGTTTTTTCTCTTTTTTTTTTCTATTTTTTTTTCTTTTTCTTAATTTTTCGATTTTTTTTTTTTTTTTTCATACACTCTTACCCTACCATCCAAAATAATACATCATATGGAATGAACATTCCCTTTACACTTGAATTTTTACATACTCTACAATAAACTAATCTAATGACTGAATTAAGATAATCAAAACACTTGGAGTACTTTTAAGATTAACGCACATATAGGGGTAATAATATGATGTTCTTCCCCATTACTCCATAATATAAGTACTTTACCCATGAGTCCCAATCGTCCCAAAACAATATGTACAAGGATATGACTCGACTTAGCAACCATGTAATCAATTAGATAATTAACTAAGGGTTTAAACAAATAACAGTAATGCACTAGAGATGAGTGCATACACGAAAGGCTAAGGCGATTTGGTTGTACATTTAAGTGGGTTGTAACAAATTCTTCCTTTAAGTAAGATGCTTAAAGTTAGAAATGAAAAGATAGGCTCGGAGGGGTGTACTAGGGGTTTCGTGTACTAAAAATGAGTACAACGCTAAGGTGTGGGAAAAATTAATTGACTTAACTAGCCAAGTAATATGACTTAAATGGTCAAGTAATTATGATACGGGTTTAACACAAAGGTGATCCTAATGCCTCTTATCATGTAGTAAATCCTACTACACGAATGTAGTCTCACTAGCGGTCTCGGCATGCATCACTAACGCAAGTTCTAGAATCTAAATGCTACCGGTACACTCATAAGCACTAATAATGAATGCTTTTCCTATCAAATCTAAAGGCGAACCTCACATATTTGGGTGGAAAATTTTTCTGAATAGTACGGTTTTGTGCTAGTCATACAATCTCCTATCCATGAGACGCTTGCTAAGGCTAAAGTTTCACTCCTAAATGTTGTAAAAAAATTTAAATTTGGCACTAAAATTACACTAACAAGTATTTCTCATAGTTTTATTACACACCTACCATCAAACAAATAAACTCAAGCGAAAGTGTATCCTATGAGGTATCATCATTTACCCTTCCCTTACACTTAGGATGAACATTGTCCCCAATGTTCAAGTAAAGAATGTAAAAGTGAAATAGGTAAAAGAATGAAATCAAATACTCCCCTGATTCGCTCGGTATGGATAATATGGTAGCAAGGTTAGATCTTCCTCCAAGAAAATGAACAATCAAAGCTTCCCTTCCAGAATATAAATCATCTTCTTGTCAAACATAACCTGTTAAACCTGAGAAAACAAACAAGGCAACCTCGCGTAAAATCGGCGGCAATCTATATATGCTAACAAATCCTAGAAAGCAAAGTAAGATATAATGCTTGTGGAATGATGTTTGCAGATTTCCTGGAGATTATAAAACTAAAGAATTAGCAAAAACTTTAAGACTCTGTTAGAAAAACAAAACTAGCAAAATTTCCAGATTTTTACACGTGACGCCGCCAGGAGTTTCTTCCTGACGCCGTCAGAAGTGACCTGCAGAAATCTTTATGTTAAGTTTCCGGAAAATTTCTGGAAAAACTTTGTCCTACTTCCTGGAAAATCCTGCAAAACATCATTATGACTCGATACAAGCATTTGACTCTAACAAATACGAATATACATGTTCATTTAATATTGTGGAGAATCATGATCGGTTTCGTTTCTTTAAAACATATTTGGGGTTTCCCCTTACACTTATCTTTTGCGAAATACCTTTGGATGAAGTTAAGACAAAGCCAAACAGTAAAATAAAGTATTTTTACCATTTTAGTTTGAAGCATGATCTACCAACAATAAAAATAAAGCATGCATATGGAAACAAATAACAATCAAACAAATAAAATCACACAAAACATGGGTTGCCTCTCAAGAAGTGTTTTTTTTATTTACGAGTCTTGTAGCTAGACTCAAGGTCATAGGTTATTATGTTATATGGGTGAGTTCCTCATTGAGGACATCTTTGGGATCAAACTTAGGTTTCAACTTCCTATCGGTTTTCTTAGTGCGGTATGACCTTTCAAACTTTTCTCCATTCGGATCATACAAAATCATCTTCATATGCCATGATTCATCACCTTCCTTAGGTGGCTTGTCCCACCTCCATTTACACTTATCTCCCTCTCTTTTCCACTTGTTCATCTCTATGTTAATGGGCATTACGCTCAAGAACTCAATCATTTTCCTAAAGACTAGGGGGTCCTCAAAAGGGTCTAGCTCTTCATCTCTAGCTATGAGTTGTTCCACCGAATGTGTTTTATCGATGAAATCTTTTTCTAGATAGAATGGGCGTTGAGGTCCTACAAAGTTTCTTTCTATCCAAGGTCCATATCTAGATGGCCTCCTATTCATCTCTACCCAATGTGGTGTCGGTTCATCCTCACTATCGTAGCTATGTTTCTTAACATCATTTAACGACCAAGTATCGCCCTCACCTACCGCTATCTTAGACTCCTTATAATCTATCATGGCGCTAGTGGTTGCTAAAAATCCTCTTCCTACTAATAGTGGGCATGTAGTATCACTAACCATATCTAGGACGTGAAAATCCGCTAAAATAGTTAACCTCCCTATGTGAACAACTACATCCTTAATCATTCCAACCGGGTGGGCAATACTCCCATCCGCTAGACCAATTAATACCTCCGTCTCCTCTAATTTTCCCAGCTTGAGAGTGGTGAAAAGGGACAAGGGAATCAAATTGAGGCTTGATCCTAAATCGGCTAGTGTGTCGAAAGCTTCGGATCTTCCTATCTTACAAGGCAAAACAAATATACCCGGATCATCAAGCTTTTTAGGCAACTTGTTTTGAACGAAGGCGGTCCCATTTTTACCTAGTTTAAACTTCTCATACTTTTCTAGGAGGGCACTATAGTAAGGAGCACGGGCTAAGACATCAATGACGGGGCGTTCAAGGTGAAGTTCCTTGAATTCATCGTCAAGGTCTTACGTAGGAGGTGTTTCAACTATGATTTTGACCGGTTTTATATCGGGTGTTTTATTTGATTGGTCCTTTTGAAGAATTTGGTTTTGTTTGAAACACGTGCTCGTTGATTTAACCGAGTAGTATTGCGGACAAGAAGTGGGTGATGAAACTGATGATATGGAATTAACGTTTAGTTTCGGGTTCTTGACCGTGTCGCTTGGGAGTGCTCCCATTTCTCGGTCATTGAGAACATTCAACAATGTGTCAATTTTGGTGGTCATCTCGCTTTGCTTTTGTTTGAAATCGGCTTCAAACTTGGATATGCGAGCTTCTTGAGATGCCATAAATTTGGACATCAATCCTTCAAGATTGTTGGTACTACCATAGTTATTAGAAGGATTGTTGTTGAAAGTACGGTTGGAGGGTGGACCGTTTGGTTGGTAACGATTAGGCGGATTGGAATGATTGTTTTGGTTTTGTTTCCACCTAAGGTTTGGGTGATTTATCCAAGCAGGGTTGTAGGAATCACCGTAAGGGTTTGGCTCGGGCTTGAAAGTGTACCACTTATCTCCCGCTTTGTCGGTACGCGAAGATGCGTAGTCCGCAAAAGCTGTTCCGGGGAGTTCCACGCAATCACGAGTGTCATGGGGACCACTACATAATTCGCATGAAGAAGTGATTTTATTCACTTGGCTTGAAGGCTTCGGAGCTTCATAAGATTTCATGAGAAACTTGACTTGGTCCTCATGTTCCATGATCCTACGGTCGGGAGTGCTACAATTGTTCGAAGGCAAAGATATTGCCTTGACCTTTTTGTTCAAATCACGGGGATCATTCCAACTTTCGTTGTCATAGAGAGCAAGATCTTCTATGAGTTCCCATGATTCTTCCGCACTAAGATCACGTAGCTTGCAACCGGCCGACTGGTCAATGGTTCGCCTTGTAGAGAGATCGATATGGTCATAGAAGATTTGGACTTGGAGCCAAAGATCTATGCCATGATGAGGGACTTTTTGGAGTAATTCCTTGAAACGAGTCCATGCTTCATATAGAGTTTCACCTTGACGTTGTTGGAACATCAAGATATCATTTCTAAGCTTGGTAGTTCTCCCCGGTGGGAAAAATTGAGCAAGGAAACGAGTGGTGAGATCATCCCATGAGGTGATAGATCCCGCGGGTAAACGGTCAAGCCATTGACTAGCTTGATCATGTAGAGAGAATTGGAATAGGCGAAATCGGGTTGACTCTCTAGTTGTAACATCAAGGTCTATAGAATCTACGATTTTAAGGAAGTCCTTGAGATGTTGATTAGGATCTTCGGAACGAAGTCCATGGAATGCACATCCGCTCTGCACCAACCGGATGGTGTCGGATCACAAGGGAGACACATTGGCTCCTTGGGTGAGCTCAATGGTGTTTCGATAGCCTTGGTGGCTAGGTCGGGAATACTCTCCTAGGGTTCGAGGCATAAGAGGTTGGTCAGCTAGTGGTGGGTTTTGTGGGTAGTCTTGTTGTGGTGGGTTGATGGGTTCAAAGATGTTACCACCTTTCATGATGTCGGATGGTAAAGAGTTACGAACAAAAACACGAAGAAATAAGATAGACTAAAGAAGACCTAAAAATAAAAATAAAATCTTACTAGAAAGGAATCTAGCAAGTAGACCTAATAAAAAGAAATCCTAACCTAGACAATAACTATTCCCTGGGCTGCGGCGCCAAAAACTTGATGCGTGGGAATTGCACCAGGCTTTACCTCTCGAGGGATCTCGAGAAGCTTACAACCCCCACCAAGCAGTGTACCTGATCGTTGTAGTATAGTATAGTGACAAGTGTCGGGAGATTGATCGTTCAATTCAGGAATAGTGTCGCTAGGATTAGAAAGCCTAAAAACTAGGTCTAGAGGTGAGGGATGATTCTTTTTGTATTTTTATATTTTTATGAAAGCAAGTAAAAATCTCGGGTTTTGGAAGAATGGGCGGAATTAGTTGCTAGTCAACTAACCCAATAACTAAGATGCAATCAAAATAAAATAACAAAATTGTAAATAAACTAAATTAAACTAGTGGTGTGAGCAATATATGGGAGAATTGTGTTTACTTAGATTTCACTACTCCCTAGATATCTTTTACAGGTTAATTACTTGTTACAGTTGCGTGGATGACGGGTTATATTCCTTAATACCAATCATGGGGTGGCGTACTTACTTCCCCAATTCTATAAGCTCCTACTTCACTGCTATGTCAAGCCAGCTAAGAAGCTCCTAACATGGGATCACTAGAATTCGCTCATGCATTAAATACAACCATAAAAACCTAGTACACATCGGTTCATGTTTCTTAAGACGTTCAAGCAAGTTACACAATGGAGATCTGCCAGTTTTCTTAAGCCTAACATTGAAATCATTCATCCATTACAACTATAAACAAGCAATCAACCTATAATCAACATCTAGGTTTCATTACATCTAAGCAAACACACAAAAGATCTAGCCTAGCATGTTAAAATCAAGACAGGCTTAAAATATATTCAAACAACACATAGACATATTGAATGAATTGAAAGAAAACTTATCTCAATTGAACATGAAGGGTTTCAAGGGGTAAAAACCCTTGAAAATACTGCTACAAACGACCTAGGGTTTATTAGGTTCGGCCCTAGAATTCTCCACACAAGTTCCTTTTTTAATGAATGAAAAACAGAAAAGTATATATAGATTTTGTGAGGTGACGGCGTCAAGAGTAAAATTCTGACGCCGTCATCTCGCCGCCAATAAAGTTCTCGGACTACCTAGATCTGGATCTGACGACGTCATGTGTAATCTTGCTCCAGGCCGTCACCATTTTAACTCTTGACGCCCTACTTCTGACTCCGTCACGTTTTCTCTGGGCCGTCATCCATTTTGCTCCTGACGCCGTCATAAAATTCTTCTTGACGTCGTCAGGTACTGTTCCCAGCAAGGAAAATTAAGTCTTTGGCGTTTTCTTCACTTTTAAGCTCCAAAAACATCCAAAATGCTTCCTTTTCCAGAATTCACTCCCAAAGTACCTAAAATCACAAAAGGAACGATTTATGGCAATATTAGATCAAATAAATTCCAATTCCGGCTTAAATGACCCCCTAAAAACTGTTCATTTTTTGCCTCATCAATATGACTCGACTTAGCAACCATGTAATCAATTAGATAATTAACTAAGAGTTTAAACAAATATCAATAATGCACTAAAGATGAGTGCATACACGGAAGGCTAAGTTGATTTGGTTGCACATTTGAGTGGGTTGTAACAAATTCTTCCTTTAAGTAAGATGCTTAAAGTTAGAAACGAAAAGATAGGCTCGGAGGGGTGTACTAGGGGTTTCGTGCACTAAAAATAAGTACAACGCTAAGGTGTGGGAAAAATTAGTTGACTTTACTAGCCAAGTAATATGACTTAAATGGTCAAGTAATTATGATAGGGGTTTAACACAAGGGTGATCCTAATGCCTCATATCATGTAGTAAATCCTACTACACGAATGTAGTCTCACTAGCGGTCTCGGGATGCATCACTAATGCAAGTTCTAAAATCTAAATGCTACTGGTACACTCATAAGCACTAATAATGAATGCTTTTTCTATCAAATCTAAAGGCGAACCTCACATATTTGGGTGGAAAATTTTTCTGAATGGTACAGTTTTGTGCTAGTCATACAACTCCTATCCATGAGACGCTTGCTAAGGCTAAAGTTTCAGTCCTAAATGTTGTAGAAAATTTTAAATTTGGCGCTAAAATTATACTAACAAGTATTTCTCTTAGTTTTATTACACACCTCCCATCAAACAAACAAACTCAAGTGCAATAGTATCCTATAAGGTATCATCATTTACCCTCCCCTTACACTTAGGATGAACATTGTCCCCAATGTTCAAATAAAGAATGTAAAAGTGAAATAGGTAAAAGAATGATAGCAAATACTCCCCTAATTCGTTCGGTGTGGATAGTGTGGTAACAAGGTTAGATCTTCCTCCAAGAAAATGAACATTCAAAGCATCCCTTCCAGAAAAATAAATCATCTTCTTGTCATACATAACCAGTTAAACCATAGAAAACTAACAAGGCAACCTCGCGTAAAATCGGCGGCAATCTATATATACTAAAAAGTCCTAGAAAACAATGTAAGATATAATGCTTGTGGAATGAATGTTTGCAGATTTCCTGGAGTTTATAAAACTAAAGAATTAACAAAAACTCTAAGACTCCATTAGAAAAACAAAACTAGCAAAATTTCCAGAATTTTACACATGACGCCATCAGGAGTTAACTCATGACGCCGTTAGAAGTGACCTGCAGAAATCTTTACGTTAAGTTTCTGAAAAATTTCTGGAAAAATTATGTCCTACTTACTAGAAAATCCTGCAAAACATCATTATGACTCGATACAAGCATTTGACTCTAACAAATACTAATACACATGCCCATTTAATATTATGGCGAATCAAGATCAATTTCGTTCTTAGAAACAAATTTGGGGTTTCCCCTTACACTTAGCTTTTGCAAAATACCTTTATATGAAGTTAAGACGAAGTTAAACAATAAAATAAAGCATTTTCACAATTTTAGTTTGAAACATGATCTACCAACAATAAAAATAAAGCATGCATACGGAAGCAAATAACATAAAACAAATAAAAATAAAACAAATAAAAATCACACAAAACATGGGTTGCCTCCCAAGAAGCGCTTGCTTTTATTCGAGTCACGAGCCTGACTCTTCCCTTATTTACCAGAAATAGGGGAGGTTTTCCCTACAATTAGGATTAAGTGCGGGTGAAAGTAGCGATACACACCCTTAGGGTGAAAATATGCCACGTGAGGTAAGAGTGGTGGATGAATTATATGCTCAAAGGGGTGTGCTCCTATCATCATAACCTTACCAAATTCAATCGGGTTAATGGGTGGATGAAGATTTTCTCCTAGAAAATGATCATTTTCTATGAACTTCAAGAGACTACTAGTTGGGGATCCATCTTGACCTAATAAACCCGATTTAAACCCATAATGTTTCTTGTGATCAATCATAAATGGGTGATGTAAGCATGTAAGGTCATTTTCCACTCCTATATTGGCTTCCTCTCTACAAGGCTTAGAGTCCACTACCTTTATCCTAAGACTACCCGAACTATATGGTTTGACGGGTGGATCGGGACCTTTTTCAATTCCTAACTTTTCATCCAAGGATGGAAGATTAGGTAACGGATTTTGTTGAGGCTCTGGTTCATCAAAACTAGGAACTTCCCTAGAACTAAGAGTAAGGTTATCATATAAGTATTCAAACCTATATCCTCTATTTGTGTTTGGTCCAAGGGCTCTACCTCTATCGGGGCTCCTATAGTCCCTTCTACTTATTTCGGGTAAGTCACGGGTGGTGTGTGTGCCTCAAATAATGGTAGGACTTGTGGGGTACTTTGTGGGCTTGGATTATCCACCTCATCCTCCATTGTATCTAGATTACCTATGTGTTCATCTTATATTATGGTGAAATCAAACCACTCCATGCACCTAGGTATCTCATCTATAGGCTTATTATCCCCAAACAAATATCTTGCTTGTTCCCTCAAACTTGCTATCAATTGATCCGTAACAACGTTTGTTGGATTGTCCAACTTCTTAGAGAGTATGGCACAATTATCTATGGCTTCTAATGCTTCTTCAGCACTTAATCTCCAAAGGTTCCCATCTGCGGCATAGTCAATGTCCATTTTGGTATAGTGGTCGACACGATGGTAAAATATTTCAATTTGGGACCAAAGATCAAAACTATGATGAGGGACTTTTCGGTGTAAATATTTAAAACGAGTCCAAGCATCATAGATAGGTTCATCTTCATGTTGTTTAAACATCAAGATGTCATTTAGAGTGGGTGAATTTTGCGGTTGGTAGTATGGTGGATTCGCGTTATCTGTAATGCTAAACGGAAGAGTCAATGGAAAGGTTTTTACGAACAAAGACAAAAAGAAAAGATAGACTAAAGAAAACCTATAAATATAAAATAAAAATCTTACTAGAAAGGAATCTAGCAAGTAGACCTAATAAAAAGAAATTCTAACCTAGACAATAACTATTTCCCCGGCAGCGGCGCCAAAAACTTGATACGTGGGAATCGCACCAGGCTTTACCTCTCTAGGGATCTCGAGAAGCTTACAACCCCCACCAGGCAGTGTACCTGATCGTTGTAGTATAGTATAATGACAAATACCGGGGGATTGATCGTTCAACTCAGGAATAGTGTCGCTAGGATTAGAAAGTCTCCTAAATTAAGTCTAGAGGTGAGGGATGATTCTTTTTGTATTTTTATATTTTATAAAAGCAATTAAAATCTTGGTTTTTGTAAGAGTGGGCGGAATTAGTTGCTAGTCAACTAACCCAATAACTAAAAATGCAATCAAAATAAAATAACAAAATGAAAATAAATCTAATTACTAATGTGGTGTAACAATAATGGGAAAGTTGTGTTTACTTAGGTTTCATTACTCCCTAGATATCTTTTACAGGTTGATAGCTTATTACAATTGCATGGATGACGGGTCGTATTCCTTAATACTAGTCGTAGGGCTATGTACAATATTCCCTAACTCTATAGGATCCTACTTCACTCTTATGTCGATCAGTTAGAAGCTCCTAACATGGGATCATTAGAATTATCCTACGCATTAAATACAACCAAAAATCATAGTACACCTCTGATCATGTTTCTTAAGACGTTCAAGCATGTTACCAATGGAAGTCTGCCAGTTTTCTTAAGCCTAACATCGAATACAATCATCCGTAACAACTATAAACAAACAATCAACCCATAATTAACATCTAGGTCTCACTACATCTAAGCAAACACAAAAGAGATCTATACGAGCATGTTAAATTGAAGACAAGTGTAAGATATATTCAAGCAACACATAGACATATTGATTGAATTGAAAGAGTACTTATCTCAAATTGACATGAAAAGTTCAAAGGGTTGAAACCCTTGAAAAAGCTGGAAAAATTCATCCTAGGGTTTTTTCCTCAAAGTTACACACTAATGAATGAAATTTGGAAAACTATATATAGATTTTACAGGGTGACGGCGTCAAGAAGAAATCTGTGACGCCGTCAACTCGCCGCCCACAATGAAATCGGATTGCCTAGATCCACTTTTGACGTCGTCATGTGTAAAATTGTTTTGGGCCGTCACTAATATTTGGACCATGACGGCCTTGGGTGACGCCGTCATCTCCTTAGTACAAAACTCTCTAGATCGTCACGTGTATCATCCACTTCCACCTCTTGTATTACTCTTGACGCCGTCATGTAGAAGCTTGTGAAGCCGTCAGGTACTGTTCCCAGCAAATAAAATTAAGACTTTGCCGTTTTCTTCACTTTTATGCTCCAAAAACGTCCAAAATGCTTCCTTTTCCAGATTTCACTCCAAAAGTACCTAAAATGACAAAAGGAACGATTTAGGGCAATATTTGATCAAATAAATTCGAATTCAGGCTTAAATGACCCCTTAAAAACGGTTCATTTTTCGCCTCATCACATCTCCACCACCATTAAGATTGCCAACCATCCCAAGAGGTCTGACCAAAGAACAGCCCAAGAAGAAGAAACACAATGTGAACCCTCCAAGTCCTTCACCCTCAGAGGACCCTGCAAATGTTCCTTCTGATTTGGATGATTCAGATGATGCAATAGAGTTATAGAAAAGGTGGAATGCTCTAGAGAGGGGTGAAGCAAGTAGAGCCCCCAATCCTTCATTGTCCTCAGAGTCTTCAGAAGATCCCAATCCATGAATCCCATATCAACTACCACCCCGTGAACTTGTGTCTCCGTTCATTTGTACCTCATCTGATGAAGAAGACGATGATGAACTTTACCAGCCTCCCTCTACACCTGAGAGACCCTAATCCTCCTGTCCAAGACGACCATCAAGACCAAGAAGGTCAAATCCACCTCTGCCAAGGACAAGGGAAGTGGTGATTGGGTTGCCTTGTCCCCAACAACAGGAAATCTTCACCAGGAACAAAGGCAAGGAGAAGATGGTTGATGTGAAGGGCAAGGGCAAACGGAAAGTAGAATAGTGGGATTAGGGTTGATAGACTAGGTTTAGGGATTGTTTTGCTTGTTTGTAACTTGTAATCTTCATTCTGCTTGTACTTTTGGATGCTTATTAATGAAAACTTTGTTTCTTTTGTTTATCATCACTTGATTGTCATGCTGCTGTAGAATGTACATTCCACTGATGTAAACAAACTTGGTAGGAGTTATCAGCAGGAACACATATCAAATATCATAAATGAGCAACTTGTGTTATCAGCAGCAATTGGTCAAACCTTAGTAGAATTCATCCATAGAATCCTTTTATGGTCAACTTGTAAACTTAGTAATTAGCACAGACTCAACTACCTCTCATTAAGTAACATTAACTCTCATTAAACTTCAACTCAGTTCTATATAAAGAGGTCTTCAAGTCACAAGCTACCCAAATCAATTACACACTAACACCAACCACACCAAAGTCTTCCTAAACACACCAATTATGAAGCCAAAGTCCAATGTTATTGAAATTTCCTCTGACTCTACCTTTGACATTCCCCAAATCAAGAGATCATATTACTATCTTGGTGAGGGACCTTCTGAGTTCTGTCCATCTCCTTCCTCACCAGAGGAAACAGAAGAAGCTCTGAATTCAACTCCCCTAGCAGTGGTTCTCCCAGACTTCACTCCAGTCACTGAGTTTCTCACCAGTGAAATGGAAAGGGTTTGTGCTGATATGAGGAAGATCTCAATCCCTGTGGAGCCTCAATCTTCCCAAAGGTACAAGGGTCCACTCAAGGTTATCCTTGGACTTGCTGCTCCCAAACTATGGGACAAAGATATGCAGTCCAGAGGGGTCCACAAGAGGATGCCTGACCCCAAGGACATGGGAAAGGGGAAGAGGAAGATGGAGTAGGAGTTTGGGTTGATGTAGGTGGTGGTGGTGTGGTCTTTTGAGGTTGTTGGTTATTTGTTGATCTCCCTTGTAATCCCGTTTTGATGTTTGGTTGTTTGCTGATGTAATCCTAATGATATTAATGAATAAACTTTTAAATTTTCTGTTAACTCTTATTCTACTGATATGTGATGTATGGATCTTTGTTAATCATTAGAAACATGACCTGCAAACCAAACACTAAAACAGAACATAGAAGACAAACTTCTACATAATTGTTAGTTTAATTAGAAATAAACCTGCAAAAAAAAGTTAGTAAACATAATAATATACAAACTTTACAACATCAATTACAATCCTCCCCAAAGGCATATGCCCCCCCTCAGGCTTATGCCTCCCCTCAAACATAGCATTCAAGGGTTAACCATCCCAATGTGGACAACTAAGTGGTTAAACCTAGGTCCATCAAAAGCCTTTGTTAATAAATCAGCCACATTACCATCAGTATGAATTTTAAGCACCTGTATTAAATGTTTCTCATTTGCATCTCTAATAAAATGGTGCCTAATTTCAATATGTTTAGTTCTTTGATAAAAGACTGGATTTTTAACAATTGAAATGGTACTTTGATTATCAATATAGATTTTAGTGTTCATGAAGTTGAACCCATAATCCAGCATTTGATTTTGAATCCAAAGTACCTGACCACAACAGTTAGCAGCAGCAACATATTCTGCTTCAGTAGAGGAGGTGGCGACAATGGTTTGTTTCTTGCACTGCCAATAAATTAGCCTTCTGCCAAGAAATTGACAACCTCCTATTGTGGATTTCCTGTCCAAATTAGCTCCAGCATAGTCATTATCACTGTATGCTTCCAACACAAATGGTGAGTCTCTTGGATACCAAAGACCTAACTTAGGTTAGCCTTTGAGGTACTTGAAAATCTTCTTCACTGCATTCAGGTGGGAAGTCAATGGAGTGACTTGGTGTCTTGAGCAAGCACTGACAACAAAAGTGATGTCAGGTCTTGAAGCTGTGAGGTATATGAGTGAGCCAATCATGGATCTGTATAGATGAACATTAACAACTTCATCTTGTTCATTTGGATTCTTAGGCTTTGGAGGTTCATAGGGAGTGGTTGCAGTCCTCAGTAATTCAAAGTCAAACTTCTTCAAGATGTCTTTAACATATTTCTCCTGATGGATAAAAATTCCTTCAGGTTGTTGTTTGACTTGTAGCCCCAAGAAAAATGTCAGTTCCCCCATTGCACTCATCTGAAATTCACCTTTCATCAAATCTTCAAATTCTCTGCACCAAGCTTCCTTGGTGGAGCCAAAAATGATATCATCCACATATACTTGAATAAGAATGATATCCCTGGAGTTCTTCTTAATGAAGAGAGTCTTGTCAATAGCTCCTCTTCTGTAGCCATGCTCCAAAAGGAATGTAGATAACCTTGCATAACAGGCTCTTAGTGCTTGATGAAGTACATAGAGTGCCTTGACAACCTTGTACACCTTCTTTGGATGTTGTGGGTCTTCAAAACCTTGTGGCTGAGTGACATAGACTTCCTCTTAAATCTTGCCATAGAGAAAGGCACTCTTTACATCCATCTGATATACTACAAAACCCATGTATGAGGCAAAGGCCAAAAACAACCTTATAGCCTCAACTCTAGCAACAGGTGCAAAAACTTCATCATAATCAATCCCTTCCTCTTGTCTGAAACCTTGAGCCACCAATCTTGTTTTGTTTCTGACCACAATTCCTCTTGCATCCCTCTTGCATTTTAAAATCCACTTGGTTCCAATTGCAAATTTACCTGCAGATAGATCAACAAGTACCCATACATCTTGATTCTTGAATTGTTTCATCTCTTCCTGCATAGCTTCTACCCAACTAGGTTCACTTAAAGCTTGTTTAATGTTGGTTGGTTCTACTTGTGATAAGAAACAAGTAAACAGATAATGTTGTTGATATGTATGATTGTCCCTCTTCTGATTGGAAACATAAGTTAGAAAAGCACATTGTCCAAACTGTGTCTGTTTCACTGCACTTCTGGTTAGAACCACAGCATTTGGATCACCAAGTATATTGGTTTGAGGATGAATTGTGTTGATCCTCTTAGTGGGAACAGGATTAACATCAACAGAAGTTTCAAGATTGGTCAGAGTTGGAGCAAAGTCATCATCATAAGAAGCTGATTGAAAAATGCCAGCACTTTGTTCATGATTGCCAAGGTCTGAGGGGCTGGGAAACCTGCCAAAAGGTTCATATAAACTTGTAGATGTAGCAGTGGAAACAGGTACTATAGCAGAAATTCCTTCAGGAGAATTAGCATCAGCAGCAACAGGAGATCCATCAGCAGAAATTGGTTTCTGCTGGCATCAAGAGCAGCTTGTCTCAAGAGTGCCTCAGTATCTTGAGTAAACTCAAGACCAAGCCTTTTAGCTTCTTCAGCAGCTGCATGCTCTTGCTTTTTAAGTCTAGCAAGATCTTCTGCATAAGTTGAGTTTTCCACATCATCAGCTACATTGGCATAAGAGGCTTCTTTGTTAGTAGGACCTGCAACATGAATAGGGAGAGAAGAAACAATAATAGTGGGTTCATCACATTCTGAATCACTGTCTGAGTCATCTTCCAGGGTACCTACAACTTTAGTAGGTGACTCTTGTGTACCTGCAGAAGGGTTAGTTTTAAATCTTGTATACCCCAAATGATATGTCAAGTAGTCAAGGTCAAAATACCATTCATGACCTTTACCCTGAACATTTTCATTGTCCTCCAGAAATATCAGGTTAAGAGTCTCTTCAATCTTCTTTGCAGCCAAATTATATACCATGTAGGCCTTGCTATGAGCTGAGTAACCAACTATATACCCTTCAACAGCTTTTTCTTCAAACTTTCCTAAGTGATCACTTGTATTCAGAATAGTCACTTGACATCCAAAAGGTTTCAAGTACTCAATGGTAGGTTTCTTCCTAGTCAAAAGCTCATAGGGTGTTTTATTATGTGGTCTTGTAATCAACACCCTATTCAATACATAACAATCAGTGCCCACTGCTTCAGTCCAAAACATAGTGGGAAGTTTAGAGTCAGCAAGCATGGATCTTGCAGCCTCTATCAGGGTTCTATTTTTCCTCTCTACAACTCTATTTTGTTGTGGAGTCATGGGATTGCTATAATCCCTTTTTATACCCTTTGTCCCACAGAGTTCAATAAGATTAGCATTTTTGAACTCTGTCCCATTGTCACACCTGATTCCTTTGATCATCTTGTTAAGTTGGTTTTCAATGAGGGCCATAAATTCTTTTAGTGTCTGAAAGGTTTGGTCTTTAGTCCCCAAAAACTACTATAAGCATCAATGATCACCAGACAGAAGTACTTGTGGTCAATACTCATGATGGATGTTGGACCAAAAAGATCCATATAAAGCAACTGCAAAGGTTCTGAGATGGTGCTCACAGCAGTAATAGCTTTATAAGAAGCCTTGTGTTGCTTTCCTTTGTTGCATGTAACACAGTTATGTTCATTAGTAAATATCTTGGAAGGAAGTCCATGAACCAGTCCATCTTTAGCAAGCTTGTTGATAACCTTGAAGTTTACATGTACCATCCTTCTGTGCCATTTTGTAGATTCATCCAAGGATGCGTTAGCCACCAAGCATGCTAGATCACCTTTTGGCTAGACATCATTCAAGTTAAAGGTGTAAAGATTATGATTTCTTGGAACCCTTAGCAATACATGAGTCTCATCAGGTATTTTGAAGTCTTGTGAAAGAATGAGACAGTCCTCCTCAGTGAATAGCACAGGAATCTTTTTGTCACAGATTTGTGAAACAGAGAACAAATTAAAACCTTGTAGCTCCTTCACATAATAGACATTCTCAAAATCCACCTTTGGAGTTCTGATGGTTCCTTTACCAGTGATCCTTCCTTCTCCACTTCCAAATGTCACTTTGCCTCCATTAAAAGGCACAAAATCATGTAGCTTCTCTTGATTCCCAAACATGCTTCTTGAACAACCACTATCTACAATACCCAAGTCTTTATTTAAAAGAGGATGTCCCTACAACAACAAAATATACAACAACATGAGTACCATAGAGAGACTCAAGTCATGAAAGACTTGAGCCTGCCTTGTGGATCATTAGAATGAAGCCATGTAGATGAGTTAGATCCATCATTGTTCTTGGAACCCCTGTGTACAAATGGTCTATTAAATTTCCAAGAACAATCTGCTGAGGACTTTACAGCAGAATCCAAGTATGCCCTTCCCAAAAACATTGGGTCATAACATCCAGGCCAATAATCATTTTGAAAGTAATTATGATGATATCCAGAAAATGGTCTAGCAACATATCTATTCCTATTAGCAGCAAAATATCTACCAGCAGAAACAGACCCACCAGCAGGAACAGACCTATCAGTAGAAACTGAGTTGGTTCTGCTGGTGGTGTGAGTTGCCTGTGGAACACATGAGGGTTTGGAATGAACATTGGTCCACTTTGGTCTAGGTCTATTATGAGCAACAGAAACACCCATCCTCTTTTCATGAAAATCACAATCCATAATAAAATGCAATTTACTTCCACAAACAAAATACTTCTTCTTTCTAGAAGATTTATTGAATCCAAAAGATGTATTATCAACCACAAAATTATTCAAACAAACACCAGAAATAGAATTGTTTTGTAATGAATGAAAGGAATTTTTTTAACAAAAGTAAATAACAAGTCTTCAAGAGAATATGTCTTTGAAATAACTTCATCAGCAGCAACTCTAGAGTCAGCAGACTTGTAAGAGGACTTGATAGAAAGCTTTGATGAGGACTTGGGTGAATCTGACTTGGTCTTGGAATCACAACTGGCATAACTAGAGGTAGAAGTCTCTGAGGTCATGTCCCTGAAAGAACAAGAGACACATTCATTAGAATCATTACTAGAGACACTACTAGAGTCAGGGGAGTCATTGGTCCTAGTTCCAGTTTGCATCTGTGATTCTGCTAAGTCCAAATGGTGGGATGTGGGCTTAGAGGTTCCTATGGTAGTGGGAGAGTTAGAGTTATTAGTTTTACAAACAGGGTTTTTAATTCATCAGACTTTTTGCTATACAAATGGTGTGAACCATCTAAATCTGAGGTAGTGGTGGTGGGCATAAATACACCTCTAATTGGTTCGGGAACTGCATGCATCTCACCTTCTTTTAAGAATTTTACAGGTTCAGGGTTATTCTTACTTTTCTTATCTAAATTATGGTGTACCTCTGCACCTACATATTTCTGAAAACCTAAACCTATCTCAGATGTTACAGACTGACTACTATATAGCAAACTAGCTAACTTATCCCCTGAAATTAGCCATTCTTTATGGCTAGCCACTTCCTTATCAAACTTATCTTGTAAAACTTGTTTCTCTGATTCAATTCTAGCCTTTTCTTTTTCAGTAAATTTTAACACATTGCTAGTCATCTCTAAATCTCTTTTTAATACTCTTATCTTCTCCTCATAAGCCAATTGATTTTGTTGAAACCAAACTTTCTGTTTTTCTAATGTTTTAACAGCTTCTTTATAAGATTGAGCTTCAATAAAATTGGTTTTATATTTTGGTTTCATGTCATCATAAGCTTCTTTAAGAGCATTATATTTAATATCACACCCAAAAACACAATCAGATACCTGAGGAGATATTCCCATGAAGGCAAATTCAGCATCACAACTAGCCAAGCAGGAGATTTGCTGAGAAGAACTGCTTACAGCATCATCAGTTTCATGCTCATTCCAGTCAATGCAAGCATCTACAGTAGTCACCAAAGCCTTTGAATCTCCAGCCTCCACCTCCTTCATCTTGTAAGCTGAATATCTAGTATTATCTTCAGCCTTCTTAGTCTTGCACTCTCTTGCAAAATGTCCAATCTCTCCACATGAATAGCACTTCACTTTTTTCCTGTCAAAACGAGCTGCATCTCTTCCATTAACATTGAGCTTTCTTCCAGCTTTTTGTTCAAACCTCCTAACTTTGAGAGACAGCATTGCCATTTGCCACTTTAAGTCCAACTCTTCCATTGCTAGCTCCTCTATCTGTTCAAAATCTTCATAAGCTAGTTGTTGGTCTTGAACAAATTCAGCAACAAACGAATGAAGTACATCTTTCATCACATTACTAGTCTGTGGATAACTCTTTGGACCAGTAGTTGTGAAAGACAATGTTGTAGTGGAAGGACTTGGACTTGGAGAATGTGACACTCTATTAGAATTAGTGCTTATAAAAGCAGAGTGTGATGGAGGTGCTGCATAAGAGGAGTGTCCCTTGATATCAAGCTCTAGGGCTCTGAGCTTGTTGTACAAGTCATCAAACGAGAGATAATCCAAGCCACCTTTATTTTTCAATGAGATGCTGACCTGAGACCATGAAAGAGGTAAAGCCCTTAGAAACTTGGAATTGACCTCCTCATTATCAGGCCTGGCTTGAAGCTGATTCAGCTGACTCAGAATCTTCTGGAACCTATCATAACCCTTGTGAATGCCCTCCTCTTCTGTTATTCTGAACTCCTGCTTAAGCATAGATGTAGGACCGAAAATATGTATGATTCATGTGGTTCGGGAGGTCGAGGTTGATCAAAGAATATGAAATCCATGACTAGTTTTAGAGAGAGAAAGTAGAGAGAGGGAGAGGTGAACAAAGATAATATTATTAAGGATAAAAGGGTTACACACTCACACCTCTCAAGTGAAGACTTGAGGGGTATATATAGGGCAAACATAAGACAAGTATTACAATATGACATTAGTAGTCCCTGCATTATATGCATATTACTTGTTTACTCCAATTCACGTAAATATCGCTCAGCTTCATTTCTAACAATAGACTTTCTCATCCTTTTAGATTCCTCATTGCCCCCGAATCTTGTTTTTATGGCCATCCAGATGTCTCTGGGATCACTAAGAGAATGAAAATCTCCCATGTGGTCATCAGGGACTGCTTGAAGCAAGATAGTTCTTGCTTTGTTCTCCCTTTGTACAGCAAGGATTTCTTCAGCAGATGATGGAGGAAAGATAGTAAAAAGACCATTAGGATCTTTTCCGGTCTTTTTAGGATTGCTTCCATTCACTATCACATTCCATAGGTTCAAGTCAACACTGGCAATCCAGTTCTGCATCTTCATGGCCCAAATCTCATACTCATCTTTCTTGAGATAGGGAAACTTGGCGTTGCTGTTAGAGAAAGCAACCTGTTGATGCTGTTGAGTGAGAGTGTTGGCGTTGGTTAAAGTGACATCAGAAGTATCTGTATCTCCCATTGGTATTGAATGAAAAGGTGTTTGAGTGTAAGTTTGATTACAAAGATTATCCTATGGCTCTGATACCACTTATAGGATCTACACTTGATAGATCTTGAGCCAATGGATCGATAGCCTACTAATGTAATCACTAGCAAGACTATATACACAATCTCTGTAAGCTTGTATCTATTGCGGAATATAAACACAAACGATATACTAAATACTTTAATCCTCTATGGATCGTTATTATTCACTAATAATTGTTTTTTTAACACGTACATAATACAATAACCTTGGGTTCCTTTTATACTAGTAGAAACCTTAATCTCTTCTACAAGAAACGTATAATCATAAAACTCTATAAGATATTCTACATATCTTATCTATAAATAACTAACTATTATCTTCGGATTAACTATATCCACAGAATGTCTATCATCAGCAGGAACCAGACGTCAGCAGAAACTACTATAAGCATCCGCAGGAACCTGTCAGCAGGAAGTCATCAGCAGTATCTATATGCTGACTTCAATAATTCCCTACATAGGTTCTGTCTGAGGGTTCGATGCGGCACATTGAGTAGGTAGATGCGGCGCATCTACTTAACTTCGCGTGAGGTCCAAGATTAATATATTCTGGAATATTCGTACACCGCCTTTAGATGCGGCGTAACTTGAATCTTATGCGGCGCATGTCCTTCAGTATCTTGAATCGTATTTGGTGAAGTCTTGATAGGGATACGGCGTATGTTGATAATATGATGCGGCATATCTGGAGTAGAACAAGTTGGTTCTTTTTCGTTAACCAAAGTTTTATATGTGGCGCATGATATAATCAGATGAGGCGCATGCTTCAAAGTCAGGCAATGGTCTTCGAATTCATCTAAGTGTGATAGTACGGCGCATCTGTTTAGAATGATGCGGCGTATCTTCTGGATTTCAGTAGACTTTTCCATCTTGATCATTTTGCTCCATATTTGGTCTAAAATCGCCAAGTTTCACCAATTGCCTGTTTTTACCTGAGAATTACTTAAGTAAACATTAAAGCACCAATTCTCATATAAAATATAATAAAACAAGACAATTATATAGGACAAATGATGACAATATAATGTACTTATTTTATGTCATCATGGAGCAAGAAAAGAAACAGAGGGATATAAATAGATGATCAGGATAAATACTGGGAAGTTAGATGAAAAGTATACAATAAAGATCGCTAAGTTATGTCTCAATGAATCATAGGATTGAAAGAAATAGACAGTTGTGGAGTTCAAGGTTGTTGAAAATGGTCAAGTCAAGTATTACAAGATGAAGATGAAAATGCAAGTAGAGATTGTTGGTTTACTGCAGAGTCCAGAGAATGGGAGAATACTAAGAAACAGTGGTGTAATTGATAATTAGTGATATGTAAGCAGATTTATCAGATTAATGTTCGCAGAATGATTCTTGCCCTTGTTGCTGACTTAACCCCGATAACAAAAAGTGGTCAATCCTAGTATAAACTAGCATTTGCAAACTTGAGTCAGTACATATGAACGAGTATGTAAATAATGAATAAGTTTTTGGTATTGCTGGGTCTTTAGCTTTTATTAATAATGAATAAGTTTTAATATCTTACTAACACTAGAATAAAAGATATTAGTTAAAAGTGATACAAGATCTCAATTTAAAAACATTACAAAAACATTGAATGAAATTTCCCAAACAATAACAACTAGAATTATACCCGTACGTTGTATCGGGTTGGTTATATGTCACAGCATTTTTCATTTACAAACCATACGAATAAACTAAAACTTGATTGTTGAAGAACTTTAAATCATTATTCAAACATTAAAACTTTAAAATACGTAAAAAAAATCAGTATAAATAATTTATTTCAAAATAATTGAAAAAAGTTATCAAAACACTAAAAGAAATCATTTTTCAAATTCATATAAATGTCAAAGCCGAAAAAATAGTATTCAAGTATTATATAGCACGAAAAAAATAATTAATATCAAAGTCGAAAAAAAAGACTTTGAATACATGAAATGGACTTATATTTTGGGATGGAGAGAGTAGTCTCTATTTTAAACTTGGAGGGTTTTTGTGTTTTACTGCGAAAGTATATGGTAAATATGGCTATATGATTTGTTATTGTAAGGGCCTTTTATGGCTAAACGTTATTTTTTAGGTGTTTATTATGTTGTTTGTATATTTCCCATTAAATACCGATTAGACTGCTACTGCATGGAGAAGAGAAAACTGGTTCAATTACTCTTTGCAATCATGACTGCTCAGTTTCCATTATGTCTAATTTGTTTATATATACTCTCACCAATAATACAATATTTTCATATTCCACCCATAAAAAAAGATTCCTCGTCTAAAAATTACTAAATGTCTAACTCCGATTTGTTGAATGAACTCAAAGCTGCCAGCGGTTCAGATGAGTTGAATAAGGTCATGAAATTTTCGTTTGGGCAGGATATGATAGAAGATGAAGGGGATCTCATCATATTTGGCGAACGGTGTGATAATCTCAAGAGCAAGATAGAGAAGCTTGTTGTGTTGATTCTCGTCAACACTAGCACCAAACCATTTTTTTGATAAACAATACACACAATAAGATTTAATGCTAAAGCCTTTACATTTTGAACACATATGACATTATAACCATTGTGTTTGGGTTTCCTGATATAAAGGGTGTTTGTTTTTGCTGATAGAGACAGTACACCAAATAGCACAATACAAATGCTAAAACATAGATTTATGTTGCATCATTGTTAGAGTACATTACAAGAACAACAGAAACTAGATCAAACCTTCATCAACAACCAAACAAAAGATCCATTTACATAACCCTGTTAACAACCTAAATATCAAAAACAAGGAACCAAAAGACCCCGTTAACATAACTCCCATCAAATACCCCAAAGTCAATATTTTTTTCAGCCATTTTCGCAACATAACCTTCCTGCATACGAATACCATCATCAGCTTCACCATAAATCTTTATCAAACGAGCAAGTAGGTCGATGTACCTGGCCTGGGTTTCTTTCAGCGCATCCAAACTGTCAAGCACCACACCACGCTCTCCCAAAGCTTCATTCTCCACAATCAGTTCCCTACACTTGATTATCAGCATCTTTAGATGATGAATACATGCACGAATTAGGTTTTAAAAAAACCTTCTTCTGTAGCCCCTTGCCCAAACCACAATCCCATTCGATCATGTAAGCATGATGAATCAGCCACCTCCATAAGTTCATTCAACATTGGGAAATCTTCCGTTAGGAAATGTGTGAGGAAAAGGCTGTTGGATGGGTTTATTGGTTCACGTGCAAAAGTAATTAGCGTCTCAGGGAAGAGACGGTCAAGGGTTTTAGTAATGAATATTTTTTCACACTTGGTCCCTCAATTTGTCTATGTTTCCGTTGTAATACTTAAAACTCTCGACCATTAATAACTTGAGTGTTCACATTTGGTCCCTCAATTTGACAACTTTATCTTTTGTATAATTAATCCTACACCATTAAATCCTTACCACAAACACACACATTAAATGGTAGCAGTTTGGTTGGTTAAATTATGTTTTGCAAAATTTTTTTTATTGATATCTCTAGCAGTTTGGGTGACTCTTGTTGAGTCTTGCAAATCATGGACCACAATTTGACTCATGGACCAAACACCTCATTTAGCATTTGCAGGTTTGACTTTACAAAGTGAAATTGGATATTCGTAAATCATGGACCACAATGTGACTCGTGGATTTGAAATTTTGACTTTAGAAAGTCAAACTACAAATGGAAAATGTCATTTACCATTTGACTCATGGATTGCAGTGTTACTTTCTAGAGTCAAATGTAAACGCTATATAGAAATTTGACTTTCTAATGTCAAGTGGAAATGCTATATGAAAGTTTGACTTTCTAATGTCAAACTTCCATATCCATAACAGACCCAGCCTATTTCAAAAGTTGGAAAAACACCATTTACCACAATTTATCAACCAACATATGCACAACCTAAATTAGGCATTTGCACCAACAACATATACAGAAGCTAAACTTAATGAAACCATATAAACAAATAGCAAACTACTTTATACGAGGTTAATTGTCATAGGGTATTCAAGCCATACATAAACTACAAACACTAGAAGAATTCCACTAAGGCTGTGCGGGAAGCTCGGTGGAGTTTCAAAAGCTTCCTAGCTAACTCCCAATTCATCCTCACATTTTCAAACTAATCATCACTCAAATTGCTGAGCCTGATATAAAGTATCTTCAGCAAGGGGGAACACGCAAGTATGAAATTTATTATTGTTAATTCATTCTCTTATCTAGAAAAGATCGAAACACCACACTCTCAAGCTGCCCCGACCTCATTCTATTGCTTCCTAAATCTAATGAATAAATTTCCAAAGGTAGATCACTTTCCAATGAAGCCTGCAAATTGAGATAGTATTCAGATGCACAACCATGACAATTTAAGATGATGTATTTGATACATATGCATTCCACTTACTCTGGTTTCTAGCATTTGCAAATTTGGACCTCCACGAGTCATTTAAATGATGAATAATACCATTGCATTAATCCCAAAATCGACTCCGGAAATATTAAGAGTCTTGAGGGATACAAATGCCACAAGGACATTCATCTAGGAGCTAACTTCTGCCAACAACTACAAAGTCGACTTTTTGTAAGTTTTAAAGATTACATTTCATAAGTGTTAGAGATTACTTTAACATTCTGTAATTTGAAGTGTAAAACTCAAATTAGTCTTACCTTGAAGTCCTGAAAATCCAATGTAAGGGTCGCAAGTTTGGGAAGACTTCTCAGCTGAAAGATATTGGAAGTTGTGATTGTCGTGGCATGGTTCCAAACACCGAATGACAAATATAACTTCTTCATATTCCCAAGTTGCGCAATATCCAATAGTATCATCTCTTTTGTATAAGTACGATTCATTTTAAGAGACTCAACTAAGGGACAACGAGCAACAAACTCTCAAATTGTACTGCTTTGAAAATTGACAGATAACAATTCTAAGCTCAATAGATTTGGGAAACTAATAAAAGATACCAAACTAGGAAAAGTACAATAATGAAGTTCTAGATGTTTCAACTCTATACGAGAGTAAAGTTGGGTTGGCAACATAATTGGTTCACCATACCAGTTTCGAATGTGAGCTCCTCAATTCCTTGTCGATCCAAAAGCAAAAGCCAATCATGAATCTCTTCATAATTCAAGTCATCTTGTCCAAACAGCGTTTTGGGCTCTATGGAGAAGACAAACCTTCTTATGGGACCTTTCAGCTGAAGTAGCAGTCTAGTAACATGCCTCACATCAAACTTATTTGTCAAATAATAAGAGAGATCCTCATCAATTAATACATCGGTGAGCAAAGTCCACTTAAACCTCCAATTTCTCGCTAAACTATCGGTCCTCACCGCATCTTTTATTGGAAAACAATTCATAATATTAGTGATCACGTTATATGGCATGTTGCTAATATAATCTGGCATGTTAGTGATAACATTAGGTCCAAAATACATGGTATTGTTGGAATTTTATTTGGTTTTGTGAGTTCTGGAAAATGAGAGTTTAGATTTGGTTTTTTATTTTCAGTAAATGAGGTTTTTCTAGTTTGGATTTGGTTTTTAATAAGGGTTTGTGTAATTATGGTGTTTATAGGGGTTTGGTGGGTGGGTTTATTTGTTCACGCGCAAAATTAACCAGAGTATCAGGAAAGATACGCTCAAGTTGCATAGTCAAATTCATGATTGGTCCCTTACGTTCACTGTTGGATTAACTAAGGTGCTAAGGTGTAGACATAAAGGTGAATGGTCTATTTTTCCCTTGGATATATAACTCTAAACGGACGTTGACCCAGACCATATGGGTCAAAAGACGCAATCGGCCTCAAAATCCTAACTTTTGGACTCACGGCAACGATTTTCCCAAGTTTGAGGCCCAGACGATACTTTTGGGAAAGTTTAGGGACCAACGATGTATTTTTGTCTTTATATTTTGTTAAACAATCTCACATATAGACTTGCTAATCATATATTGCACGAACTAGTGTGGCTACTCTATGTTCAAACGTTATATAATACAGTGACGACTATCACACGATTGACTAAAAAGTACTTTTCACCACCAATTATCACAAGAGCTAATTCTACAAACGCCCTGATCACCCAAAGTGTATACCTTTTCTAGATAAAAAAAATGACTTCTCAAAATGCCCTAGGAGACTTGAGCGACTTTTCCTAAAGCTTTAAATCTTGACAAGTGTCCCTCTTTTGTACTTTGAGCGATTTTTTTTGTAAGTGATGTGTAAGATACTTTATGTATTTTTTTCAAACATTTTTTAAGAGACCAATCTTTGAACTTTGGGCGACAATTTTTTTTTGAAAATTACATTTTTTGTCCTTGTGATTTGTCGAGTATTTCATTTTCGGTCCAATTAACTCATTAACTTCCACAAAAACACACTCTTCCTTTTTATCTTCCATAAACAAACACTCTTTCCCTTTTATCAATAAAAACACACACACACACACTATTTGATAAAATACAAAAACACAATCCAACCACCACCATCTTCGGCCACCGCCAATAAGACCACCCACTATTTGATAAAATACACACACTATTTGATAAAATACAAAAAACACATTGTGAATGCAAGATTTCTTCTACGATGAAAGGTTTTTGTAGCAAGTGTTTGTGTCCTATTTTTTAAAACTTTGATTGTACGAATAATACATGTAGTTGGGTTGGGTGTGACGTGTGTTCTCATTGGTGTCATAGAGCTTGTGGTCTAGAGATGAGTTTGAAAAAGTCGGGTCCGAGCTTAAAGGGGGCTGCGGTGACGACTGAGGTTCAGTTTCATTGTATGGGTTGTGGACATGCTTGTGAGATGTTTGGTTATGTTAAGGATGTTTAAGTAGTGTGCGGAGGAATGGAGTTTGGAGATTTTAAGGAAAGAGCTCGAGTGTGTTTGGAGAATGTTTAGAGGGAGTTCAGATTATAAAGGGAAGGAGCTTCATTTGAAGGCTGGTGATTTGATACAGAAGCATGATAATAAAGTGATGTCGTCTTGGGATGTGTACGTCTTCATGCTTCAGTTTTTCGATTGTAAGTTTCTTGATGTTTTCTATTACATCAGGTTTCTAATAACATGTTTGGCACCTTTGCACGACCAACTGTCTGAATACTCGTAAACGAAATGTTTTGCAAAGTTCGAGCATTATAAATAATTTATATAACTATGCTTAGATCATATAACTATGCTTACAGTAAGGGGTGTTTGGGATTGTTATTCTAAAGTGATTATCTGCTTATTTTTAAGTACTTATTATAGAGTAAAATAATCAAGTAAGCTCTAAGCAGTGTTATTCGAACATTAAAATGCCAAAACTGCTAATGTGCCTAAAATAAGCAGAGAAACTGATAAGCATTTAAATGAGCAATCCGAAATTCCCACATCTAATCTTCCACCAACCGTTGAGCGTTTTTCCAAACCCCAACGTCCACGAACTACTTTCTACACTTGAGGAACGATAGGAGGCAGAGCGGGTCCCTTGTTGGCTTTACAAGACCCTTCCCAAAAAGACATTAATTCTCCAATGAAGTTGATCACAAGCGCTTCTTGGCCTTTCTACAAGTGTTGAAACATGAATTTTTTCTGTTATTCCAGTCTCTGCACTAGTGCACTCACTATCGCCATGAAAAATATGATCACACCAAATAAAATCTGTCATGGAGCGATTCTTGCCCTTGTTGCTTACTCAGCCCCGGGAACAAAAAGTGATCAAAATCCTAATATAAACTAGCATTTGTAAACTTGAATTAGCACATATGAACAAGTCTGTAAATAATGAATAAGTTTTAGCATCGTTGGGTCTTTAGTTCTTTATAACAAGTGAGTAAATGCACGGGATTGAAAAACTCGTTTAAAACCATTACACAATTCAACACTAAATAAAATTTCACAAACAATAACAATTACATCAAATGAAGCTAAATACAGAAACCATCTTTTTCCCTCCTGGTATAACTTTTCTTCCTCCTCCTTGACTTATCACTCATAAAAGCCTTTTCCAACTGCTCCACTCTTTTACTCAACGAATTTATCATCCTCGTTTGCATCTCGTTCCTCTCCGATATTTGTATCATTAGTTTCATCATTTTCGTATTATCACACATCAATTTCTCCACCATTCCCTTATCACAACACTTTTTGCTGATGTCATCATCACCACCACACTCCAGATTTCGCATTGTGCCTTCATCAGCTAGGCGATCCTCATTTACAACCGTTTCATGATCACAGCAGCTTTTGCTGACGTCATCATCATCACATTTCTTCTCAACAGTTTCTTTCACGCCTTCTTTTTTTTCGACAGATTCCCGATTTCGAACATTGCTGCTGACATCATCATCACATTCCTTCATTGAATCTTCATTCATAGCCTTGTTTACAACCAATTCCTGATCATGATCTTGGTTGCTGACGTCATCAGTTACATGATCCTCAACTGATTCCGAGTTTTGATCATTTTTGCTGACGTCATCATCAACAACTTCCTTCACATCTTCTCCATTCACCTTATTGTTGACGTCATCATCATCACACATCTCTGTTTTCTCATCATTGATGACGTCATCATGATGAGATTGAGCAATAGAATCAACCTTCTCCTGCAAGGCAACCGCTTTTTTGGCAACAGACTTCCTGAGCTCCCTAATACCATTATCAACGCCTCTAACAGAATCAAGCTTAAACAGCAATGACATTAACGTCTCGTTAACTCTCAACCGCTCCTTCGCATCGTTACGTAACAGCTTCACAAACTCGACGTCGTTTTCGAGCCTTTCTTCGATCTCGTTAACTTGGTTTTTGATGGCAACGATTTTCTCAACAGATTATCTAATTGTGTGTCCTTTAAAAACCTTTTGGATCTTCAGAGCTGATTTATGTTTTAGTGTAGAGATATTTGTTTGTGGTTGATCAGATGAAACGAAGTGAACCGTGATGGAGACGACTTTTGGCTGCTGAACCGGTACGGTCCGGGAGTGGTTTCTGTAATATGGACCACCGTTCATCATTGAAATATTAAAAGCTTTGTTTAGTAAATTTGCTTTGTAGTTTTTTTTTTTTTTTTTTTTTTTATGTGTTTGTATGGAATTTGTGATGGTTTTGGGTGTGTATTTATATGAGGAAGATTGTTGAGGAGGAGCAGGTTCTAGAGGGTTCCGTTAATGGTTGATATTTTTAGCTAGTATCTGTGGCGGGATTGTTATCTGGATGGATTTATGATAAAAGCATCTTATGTGCATCATGTGTCAAAATCTTAGCTCATACATAATTTGTATAGAAGGTGCGGTTAAAGTTAGATAGCTTAACAATGTTATTAGGTTGCTACCTCAGCACACATTCAATAATATAACTATATTCTCTAGCTATAATTGTTATAAATGCATATGGGTCTCATAGCACACCATTAAAAAAAAAACCCATTCATAATAAATAAATAAATCCCGCCATCCCCCTGGCTATGGGGACGAATAACACCAACCATGGTGCAGTTTGGCATGCCATAGTCATGACATAGGTCAACAAAATGCCTTATTAACGTGTGATTGTGACACTACGTTTTGCATAGTTTGAAGAATGCATAGAATCTTTTATAGGTTTCGAAAATTTTGGCACACAAAAATTTCGCAAACCAAAGCCAAAAAGCCACGCATCAACACGCGGGTGATACCCAGCCTCCTAAACATATCACCCAACGTGTCGTTTTCCGTCTAAGTTGGTTTCGAGTTCTGAGAGGATGTTGCAAGAGATTGTGTTTGAGTCTATTTTGATAATGGGCGCAAGTGAGTGGAAAGATGAATTGGTTAAATGGCAGCTTAGATTAGAGAGACGAACTCATTTTACTAAATAAAATCTTTTGAAAGCGAATAAAAACCTGAAATATTGGTTTATGTAAAGAACAATTCTTAGTAGCTTTTAAAAGTTGGTATTCCTACTATGTAAAGAACAGTGTAAGAACGTGAAGTGTAAACCAATGAATTTGATCATAATCACTTCTTGGCCTTTCTCCAAGTGTTGAAACATGAATATTTTGGCTATTCCAGTCTCTGCACCCACTATGGCCATGGAAAATACAATCACACCAAATAAAATGTGCCAAGGAGCGATACTTGCCCTTGTTGCGACTCAGCCCCGGGAACAAAAAAGTGGTCAATGAATAAGTTTTAACACTGTTGGGTCTTTAGCTCTTGATCAAATTACTGATATATGTATTTTATCTTATCTTATGACCAAAAGTGATACAAGATCTTAATTTTAAACTGCTGCTCGTGCGGGATTGAAAAACTCGTTTAAAACCATTACAAAAACAATGAATGAAATTTCACAAACAATAACAATAACAATTAAGAAATCAAGCTAAATACAGAAACCATTTTTTTCCCTCCTGGTATAACTTTTCTTCCTCCTCCTTGACTTATCACTCATAAACGCCTTCTCCAACTGCTCCACTCTTTTACTCAACGAATTTATCATCCTTGTTTGCATCTCGTTCCTCTCCGATATCTGTATCATTAGTTTCATCATTTTCGCATTATCACACATCAATTTCTCCACCATTCCCTTATCACAACACCTTTTGCTGATGTCATCATCACCACACCCCTTCATTGTACCTTCATCAGTTACGCGATCCTCATTAACAACCATTCCCTGATCACAGCAGCCTTTGCTGACGTCATCATCAGCTACACAATTCTCAACAGCTTCTTTCACTTGTTCTTCGTTTTTGATAGATTCACAATTTCGAACATTGCTGCTGACGTCATCATCACATTCCTTCATTATTCCTTCATTGAATCTTCATTCATAGCCTCATTTACAACCAAGTCTTCCTGATCACAATTTTCATTGCTGACGTCATCAATTACATCTGATTCAGAATTTTGATCATTTTTGCTGACGTCATCATCAACAACTTCCTTCACATCTTCTCCATTCGCCTTATTTGTGTCGCTGACATCATCATCATCACAAAGCTCTGTTTTCTCATCATTGCTGACGTTATCATGATGAGATTGAGCGATAGAATCAACTTTCTCCTGCAACGCAACCGCTTTCTTGGCAACAGACTTCCTGAGCTCCCTAACACCATTCTCAATGCCTCTAACTGAATCAAGCTTAAACAGCAACGACATTAACGTCTCGTTAACTCTCAACCGCTCCTTCGCATCGCTACGTAACAGCTTAACAAACGCGACGTCATTTTTAATCCTTTTTTCGATCTCGTTGACTTCGTTTTTTATCGAAACGATTTTCTTAACAGACTTTCTAACTGTATGACCTTTGAAAACCTTTTGGATCTTCAGAGCTGATGAATGTTTTAGTGTAGAGATGTTTGTTTGTGGTTTATCTGATGAAACAAAGTGAACCGGGATGGAGACGACTTTTGGTTGCTGAACTGGTGCGGACCGGGAGTAGTTTCTGTAATATGGACCGTTCATCATTGTTGAACTGAAAGATTAAGGGGGTGCTTGGTGGGGGGTTAAGGGGGTGGGGAATGGGTAAGGAATTCAAAAGGGCTCACCTCACTCAAATTATGTTGCTTGGTTAAGGAGTGCAAAGGTATTGATTACCCTGGTTAATCAACCATTATAGAGTAAAAGTATAAATAAAGTTTTGTTACTAAATTTGTACGCTGAAAGTGTCTACCTGTCTAAGTACCAAAAATTGGTGAAAAAAAGTCCCCTATAAAAATTGAAGAACAAACAAAATTAACTTCAAGTTCACCTTCAATTCATGTTTGGACACTTAGGCACTTAATTAGACCAACTGTTTATTTACTGGTAAACTAAACGTTTTGCAAATCCAGCATTATAAAATTGAAATATAACCATGCTAAGACTATATATAATTAGAAAACACAGTAAGGGGTGTTTGGATTGCTATTCTAAAGCTGTAATCTGATTATTTTTTAAGTACTATTATAGAGTGAAATAAGCAAGTAAGTAGTATTATTTGAACACTCAAATGTCAAAACTGCTAATGTGCCTAAAATAAGCAGAGAAATAGATAAGCTTTTAAATGAGCAATTCCAAATCCCTTTAATACCAAGGTTATTTCTCATGGAAAATTAACACTTTTCATTATGGTTTATAGACACATATGGCAATTTCCCACATCTAATCTTCCACTAACCGTTGTGCCAATATCAAAACCTCAATATCCACCAACTAATTTCTACACCTCCGGAACATTAGGTGGCAGAGCAGGTCCCATGCTTGCTTGACAAGATCCTTCCTGTTGATACAAAAGTTGGGCGTTACCTGGTTATTGGGCTTTTGCTCTTATATCAATTCGCTTCTTAGCACTTTGTTACCTGCACGCTAAGAAAATAAAACAACACCGTTAGGCTTATCGAGGGATTGTCTCCCCCGATTAGACTCCGGCATGAGAGTAAGTAATCGATTCAGGGTTTAGTTGAAGAGTTAGGGATTCTGTAAGTCGTACCTTGAATGAGAATCGTATGATTCTATATATAGGGGCTAAGAAACCGTGTTTCTTGCTCCTTACTCTTCGTAAGCGTGGTGCTTATCTGAGGTAAGGATATCTATTCCTTGAATAGATAATCTTTACCGTGTACCCGGTGGGTTAAATTGGGCCTTTGGGCTTCATGAGCCTAAAGCGTTTAACATTGCAGCCCATACCATTGTTATAGTAGCCCATTCGTGGTGGGCTTAGGTGTAAGTAATGTCTATCATTTGGGCCTGTGGCCCAAATATAGGCTATACGTCATCATGTCCCCCCAGTCTAGTGTGCGCGGCGCAGAGCCGTGGGTACTAGACTTAATACCATCAGCGGTAAGCGTGGCTGGGTTGAACAAATGTTACCGCCTTTTTGTAGGTGCAATGCACCTAATAATTTTGAAATGGATGCCTCGAAAGTCGGGGGTGGTGTCCACGTAGTCCTTGGGATTCGGGAAAAAGTGCATGTACCTTTTGATCTTCTAGCCACACGTTTACTGTGAGTGGGTTCCACGTGGATGGAAATTAGGGTTTTTACCACCCTATATAAGAGTGCCGCCCCCTTGTATTTTAACCCCACAGTAAAAACACACACACACAACCACTATTCATCTTCTTCTTCTTTTTAGAGCGTTTTTTGCAAGAAAACCTTTTAACTTTCGTAGGTAATCTTTGTGTGCGTCCCACTTAGTTTTAAGATGAAAATGGTTGCTCAATTAGAGGATTTTCGCTCCGCGATGTCTATTGAGGACGTGACGCAATTTTCTTCCAACTACTTTGTGCCTTTGGATGTACATCCAGAGGCACCAGATGTCGATGCGTGTATAGCTGACTTCCCCGAAGGGAAGATAGGTCTATACACGAAATTTTTTGAGTACGCGAATTACCGCATACCTATATCTGTGTTTCTGAGCGATTTGCTCAATCACTATCGCCTTCACATCTCTCAGCTGCAGAGTCCGCTGGCTTGAATTCTTGTCTGGAGGTCGGATCTTGTTGATTCTTCCTCTGATGGTCACGCTTTTCTGACTGCGGAGTCCGCTGGCTTGAATTCTTATGCTTCGTCATTCTAGTTTTTAGTAGGGTCCCACGGATGGCGCCACTTGTTGATACAAAAGTTGGGCGTTGCCTGGTTATTGGGCTTTTGCTCTTATATCAATTCGCTTCTTAGCACTTTGTTACCTGCACGCTAAGAAAATAAAACAACACCGTTAGGCTTATCGAAGGATTGTCTCCCCCGATTAGACTCCGGCGTGAGAGTAAGTAATCGATTCAGGGTTTAGTTGAAGAGTTAGGGATTCTGTAAGTCGTACCTTGAATGAGAATCGTATGATTCTATATATAGGGGCTAAGAAACCGTGTTTCTTGCTCCTTACTCTTCGTAAGCGTGGTGCTTATCCGAGGTAAGGATATCTATTCCTTGAATAGATAATCTTTATCGTGTACCCGGTGGGTTAAATTGGGCCTTTGGGCTTCATGAGCCTAAAGCGTTTAACACTGCGGCCCATACCATTGTTACAGTAGCCCATTCGTGGTGGGCTTAGGTGTAAGTAATGTCTATCATTTGGGTCTGTGGCCCAAATATAGGCTATACGTCATCACTTCCCATAAAAGACAGGGATGAATGGTCAGTACGTGGAAGCAGAAAGTTGAGTTTAAGGTTGTTGGAAACGGTCATATCAAGTATTACAAGATGAAGATGAGAATGCAAGCAGAGATTGTTGGTTTACTGCAGAGAACACCAACTTTAATCGCTATTCTGTTTTGGATAATCAGCTTATTTTAACTGGTCAGTTCTTTGAAAATCGGATTTTTTGTTAGTTATCCATAATAGCAAGTTTATGGTTACTCTTTGATGCAATCAAAACAAATTGCACTTAAACTCACAAAGAGGCCAACAACACCCCAAAAATTAGAATAAATAATCCAATGAAGTTGATCACAAGCGCTTCTTGACCATTCTCCAAGTGTTGAAACATGAATTTTTTTGTTATTCCAATCTCTACGCTCACTATCGCCATGAAAAATATGATCAAGCCAACTAAAAAGTGCCATGGAGCAATTCTTGCTCTTGTTGCTGACTCAACCCCGAGAAAAAAAGTGGTCAATCATATTATAAACTAGCATTTGTAAATTTGAGTAGGTACATATGAACAAGTTTGTAAATAATGAATAAGATTTAGCATTCTTGGATCTAATTTCGGCCGTGATAATAAATTACACATACATTGATTATCTTAATTTCTCTTACTAACATTAAAATAAAAGATCTGTGATATAAACTCCCAATTTAAAAAAATAATTACTGACAAACTCGTTAAAACCATTACAAAAACATTAGATGAAATTTCACAAATGGTAAACAAATGAAGCTAAATACAGAAACCATCTTTTTCCCTCCTTGTATTACTTTTCTTCCTCCTCCTTGACTTATCAGTCATAAACGCCTTCTCCAATTGCTCCACTCTTTTACTCAACGAATTTATCATCCTCGTTTGCAACTCGTTCCTCTCCGATATCTGTATCATTAGTTTCATCATTTTCGCATTATCACACATCAGTTTCTCCACCATTCCCATATCACAACACCATTTACTGACATCATCATCACCACCACACTCCTTCATTGTAGCTTCATCAGTTACGCGATCCTCATTTACCACTATTCCCTGATCACAGCAGCTTTTGCTGATGTCATCATCATCACATTTATTCTCAACGGCTTCTCTCACGTCTTGTTCGTTTTCTATAGATTCCCGATTTCTAACATTGCTGCTGACATCATCATCACACTCCTTCATTGAATCTTCATTCATAGCCTCATCTACAACCAATTCCTCCTGTTCACCAATTACATGATCCTCAACTGATTCCGAGTTTTGATCATTTTTGGTGACGTCCTCATCAACAACAACTTCCTTCACATCTTCTTCATTTATCTTATTTCCAATACTTTTGTTGACGTCATCACCGAGCTCTGTTTTCTCATCATTGATGACGTCATCATGATGAGATTTAGCAATAGAATCAACTTTCTCCTGCAACGCAACTGCTTTCTTGGCGACAGACTTCCTGAGGTCCCTAACACCATTATCAACGCCTCTAACAGAATCAAGCTTAAACAGCAGCGACATTAACGTCTCATTAACTCTCAACCGCCCCTTCGCATCGTTACGTAACACCTTAACAAACTCGACGTCGTTTTCAAGCCTTTTTTCGATCTCGTTTAAAACCAAATTCAAGGAACACAAAGTAAAAGTATAAGCAAACAAAATAATACTTCAGATTAACTTCAAATTCACCTTCAAAATTTATTAAACCAATCGCAACCCAGTTCAAAGGTACCATATTAGTTTCATATCCCACTTCTTAATTTAATCAGTTATCATGACCCATCAATTTGATAACTGTGATGAAAATCGATATTTTGAGAGGGATCATATGCAATTATGAGGAAATTGTTTACAAAGAATTGGTAGTGAAAAAAGTCAAATTGAAAAAGTAAGTTTGATAAAAAAAAAAAAAAAAAAAAAAAAAAAAAAAAAAAAAAAAAAAAAAAAAAAGAGTCAGAAATGGAGATATTAGAAGAACCCCTTGATTTATCTTTAGTAATGATTTTTTGGGAAATTCGTTGTCGTTTTTGTATTCAAATGGCTTTTCCCATAATCCTAGTTGTTCCGTGACTTGAAACCAGTACTGATATTTGGAATGGTGGTGAGGGGACTAATGGGTCGGTTCATAGTCGATTAGACCTGAGGTTGGGGTAGGGTGGGGTGAGGAGGAGCTCTGAGGGAACCAACTTGTCGTTTTTCCCGTCTGAGTTGGTGTCGAGTTCTGAGAGGATGTTGCAAGAGATTGTGTCTGAGTCTATTCTGAAAGTAGCGCAAGTGATACAAGAACTAACGGATGAGACAGTAGAGGCTGTTCAGGTATGTTTAAGTGAAATGATAACTATTAGTGAACGGAAAGATGAGTTGGTGAGGTTGCAGCTTAGATTAGAGAGACGAACTGATTTTACTAAAAAGAACTATTAAAAGCGAATAAAAATCAGCTAGAAATATTGGTGACAATAAGAACGAGTCTTGAAAGTTTCTTATCTTCTGGAATTCCAGTTAATGGAATGATCGAGATTTTTTTATACGAGAGGTGTAAAAAACGTGAGGTGTAAAAGATTATTACCCGTTGAAGATTGTGAATGTAAAATTTATTCCAAAGATGAAACGGTTTTGTAGCGAGTGTATGTGCCCGGTTTGTTTAAACTTTGATTGTGCAAACTATACATGTAATTGGATATACTCTAAATGCTTTGATTGTGTGATCCACGGTAACACAGATATACCCACAAAATTAGTTCTTGAGTGACACAAACTAATATCTTTCACTAAAATAAAATATAGAATATATTGGCCAAAAGTGATACAAGATCTCAATTTTAAAAAATAACTTTAATTTGCACAGAATGGAAATTGAAAAACTTGTTTGAAACCATTACAGAATATCAAAAACAATGACAATTACAGTAACAAATGAAGCTAAATACAGAAACCATCTTTTTCCCTCCGGGTATGACTTTTCTTCCTCCTCCTTGACTTATCACTCATAAACGCCTTCTCCAATTGCTCCACTCTTTTACTCAAGGAATTTATCATCCTCGTTTGCATCTCGTTCCTCTCCGATATCTGTATCATTAGCCTCATCATTTTCGCATTATCACACATCAGTTTCTCCACCATTCCCTTATCACAGCAGCTTTTGCTAACATCATCATCACCACCACACTCCTCCATTCTACCTTCATCAGTTACGCCATCCTCATTTACAACCATTCCCTGATCACAGCTGCCTTTGCTGACGTCATCATCTATTAAGCGATTCTCGACACCTTCTTTCACGTCCAGTTCGGTTTCAACAGATTCACAATTTCGAACATTGCTGCTGGCGTCATCATCACATTCCTTCATTGAATCTTCATTCATAGCCTCATTAACAACCAATTCCTCCTGTTCACCAATTTTGTTGCTGACGTCATCAATTACATGATCCTCGTGTTGATCATTCTTGCTGACGTCATCATCAACAACAACTTCCTTCACATCTTCATTCTCTTTATTTCCAATACTATTGTTGCTGACGTCATCAACATCACAAAGCTCAGCTTTCTCATCATTGCTGACGTCATCTTCAAAAGATTGAGCAATAGAGTCAACTTTCTCCTGCAACGCGACGGCTTTTTTGGCAACAGACTTCCTGAGCTCCCGAACACCATTCTCAACACCTCTAACAGAATCAAGCTTAAACAGCAAGGACATCAACGTCTCGTTAACTCTCAACCGCTCCTTCGCATCGTTACGTAACAGCTTAACAAACTCCACGTCGTTTTCAAGCCTTTTTTCGATCTCGTTGACTTGGTTTTTGATAGAAACGATCTTTTTAACAGATTTTCGAACTGTATGTCCTTTAAAAACCTTTTGGATCTTCAGAGCTGATGAATGTTTTAGTGTGGAGATGTTTGTTTGTGGTTTATCAGATGAAACGAAGTGAACCGGGATGGAGACCACTTTTGGTTTCTGAACCGGTACTGACCGGGAGTTGTTTCTGTAATATGGACCGTTCATCATTATTAAAAGCTTGTTTTACGTAGTAGTAAATTTGCTTTGTAGTTTTTTTGATGGTTTTGTATGGATTTACTAGTTATAAAACCCGTGCACGCACGGGGTTTTGACATGAATTTTTTTATTATAAATTAAATATATTATATTCATTACGTTAGTACTAATGTTAGTAAAATTGTTTTGTTTTGACTAAGTTCATGATGTTACGGTTCGGCGGCTTGTAATAAAAAAAAAATTGTGTGTTTAACAGTCAAAATAGGATATTAATTGACGTGTTTTTTTATTTAGGTTTTAAAAAAATAGCATAATTATACTTGGTCTTTTTTAGTATTGGGACCGAGAGTTAAATAGATCAAGGTCTCTTATTACAATCACAAAACAAATACACAAAATTTTGTAGCATCAACTCCACAATCATGAACGTTTTAGCATTAAAAGTAAGGTAATATATCGAAATTATTGCATAGAATAAACAAATGATAAAAAAGAGATTGGCATACTGGAGCACCTCGAAAAGTATTTCCTCTTCAATATCACTTAATAAGTTAAATCCTATGGCTTGCAACTTCGCAAAGTCAATTAAAAGGTCTTCAACATCACTTAATAATAAATCCTATGGCTTGCAACTTCGCAAAGTCAATTAAAAGGTCATGTAGCATCGGTAGTATAGAGTAGCATTTGAAAATTTGTATAATGACTAATGATCAAACAGATTCGTAAGATTGTTCAAATGGATGTGGGTAAGAGTAACGATATAAAGTGTAAGCAACCGCTTGTCGATGTTGGGACTTGTGATTGGCCATACATGACTCCATAAACATTATTTGTATATCTTAGCATAGTTGTCACAAAAAATATAGCTAATACACCAAAGTACTTGAGGTTGAATAAATATATCTATATTTGCACTTAATAAAAAAATAGAAATGCTAACGACAACCCTAAGGGTTGTCATTAACAACAAACTCCACTTTTTTTGTTTCAAAATAATACTAACATTAAGACATGAAAAAAAAACATGTGCCACTTTTTTTCGCTTATACAACCAATGAATAAAATGAATTACAAATGTGTTTGAGAAATCATATGAGCCAATAACTAATTCATGATGATTTTGTTTGGACAATGCATTATTTTTGTGAAAAGTTTGTTGTTAATAACAACCCTAAAGGCTGTTGTTAGCAAAAAAAAAGAAAAAAAAGAAAAAAAATGTATATATTACATGTTTACATTGAAATCAAATATTGTAGCAACAAAATGGAAAACAAATCTTAGTTATGTGCTTGAAAGCGCAAGACTAAAGTAGAATTTTTTGAATAAGTATTAAGACATATAACACAACGATAATTGACCCATTCATAAGTAAATGGGTCAAAAAAGACAAACATATAAAGTAAAGAGAGGTATATTAGCCTTGTATTATTCTATAGCAAGAGTCATTGGGAAGCATCCAATTGCATCAACTAATCCTTGTGAAGCAACAATATTTTCAGACCATACTCATTACTCTCTCTTGAGCTACCTCTTTCATTTGCCCAATTCTTTCACCAAGTTAGCTGCCACAAATAAGGCTTCTAAATTGGCAGGTGGATAACTTAAAAAGAAACTGCAGCCAACTACAAAAAGATAGATATAACTATAGTTTTCATGATAAGTAAAGAAGGCTATATTTCTCTTAACTTAGATTTGCAGTAATCAAAGTTGAACATACAATAGAGGCAATGATATCCGCTAGATCTCTTTTTTCAAACAAACTCTAAGCATTAATTATGTTAAATTTCATCACAAAAATAGAAAATACAAACCTTCATATGCAACCGATATCCCTCGTTGAAAGTGGCCTAACATGCTAAGACAAACTTTGTCTAGCACCTTATCATATGCCTACCACTACTACCATGTAGGGACAAACTCTAGTCGAATTAATGACCAAACTTCAAATGGCTAAAGAAGTTGACAAATGAAACTAACATGTATGTCGCTATATAGCATGTTGGATTTTTGTATAAAACAATTAGTTATGAATTAAAAGCGCAAGAGTTCATTAGAGAAATACATGAACTTGATGTATCTACCTGATTGCCTTCATGAAATAGCAAGTAGAGCTATCCACATTATTTACTGTGCCCATTGGTTCATAAAATTAAATAATTAACAGTTATGATGTGCAACTTAAACTTCCTCAAAAATTTTGTTAGAAAAGATAAACTACACAAAAGCAACATGTTAATGTATTTCCTAACCTAAGAGATTTCTTGACAGAAATTGTTCTAGAATGAAGTGGTTAGTAAAAATTACAAATAAACATCACTAAGGTGTTATGAATAGCTAAAAGATCACAAAATATCTTCGAAGCAACTAAAGCTTTGATGTGACTCTGAATTGGGTATATTTGCATTTGAATTAATTGATAATGGCATCGGTTCAATTGCATACTTATTTTGGTAAAAACAGGAAGGATGTCATTGTATGTAAAAATATAAATCTCGAACATTTACTTATTATTTGGTTGATTTGGGTAAGATGTTATCTCAACCGATGAAGCGGTAAGAAAACGCAGCTTAAAAACAAACAGGGAATGTCATAATTTTTTATAGTATAAGCGAAGGAAACACAACTTTATGACTGAAATTGATTTCTGATACTATGATGAATCCCAATAAGAGTTTATTTATAATAACATTAGCGATCTAAGTTCTTAAGGTGATGGTTCAGTATTTAGATAACTCAACTTATGTATACCTCAGCTTAATGGAATATTAAAAAGTTCACCATCTACTATTAATCACATGCCCTCATACCTGCTTGCAGTGTTTCAAGGGTATTTTCGTTGCCTAATCAGATGCCTAGAAAATTTTAGTTGTCTAATCAAATAGATGTGCTTAATGTGTTGTGAAAAATATAAGCGAATAGACTTTGTTTCAATCCGATCTAAACACAAATAAAATCTTAAAATCATTTTAATTGAGTAGTTAATAGAATATTTGCTATTAAACAACGTATGCAACATTTAGTTGGGTAACAATGCGACAATGGTGTTAACTTGGCTACTTTTTGTGTCAGCTATAATGTCTTTTAAGTATTCTCTAATCCTTATGTGTCTCCTCTGTGATTTGTCTACTAAGTTATAACCTCTATAGAAACCATACAAACACAGTATTCCATGACACGCACCAACAACGTTTAAAACATGATATTGTCTAAGAAAAGGAGACACAACAAACTCTTTTTGTGGTTTCCATTAGCAGTTGGGAACGTATAAGGGCAGGTCGATTGAGTTGGGCATTACATCAAAATAGGCTTATAGAGTTGGGTCATTTTTTTAGTGCAGATCAAAAGTCAAGTTACACTTATCCACAGACACTAATTTTGTCCATTTTCACAAACACGAGATTAGACTTTGAGCAACCTTCGAACACATTGCACCAATTTACTTTTAGCTAAAAGATTATTATTTGATGTGTTTAAGACCCAAATTGACCCTTTGACATTAAATGGGTCAAAAAAGTTGGCCCTAACTTACCCAATAGTTCTATGTCATTTCTACCAACTCAACACCGAAATACCTGCACGATCCATAACTATCTCTTGCATTATCTTCAAATCTGAACTGATGACCAACCATCTAAGATCACTAAGCATCATACCACATGACACTTCACAAACACTTCTATGTAATTCTACTAATGCAAAACCTATATACCCTGTATGATCCATAGCTATCTTAAAGATCACATGATGCATTCTCTACAAATTTAAACACTAATAATTAATACTAACTGATGACCCATCCAGCCTATCTATAATCATTAAGGATCATGCCTCTAATCTATAGAAGTTCAGGTTTAGCATTCCATTTTCATTCCCATACAAAGTTCCTCATCATTATCAGTTAAAGGTGGACTTTTTCCTAAGATGTTTTATGTGTTATATTTGCAAAAAGACATCTTCTACACAATACTGCAGAATCTTACTTCGCTAATAAGTATGACATGGATCTTAGCTTGTTATCATAATTCTTCATCTAAAAACTATGATTTGAATGATTAGCATATTATCTGCATAGGTTAACTTGTCTCAACAACTCCACAACAAACTGCCTACATCGCTTAATCATGTAAGAAAATGGAAAAAAAAAAATGCATCTAAGATAGTACAAATTCATGAACTCACGCATATTATATAACAAAGTAACAATAACACCAGTTTGTCCGCATACCTTTCAAGTCAAGCCTTAAGCACTTATGTTGCCTACATATAATCACCACTATTATCAAACAGGAAAACCTAACTGGTTAAATACCTATATATCCCATATGATCTATAGCTATGTCCCAGATCACATGATGCGTTTTCACCAAATCTAAACAATGAACAATTAACTCCCAACTGATGACCACTCATACCAATCTAAAATCACTGAGCATGATACCTCTAAAATCTAGAAATTCGGAATTAGCGTTCCAAATTCCATCCAAGTTACAACTTCAATACCAAGTTCCTCATCATTATCAGCTAAAGCACATTGGATACTGAAGTACCTCAAAAGTGATTTTTTTTTTTTTTTTTAATTCTTCCTAAAAGTATCATGTGCTATAATAGTTCAATTAAAGTAAACTTTTATATATGCAGAAAGCATCTTCTATATAGTACTACACTGGGCCTTACTCCTTCTTCTTCTTCTTTTCTTTTCTTTTTATTTTTCTTTTTTTTAATCATATTACTTTAAAGCCTGAAGATTATGACTTTGAATAATGATCTTATTATGTCTAAAGGGTACCTTATTTCCACGATTTAACTGCCTACATAACTTTATCATGAGAGAAAATTAAAAATAAATAAATAAATAAATAAATAAAATAAAAAGAAAGAAAGAAAGAAAAGGTATCTAGGATGGTGCAAATTCACAAACATATAAACAAAATAATCACTTTAAAAGTAATTTTCTTTAAATCAAACACCAAAGGTAACATCAATACCTCTCAACATATTGTTGAGGAAGCCCTGACTTTGAACTTTCTGCAAACATTTAAACCAATGTTTTCAATCATAAGTGAATCAATGATCATTCAACATCACACTAATACTAACGAAAAAAAAAAAAAAAAAAAAAAAAAAAAAACCAAAATCGGACCTTGCATCTTTCCTATATACATACCAAAATGTGTGCCCATTGCAGATTTGTAGGTGAGGCTAAATAAGCCCCCAATGTATTACTCCTGTCAAATATTTCAAGATTCATCATTCTAAATAAATCTTCGTGAATACAGACAAAAGTAGCAAATTTAATGTCCATTAGATGGACAATGTAAAGGGACATGGATTAACGATCATCAAGTGCCTATGTGCATACCTTTTGCAATCCAAGTGTTTTTCTGTAAACGACAATCATTTTAGAATATAGACTGCAAATGGATTACTATGTTTAATTCAAAAATTTTAATACAGACTCCCTACATCCTAATAAAAAGAGAAACTTTCGGCTTTGGGTTTGCTTCATAATAAATACAACAATTTCCTTTCTACAGGATTCCATGTTAAAACTTGCTATTTTATTTCCTTACCTGAGGTACTTCCTGGGTTTTATATCCATGCTTGTTGACACCCATAACAAACATTGGAGCGTCCTTGTGGGTAGCGCCACTCTGATTATACAAAGTCCAAACAAAACAATTTCAAATCGTTGTTTAAACTGACATAAGATAACTGCTAAAAGTATGTAAAAACAGAGATCTAAACGTATGTCAGATAATTAGTATTTTAACTTGTTGTATGAAACTAATTTAACAGGATTCATACCCGGTTTTGACCAATGACAGACTTTTATGACACATAACTGGAATCATCCTAAAAGGACTCAAAATAAGCAGATAAAAAAGATGCAGCAGAGTCAACAATATCCAACTTTAGCTTACATGGTGATGAACTAATGACCCTTTGGTGTTTAAATTGAAGTAGCTTTTACTGGCAGGAAAAAAACCATTTATTTTACTTTTAGGGCTTTTCGTCAAGCTAATATTTTGGAGAAACAAAATTTCTCTTCTGTGTGAACATCATTGCATCATGTAAGTTTAGTGTTTGATCAGTGAGTATCTATTTGATGTTGTTTCTCTCACACACCACCCTCATTTTGGACAGTTTTTTAAGCAACACTTGCTTTTTGATCTATCATATGGATCAGGAGTAGATGCCATCCCTTCTTAATGCTCCAGGGACTCAAGCACCCTGGACACCCTATAATAGCAACATTTCAGTTTTTAATTGTTTCTTAACTTTGTATCTCGTGTTTTATATATCAAAATATAACCTAAAGTTGGCAAACAACTATATACCTTTCTAATAAAAAGCGTGTTTGGTAACTTATCTATTTGTAGTTTTAAATTTTAACACTGGTACTAAAATTCAAAGTTTAGCAAAGTTAAGTGGAAAGATTATAACTATAAGCAACCTAATCATTTAATTTAACCTGAAAATACAACAAAATAAGTTAGACTTAACAAAGATTAAAGTAAAAGATGTTGACTTTATGCAGCCCAATCATGTTATAACAATTGACAGCATCCAAAGTAGTCAAATTTAATGAAGTTTAAGCTAAAAGATGTCACTTCAATCATCTAAAACAATAAAATGTTCGAAATTAATGTAGTATCACCTAAAAGATCACAACTTTATGCAACCTAATCATGGTATCCGAGCCAATGGATATCTTGAAAGGTATCAAACTATAATAAAAACTAACTCAAGGGGGGAAACTAACTTTTTGTCGAAAAGCTTGATCAGTTCTTGATCACCTGTAAGAACACTTACGTCCTCGTTTACTGACGACAATACAGGGCCGAAGCACCTTTTTGTCCAGAAGACCTTTCGGCGCAGTGGTTAATACCAAGAACCAAAGGTACGTCGGTATGTAGATACTTATCTTATTGATCAAAGAAGTGATTTTTCTCACTTGTGCTGATTTTAAGTCTTCATCTGTGATGAAAGTGTTATACCTGAACGACGTATACACAATAAACAAAAGATTAAAGATATGAAATAAGATAAGAAGGTGGTATGTTCAATTAAATATCATAAGTCTAATAATCACTTGTTCAAAGCTTTATGAAAGGTTTATACTCTGTTCAAAAGAATTTCACATCATTCAAGTTTGAAACTTTCTATTCGCACATGGTATTTTACACTGTAATTTATAAAACAACTAAAAACTCCGTGTGACTCATAAACGATCCTTAATTACTATATAAAAGATATATAATTGGAACAAATTTACGTATATGAGGGAAGTAACTTACTTTCATCAATGAACCATAGATTTCGACAATTAGCATCCTTCTATCACAAATTGAATCTGATGATGCTAATAACACCCTTATTTGAAAAAAAGGATGACTACTGATTTATTGTGACTTCTTTGTCGAGTTTTCGCATGAACATCACTACAACAACTTGGATTGATTTTGGTTCTCCATTAGGTATGACTAATTAGGGTTATGTGAAGGGAATGTTTAGTTAAATAGTTTGGCTGGTTTTTCTTTTGTTGTCTAAATTTACAATTTAACCCATTTTCATAATTAAAAATTGAAAATCAAAGCTTGGTTTTTTGTTTAATACAATATCGACCGAAGACGAATAAGAAGCAGAAGCAGATCAATTGAAACTTGAAAGTAGGTTTTTTTTGGAGAGATTAGGGAAGAAGGGTCGGTTTTGGAGTGTATGTTTTGATTAAAAAAAAAAAAAAAAAAAAAAAAAAAAAATGGTTTTGACCCCTATACTATTGTAGGTTTACCCCATCTTTTAAAAGTTTTCTTTTTTCATATTTATGACACATATAATTTTATACCCACTTTTCACTTAAAAACGAATTTATAGTTTCTTTTTGCCAAATCTAGAAAATTTTAAGTTTTTTTAATGCAAAATCTTTTAAAAATAATATAATAAAAATTCAATTATTACTAAATAAGGTATGATTTGATTTTTTTGAAATGAAAAAGTCCCCACTAGGGGTTTTATTTTATTATATAAAAGATGATGCTTTTGGGTGTGTATTTATATGAGGAAGATTGTTAAGGACGAGTAGGTTCTAGAGGGTTCTGTTATAATTAAGGGAAGCGTTGATATTTTAGCTGCTATATGTGGTGGGATTTTTATCTGGATGGATGTGGAATGTTCTCTAAACGAAAGTCAATGGGTCATTGCTTACGTGAAGAATAAAAATGCGTAAAAAATTACAGTGAAACAATATGGAACACAAAGTCAAAGTATAAACAAAGAAAGTAACTAGAGATTAACTTCAAATTCACCTTCAATTCATTAAAACCAATCGCAACCCGGTTCAAGGTACCATCTCAGTTTCATTACTTTCATATCCCACTTAACAATTTAATCAGTTATCACGACCCATCAATTTGATAACTGTGATGAAAATCGATATTTTGGTAGTGAAAAAGTCAAATTTAGAAAGTCAAAGATGGAGATATTAGATGAACCCCTTGATTTATCTTTAGTAATGATTTTTCGGTTAATTCGTTGTTGTTTTTATATTCGAATGCTTTTCCCATAATCCTAGTTGTTCCGTGACTCGAAATTAGTACTGATATTTGGAATGGTGGTGAGGGGACTAATGGGTCAGTTCATAGCCGATTTAGACCTAGGGGTGGGGTGGGGGTGGGGGGAGGTGAGCTCTAAGGGAACCAACTTGTCAATTTTCCCGTCTGAGTTGGTGTCGAGTTCTGAGAGGATGTTGCAAGAGATTGTGTCAGAGTCTATTCTGAAAATGGCGCAAGCGATGCAAGAACTGTGAACTATCAGATGAGACAGTGGAGGCTGTTAAGGAGTGTTTAAGGGAAAAGATAACGGTTAGTGAACTGAAAGATGAGTTGGTGAGGTTGCAGCTTAGATTAGAGAGAACTGATTTTGCTAAAAAGAACTATTAAAAGCGAATAAAAATCAGCTAGAAATATTGATGACAATAAGAACGAGTGTTGAAAGTTTCTTATCTTCTGGAATTCCAGTTAATGAAATGATTTAGATTTTTTTATACGAGAGGTGTAAAAACGTGAAGTGTAAAAGATTATTACCTGTTAGAAGATTGTGAATATAAAATTTATTTCCAAGATGAAACGGTTTTGTAGCAAGTGTATGTTCCCGGTTTGTTTAAACTTTGATTGTGCAAATTATACATGTAATTGGATACTCTAAATGCTTTGATTGTGTGATCCACGGTAACACAGATATACCCACAAAATTAGTTCTTGAGTGACACAAATTAATATCTTTCACTATAAAATAAAATATAGAATATATTGGCCAAAAGTGATACAAGATCTCAATTTTTAAAAATAACTTTAATTTGCACGGAATGGAAATTGAAAAACTTGTTTAAAACCATTACAGAATATCAAAAACAATAACAATTACAGTAACAAATGAAGCTAAATACAGAAACCATCTTTTTCCCTCCTTGTATTACTTTTCTTCCTCCTCCTCGACTTATCACTCATAAACGCCTTCTCCAACTGCTCTACTCTTTTACTCAACGAATTTATCATCCTCGTTTGCATCTCATTCTTCTCCGATATCTGTATCATAAGCTTCATCATTTTCGCATTATCACACATCAATTTCTCCACCATTCCCTTATCACAACACCTTTTGCTAACATCATCATCACCACACTCCATTGTACTTTTATCAGTTACGCGATCCTCATTTACAACCATTCCCTGATCACAACAGCTTTTGCTGACGTCATCATCACATTTTTTCTCAACACCTTCTTTCACGTCTTGTTCTTCTTCAACAGATTCCCGAATTCGAACATTGCTGTTGACGTCATCATCACATTCCTTCATTGAATCTTCCTCCATAGCATCATTTACAACCAATTCCTCCTGATCACAATTTTCGTTGCTGACGTCATCAAGTACATGATCCTCAACTGATTCAGAATTCTGATCATTCTTACTGACGTCATCATCAACAACAACTTCCTTCACATCTTCTTCATTCACCTTATTTCCAATACTACTGTTGCTGACGTCATCACCATCACAAAGCTCTGTTTTCTCATCGTTGCTGACGTCATCATGATGAGATTGAGCAATAGAATCAACTTTCTCCTGCAACGCAACCGCTTTCTTCGCGACAGACTTCCTGAGGTCCCTAACACCATTATCAACGCCTCTGACAGAATCAAGCTTAAACAGCAACGACATTAACGTTTCGTTAACTCTCAACCGCTCCTTCGCATCGTTACGTAACACCTTAACAAACGCGACGTCGTTTTCAAGCCTTTTTTCGATCTCGTTAACTTCGTTTTTGATAGAAACGATGTTCTTAACAGATTTTCTAACTGTATGACCTTTAAAAACCTTTTGGATCTTTAGAGCTGATGAATGTTTTAGAGTGGAGATGTTTGTTTGTGGTTTATCAGATGAAACGAAGTGAACCGGGATGGAGAAGACTTTTGGTTTCTGAACCGGCACGGACCGGGAGTTGTTTTGGTAATATGGACCGTTCATCATTGTTGAATTGAAATATTAGAAGCTTGTTTTAGTAAATTTGTTTTGCCGTTTTTTTTTTGTACGTTTGTATGAATTTGTGATGGTTTTGGGTGTGCATTTATATGAGGGAATTGTTGAGGAGGAGTAGGTTCTAGAGGGTTCTGTATAAGTTAACGGTTGATATTTGATTTTAGATAGTATCTGTGGCGGGATTTTATCCACATGGATGTGGAATCTTCTGTAAATGAGGTCAATGGGTCATTGCTTACGAGAAGTATCCTGGATTGACCAAAGCAAAAAAAAAAGAGTTGTGCTAGTTCAAAAAAAATTTCACAGAACACATTCACAAATTGATATGTCATTGTTTGATTGGCTAAATAAAAAAGAATAGAGAGAACTTTAGCCAAATACACCAATCACACAATGCTATATCATTTTGTGAATGTGTTTTGTCAAACTTGAGTCTAGCATAACTCAAAAAATAAAATAGCGTCTTATTTAACCGAATCTTATCTTTCCAATAAAGCATCTTATATTCTTGTGTGCATTTTGTGCTCAAAAGTCTTGATTCATTTGTTTATTACATCATTCGTCCGTAATTAAATGTCTCAAAATATATGTCATTTTTTATTTAACAAATAAAAGTGATTTTAGTAAATATGGATGATATTTAATTGATTTAGAGTATAGTTAATAAAATTTTTTAAAACTTTATACAATATGAAAATAAACATTTATTTTAAGACAGAGAAAATAAATAATTCATATTAATTATAAGTATATTAATAATGTAAGCTTGGCTAGGTATTTTCTGTATGTGTTAGCGATGAACGATTTTAATTAGAAGCATGCTAGATATAGCTTTTAGAGGTATGTTTAAAATTTCGGACATGTTTAAAAATATTGCACCTTCAAAATAACCATACATAAATGAGTTTAAATGTTATCAATCAATTAAATGTGCTACCATTATTGCATGTTTTAACTTTTAAACTTAATCCTTGGCTAAAAATAACATAATTCTTTTAACTAAACTATAATGTAAACTAAAAATACATATATACATTAAATCAAACTTATTATTATAATTCGGCTTTGATGAGGACATGAATTGGGTTGAAAGCTTGTGAAAGACTAACCGAAGTAACGAGGGCCTACGAAGAAAACTAGACAAAAAAAAAAAAAAAAAAAAAAAAAAAAAAAATGTGTCGCGTAACCAAGTGATGCGCCGCATCTAGGTACTAAAAGAGGGCCAAGTGTTTCCGTTTGGCAAATGCACCGCATCCACCTTAGTATTTCTTCATTCTATGGGTAAGAGTCTTTCTGATTTCGATCTTCCCCACATAGCTGCAAATGTGAACATAGATACAGTTGGTTTTTCGTGAGGTACATGAGGAGTACTCTATAGTTGTAGAAGATGAATATCGAAATGCCCGAGATTCTCTCGATTGAAAATCCGCATATGATAGCATCACTAGGCATGTGGACGATGATTGTACTGGCGTGTTTTTCATATATGGTCCCGGAGGTACCGGGAAAACATTTTATATAAAGCTTTGCTTGCTGAGGTTTGTTTGCAAGGTCATATTGCACTTGCAACTGCTTTTTCGGGTGCAGCAGCAAATAATATGCAAGGAGGTAGAACAACTCACTCTCGATTTAAGATTCCCATCAATCTTAACAATAACTCGTTGTACAACATCAGTAAACAAAGTGGAATTGCTCAACTACTTCGTCTTGCAAAATTAGCATATGGGATGAAGCAACAATGGCTAAAACGCAAGTTGTGGAAGCGTTAGATCGAACAATACAAGACATTACACAGGTGAGACTTCCATTTGGTGGAAAAATAATGGTTTTGGGAGGTGACTTTAGTTAGGTCTTTCCGATTGTCAAATATGGCACCCGAGCGCAAATTGTGGACTCTAATTTAAGAATGTCGCCTCTTTCGGCAGGAATTAAAAAGATGAAGTTAACAATAAATATGAGAGCACAAGCCATTCATGGTTTTCAGATTTTTTTCTATGAGTTGGTAACGGAGTTGAAGAAGCTATTAATGGAAGCAATATATGCATATCTGATGGCATGACCATTCCATACACTAATGACGGTAATTGAAGAGATAATTTGATCAATTCAATATTTCCTTTGGAAACCAACGCACATTCTTTTGAGTATATTATTTCTAGAGTGATTTTGTCAACTAAAACGAGATTGTTCTGAGTATATTATTTCTATTTTGAGTGTATTGACATGCATTTAGTAAATTTGTATTCAAATGATTAGCCGAGGGATTATTAAACTTTTTTTTTTACATGAACGAGGATATATAAAAAAAAATTATATTTTAGTGTAGTGTTTTGTTCGAAAAAGATGTTATGTAAAATAAATATTGTCATGAATAAACACGTTAATTATTGTTCTGCCGCTATGCGCGAGTTTTCTACTAGTCTCTCAAAATGTACAAGTATACGATAATCTCTTAAACCTTGAAAGAATCATCAAAAGTACGGAGTACCAAAATTGGTTAAAAGTCCCCAAAGTAACTCAAAAACTAAAGAACAAATAATCTTTCTCCAAGTTAACTTTAAAATCACCTTCAATTCAATTTAATCACAAACCCATTTCAAGCTAGTATCTTAATTACACTTCCCATTTTCATCTTCATAAATTATCATGTCGAAAGAGCTTAATTGACCCAACAGTTTGATCATTGTAATGATTATAGATATGTTGAAATGAATTTATGCAAATAATTAGTACTAATAAAAAGTCAAAGTTAGAAAGTCAAACTAATTAAAAGTCAAAGTTGGTGACATTAGAACAACCCCTACATTTATCTTTAGAATTATTTGGTAGTGATGTAAGGTCCAATAGTAGTAATGACTCTTTGGGTAATTCTTTGTCGTTTTGGTATTCGAATGGCTTTTCACACAATCCTTAAATCCTAGTTGTTCTGTGACTCTAAATAGTACTGATATTTGGAATGGCGGTGAGGGGACAAATGGGTCGGTTCATAGCCAGTTTGGACGAAGAGTATACAACAAAGATCATCTAAGTTATGTCTTATTGAATCACAGGAATGAAGGAAACAGACAGTTGAGGATTTTAAGATTGTTGAAAATGGTCAAGTTGAGTATTACAAGATGCAGATGAGAATGCAAGCAGAGATTGCTGGTTTACTGCAGAGAATGGGAGAATACTAAGAAACAGTGGTGAAATTAGCTATTATTGATTTGTAAGCAGATTTACCGGACTAAATGTTTGCAGAATGACTTTTTTTTTTCTCTTTTTTTTTTTTTTTTTTTTTGTATTAAATTGATATTTTATATATTATTAATATTAACTTGTAAGCAGATTTGTGAAACATAATCTAGAGAGATTGAACAATGCTTTTTATGATTTTGGGATTGACCAATGCATATTGAATACTCAAATCCATAAACATTTGTCTGAGTCAAATTAAATTATGATTCATAATGAAAAATTGCATAAAATGGTAACCAACTTTAATCCCTATTCTGTTTGAAAATCAGATTTTCTATTTGTTATCCATAATAGCAAGTTTATCAAAGTTGGTTACTCTTTTATGCAATCGACACAAATTGCAGTAAACTATTTCCTTTTTAGAGGAAAGATGACATAGAGGCCAACAGCTACCCTGAAAATTAGTATAAGTAATCCTATGAAGTTGATCACAAGCGCTTTTTGGCCCCATCTCCAAGTGTTGAAACATGAATTTTTTCTGTAATTCCAGTCTTTGTACTCACTATCGCCATGAAAAATAACCAAATAAAATGTGCCAGTGAGCGATTCTTGCCCTTCCCAGGAACAAAAAAGTTGTTAATCCTAGTATAAAACTAGCATTTGTAAACTTGAGTTAGTAGATATGAACAAGTCTGTAAATGAATAGCATTGTTGGGTCTTTAGTTCTTGCAACACACGGGATTGAAAAACTCATTTAAATCCATTACAAAAACATTAATAAAAATTTCACAAACAATGACAACTACTGCAACAAATAAAGCTAAATACAGAAACCATTTTTCTCCCTCTTCGTATAACTTTTCTTCCTCCTCCGTGACTTATCACTCATAAACGACTTCTCCAACTGCTCCACTCTTCTACTTAACGAATTTATCATCCTAGTTTGCATCTCGTTCCTCTCAGATATCTGCGTCATTAGTTTCATCATCTTCGCATTATCACACATCAGTTTCTCCATTACCTCCACCATTTCCTTATCACAAGGGCTTTTGCTGACGTCATCATCATCACCTTTCTTCATTGTACCTTCATCAATTACGCAATTCTCAACAGCTTCTTTCACGTCTTCTTCGTTTTCGACAGATTCCTGATGCCGAACATTGCTGCTGACGTCATCATCACTTTCCTTCATTGAATCTTCATTCACAGCCTCATTTACATCCAATTCCTCCTGATCACAATTTTTGCTACTGACGTCATCAATTACATGATGCTCAACTGATTCCGAATTTTGATCATTTTTGCTGACGTCACCATCAACAACAACTTCCTTCACATCTTCTCCGTTCACCCTATCTCGAATACTACTGTCGCTGACGTCATCATTATTGTTGCTGACGTCATCATGCTGAGATTGAGCAATAGTGTCAACTTTCTCCTGCAACGCAACGGCTTTCTTGGTAACAGACTTCCTGAGCTCCCTAACACCAGTATCAACGCCTCTAACAGAATCAAGCTTAAACAGCAACGACATTAACGTCTCGTTAACTCTCAACCGCTCCTTCGCATCGTTACGTAACACCTTAACAAACTCGACGTCGTTTTCAAGCCTTCTTTGGATCTCGTTAACTTCGTTTTTGATACGATCTTCTTAACAGACTTTCTAACTGTATGTCCTCTAAAAACCTTTTGGATCTTCAGAGCTGATGAAAGTTTAAGTTTAGAGATATTTGTTTGTGGTTTCTGATCAGATGAAACGAAGTGAACCGGGATGGAGACCACTTTTGGTTGCTGAACTGGTACGGACCGGGAGTGGTTTCTGTAATATGGACCGTTCATCATTGTTGAATTGAAAGATTAAAAGCGTGTTTTTAGTAAATTTGTTTTGTAATTATTTTTTGATGTGTTTGTATGGATTTGTGATGGTTTTGAGTGTGTATTTATATGAGGGAATTGTTGAAGGGGAGATGGTTCTAGAGGGTTCTGTTAATGGTTGATATTTTTAGCTATCTGTAACGAAGGTCAATGGGTCATTGCTTACGTGAAGAATAAAAATTACTCCGTTAAAAATTACAATGAAACAATATGGAACACAAAGTATAAGTACAAAAAAACAAAATAATACTCCAGATTAATTTCAAATTCACCTTCAATTCATTAAACCAATCGCAACCCAGTTCAAGTCATCAGTTATCATGACCCATCAATTGAAGTTAAATTTAGAAAGTCAATTTGATAAAAAGTCAAAGATAGAGATATTAGAAGAACCCTTTGATTTATCTTTCGATTAGATATTTGGTACACTTTTAAAATACAAGAAATATCCCTTCTAACAGAAAATATAAAGTTTGATGGGGTAAAACACAAAAAATCATACAAAAAAAAATGCAGAATTGTAAAGTTTAACAAGTCAAAAATAGTAAAAGTCAAAAGATACAAAAAAAAAAAAAAAAAACATAAAAATTTGTTTTATGTTTTAAGAGGGTAGCCATAGTAGGACCCTTTATCTTTTAGATTTATCTAATACTCCTTATCAAATTAATAGTCCGCGTTTATTTTTTAGAATATCCTTATTTAATTGTCTATTACTAAACGTAGATAGAAAAGTTTGATCGAGTTCACCATATTACCATTGGTTGTAATTAATATTACAATTTTTTTTTTATTTTTTTTGCAAATAATATTACAAACTTTAAAGAAAAGACACACTAATAGTTGTGATTCTATTTTTTTTTTCTAGTGACAATTATTTTGATTTCAGTTAATTCATTGTCGCTTTTGTATTCGAATGTCTTTTTGCATAATCCTAGTTGTTCCGAGACTCGAAATAGTACTGATATTTAGAATGGTGGAGAGGGGACTAATGGGCATTACAAGATGAAGATGAGAATGCAAGCAGAGATTGCTGGTCTGCAGAGAATGGGGAATACTTAAAAACTGTAGTGTAATACTGTAATTAGAAATTTGGAAGTAGATTTATCTGATTAATGTTTGCAAATTGATTTTTCGTTATTAATCTGTCATTTTATATATTTTTTTAATAGTATTAACTTGTGAGCAGATTTGTGAAACATAATCTAGAGATTCACCAATGCATTTTATGATTCTATCATTCTATGATTGACCCCATAAATATCAAATACGCAAATCCATAAATATTTGTCTAAATGATAAGAAATCACGATGCATAATGAAAAATTGCATAAAACGGTAATCAACTTTAATCGCTACTCTGTTGTGGATATCTGATTTTTTATTTGTTATCCATATTAGCTAGTTTATCAAAGCTGGTTGCTCTTCTATGCAATCAACACAAGTTACAGTAAACTATTTCCTTCTTAGAGGAAAGACTACAGAGAGACCAACAGTTACCCCGAAAAGTAGTACTCCGTATTAGTAATCCTATGAAGTTGATCACAAGCGCTTCTTGACCTTTCACCAAGTGTTGAAACATGAATTTCTCTGTTATTCCAGTCTCGGCTGTGACAATGGCCATGAGAAATATGATCAGGCCAAATAAAATGTGCCACGGAGCGAAGCTTGCCCTTGTTGCTGGCTCAGCACCAGGGAACAAAAAAGTGGTCAATCCTATTATAAACTAGCATTTGTAAACTTGTGTTAGTACAAGGTTGTATATAATGAATAATTTTAGGACTAAAGTAGAGAAAGCTTACTTGAAGGCCGAATAAGCAAATGGTAGACAAACCGATCCACGAATGTAAAGTGTTCATATGTGAGATTTGTATTTCATCATGAAACTTGAAGACTGCATAAATGCCCAAAATACCAGTGACAAGCGCAATCAAATGGTATACTAGGTGAATTATTTTGAGGGATGGTCTTGTTACAGGGATCGCCTTGTAGGTGAGGATTGCTGATTCAAAATAGTACGCATTAACTCGTAAGTTTTACCTAGCATTCAAATTTGGGTTGAAATTTACTTCTGTTAAAAGTCCTAATATTCTAGTAATGACAGTATTAACTTCTTTAAAAAGTGCAGAGATATTATGAATAAGTCTTAAACACATAAAAGTTCAAAATCTACGGTAGTTATGTAAACTAGCTATTCTTACCTTCCCCTGAAAAAATAACGAATCCAAGCACTGTAAGAAGTGGATGCAACTGCAAATCAAAACAACAAAGGCTACTTACACTAAACAAAATTAAAAACACGGCTAAAGACAGACATCAAGTTCAATATTTTTTATCATGTAAGATAAAAAGTACTCCGTATTATGTAACACACATTTTCTCCAACTAGTAATTACACATTTACACCCTACCTTGGTGATAATACCAAGGTAACCAATAAACTTATTCATAGGACTTACATTGAAAATCTTGATTTTCATTTGTGATGTGAAAGCAAAGCCTTCTCTTAAATTTATGAGCCAAACAAGCAGAAGGGTAGCAATGGATACCACTAACAAATGTCCAAACATGGTCACTGGATACGCAGACATTCGATAACTGGATCGCTCACCCGCCATGACAGAAGATAGAAACTGAGAGATTTGTTAATTGTAAAGGCCTTGAAAAATAAGCCTTGGAAACTCAGATTTATAAAAGCAGACTTGGTTTTGAATGAAGGATATATGTAATATTATGTGAATAATTTATAAATATTGTGTGCATAGTATTATACACAGTATTATACCATATTACGTTATACAATTATGCCATAGTCATAAGAAAAATGATATCAAGTATATTTCCTTGAAGTTAAAAATTAAATGCTTTTATTTGGTTTCCACATGAGCAATGTATCTTCTTATTCAGAGATCATGCATATCAAATATTTAAATACATTAACATTTATTTGAATGAAATAAAACTGTAACACTAGTGATAATGTTTCTATTTCTTTCTTAGAGGAAGAACAACGGTAAGGCCAACAACTATCCCGAAAAGTAGTACTAACAATCCTATAAAGTTAACCACGAGCGCTTCGTGACCTTCTTGCAATTTTTGAAAAATGAATTTTTCTGTTAATCCAATCTCAGCACTCAGTATCGCCATGGAAAATATGACCACGCCAAAGAAAACATGGAATGGAGCAATTCTTTCCCGTGTTGTTGACTCAGCGCCGGGGAACAAAAATGTGGCAATACCCACTAGCATCTAGCATTTGTGAAGTTATGTTAGCAGATATGAACAAGTTTGGAAACTATGAAACGATATAAAAGATCATACAGAGTAGTATTGAAAAATTACCTGAAGGCCGAATAAGCATATTGTAGACAAGCCTATCCATGAATGTAAAGTGTACATATGTGGGATACTGCGTTCATTATGATACTTGAAGACCACATAAACGCCCAAAATTCCAGAAGCAAGCGCACATATGAAATATAAGGTGTATTATTTTTAGTGTGGGTCTCATCGCAGGGATCGCCTTGTATGTGATCATTGCTGATTAATAATAGTGGTATGCATTAGTTCGTATATGATCATGGTAAGTTTTAGATATAACTCAAATAAGACAACTTTGATTATAAGCCAAAAGCTAAATTGACTAGTATACTGAATTCCTTATACTTGGTTTTCTAGTAGGAGTAGAAATGTTTCGGTTATTTGGATCGAGTGGTCCATGTAAAACTTTTTTCCTGACCCTAAAAAATAAATAAATTAATTAAAAAAAAAAAAAATCTAGCTTCTTGCTAGTTTTTATTCTATTCGCTGTTAAGAAAATATGGATTGATTCGTACACCATTTCTTTTATAAACACACCATTTTGTACAACACTGTAATGCACAAAGAGTACACAGTACAACATTGTAATGCATAGAATGTGGTGCAAGAATAAAAAAAGTTGGTGTGCAAATCACCGCCCTTAAGAAAAAGTTGAAACAATTTCTTTTTTGTAATGTCACACAAGAATTGCGTGCCTTCTTATTAGACGGTGAAATTACTTGTTTATCGATCGCTATATATAAAATGTATCTATCTTGCAACACACAAGCAAAAGAAAGAGCATGAAACAATTGTAGGTTTGAGAAGAACTTAGTAAATTACTTCTGAAATGATGTAACTTTTGTTATCTGTTTATTGAGGTGTTCACAAGACATAATTTTTCTTACCTTCCCCTGAAAAAACAATGAATCCAACCACCATGAGAAGTGGATGCAACTGCAAGTCAAAACAATACGAACTGCAATTAGATGGTGCAACAACTAATCAAAACCTTGAACACATCAACGCAAACCTATAAATATAGATCAATTTCAACGTAAAATATTACAAAAACATATGATGTAAAACACATGATTCAACGTATAGTATTCCTGTTAACACTATATGTTGTCCAGCAATACGTTCAATGGTGACATTAAAAGGAAAACTTACATTGAAGATCTTCATTTTATCATCTGATGTAAACGCAAAACCGCCTCTGAGCTTAATAAGCCAATACAACAGAAGGGTAGTAATCGATATTACTATTAATTGTGTGAATATGGTCGCCGTGATCTGATTTTGAGCCATGACACAAACGTAAAACGTGAGGTTTCTGGACAACAACTCACCTTGCAAAATATGTCTTGAATACCCACGTACAAAATACAAATAATGAAGAATATATTGCTTTCATCTATCAGAAACGGAGAGTGAAAGGAACAAGAGGACAATGCGATTTCGAGAAAGCTTGTGAAGATTGGCTAATCTTGAAGGTTTGGTATATAGCATGAAGATAGATTGTTGGAAGTTTTGTTCTGTTAGAATTATGTTTATATTTAGCAAGGTAACAAGCCTATGGAATAAGAATAAATACTATAATTTGGAAATAACAAGCTTTAGACATTTATTTCATAACAAACTTGACAAATCATAAGACTAGTAGTTGTGGAACCAAATGGAAGCTTATCATCCATTCACAATTCGTCACCTTATCCCAAATTTGAGAAACAATTGTTTGGTCTGTTAATGGACCAAAAGAATGGAGAAGGTTTGTGTGTGTGATTTTTGTTTTAATTTATTTTTGTGGGGTTATTTTGTTGTTACTGTGGTATCCTTACTACGAGTGTTTGGTCTATGAGAGAGACAGTTGATTTGACGTTGACGTAAAGTGTTGTTCGGTCTCATTACTAGTATTCTAACAAGGACCACAAAAGAGACCAAAAAGCTCCGTCACATCGGCGCCTACTCAGTTTTCTCTCTTCTAGACCAAACACTCGTAGTAAAGAGACCGCGGTCATAACCAAGAATTAAATATATATATATATATATATATATATATATATATATATATATATATATATATATATATATATATAATAAATAAATAACCCTTTTAATTCTTTCGATCGCCTTACAGAACAAAACATTCAATTTCAAGGGAGGAGGGGGGACGCATTTTGTTTAGTCCTTGTAGCAAGGAGACCAAACATTCAATTTCAAGGGAGGAGGAGCACGCGTTTTATTTGGTCCTCGTAGCAAGGAGACACGTCTGTTTTGCCAAGACCGACCAAACGGTTCGGTCTCACTATTACTAGTCTAATGGACTACTACTAGTCTAATGGGAAGTGGAATTTAGATGGAATAATTAATAAAGAAACTAACATTTTAACCAACATGCATTTCTGGTTTGTTTTCGTACTTTTCGTTTTTAACTTGTGTTAAAATTAATAAGAACAAAAATTTGATCAACAATGTAACATCTCATGAAAATTAGTCTAAGAAACATACGTACAATATAAGAAAAAGATAATGCTAATTAAGATTCAGGAGCAAGAACGAACAATTTAAATTTCATTTTGTTGATAATAATCATCACAAGATGCTCACAGCAATAAGTTAGGTCGAAACCAAACCTACTGTGGTACCGTCTACAAAATTTGTAAGCTCCAATAATGGGCATTATATCCCCGAATTGAATATTAGGTTGAAACCAAACCTACACTACCAAAGTAACCAACATCATAACCCCCGAAACAAAACCACCTTTAAAATGCAAAATAACCCAATTATAACTTAAATAAAGACACTCTATACAGATCTAGAACTTTACCATACAGCTGAATAAAAATTGTAAACTATGATTCCTCGGGAAAACAACCAATGTGATAAGCAGGTATATCATTGATGCTTTGATCCTTAGCTGATAAATTCTGTGACAAATGTTTACTGAACAAGAAGTTTCGATATGGACGTTGTACAGGAGGTAAAAGCAAAGCTGATTCTTTGTCCATTGACAGTAGCTTCCCGCATTTACTGCAGCAATAATGTATTTAGAAATCCATCTTCGTCCCAAATAGCATACAAGTAATAATTTAATGTATATGTTTTACTACTGAAATAAATCATATACCTGCAAACTTTTGTGAATAGAGTTTGATAGCTGCAGATCCAATGCTGCAACAATTATCAAACAATTAAGAACAAACACACTTACTGCAATGTATATAGTTATACGTATCCTTAAGATGACTAAAGATGATACCAGTAGAGAATATAGTGCTGTCTCAGCGTTGACACCAATAAAATGTTGTGGAGCCATGGCAGCATGTTCCTGCAATTGGAAACACGGAAACATGTACAAATTAGGTGAACGGTCAGATAGGGAAGCTTATAAAAGTAACAATTCTTTTCTATTTAGCGACACCCCGCTAAAGTGTGCAAATATTCCAAAATCTCTTACCGTGATGTTCCTGAAGACGTTAAAAGCTGAAACCCCCCTTGCATGTACATAGCTGCCACCCTTTGAAGAAAGTTTAAAAGGACCATCAGCAATTGTTACTAGTAGAGGACCGAAAGAAATTTTACATATTATTTAGCTCTTTATGGGACAAGTTTGTAAGAAATGTTGTACTAGTACCGTAGATTTGTTCTTGGATGGTACTCTGTATAACTGTGCTCTAATAATGTGTTCATGTTGGAAGTTCAGAACTTCAGATGTTATACTTTAGTAAGTTTTATAATAACAGATAAAAAGTGTCTTTGCATCAGAATTTGTGTTGTAAAGAATAATAGGAGCCTAATGCAATTCTAATGGCAAATGGCAAAAACTGAAGCCAGGCAGCCAGCGCACATCATAATCAAGTAAGTGTTTCAAAGCAACATTGTTTATGACATTGATAACTAATTTAATTATTTCAATGACATATTTTCAAAAAGCTAAGCATGCGAACGAGTATTTATGGTGGAATAGTATCATAGTAGAAATACCTCATCCGGTGAAAAAAAAGCTACTGCATCAGGATCAAGCGAACCAGTTGGATGTAACGATATCACTGCTCTAAACACAGTGGGGAGCAACAACTCAATCACAGCAATCTGATCAGGCGCAACTGCACCCCCTGATCCTGATCGGATATCCCTGGAACTGTGAAAACCATTATCTTTGGGTAGCTCATCCAATGTTTCACTGGATGAACTAGCAAGTAATGAGGCTCGCTTTGACCAATCCAACCGTTCATAAGTAAAAGTTTTGACATCTGGAACTTCTTTCTCCAGTTCTGTTAATACATCTAACACGGTTCTTAATTCACTAAAATCTTCTTGCTGACTCACAGTAGAGGTTTCGGTGGCGCGATGCTTTTTCGCGCTTGGCTCATCTCCAGAATCCTCATCAAGATGAGGAAAAAACCTTCGCTTCTGATCAGTAAATGCCTTCAGAGCCAACCTGCACAATTAAAGAAACAGCTCATTATGTACAAAGTATATTATTAATTTTCTGTGCAATATAAATTCCATGATAATTACGCACATAAACTATCATTGAGATTTAATTGAACAGTCTAACAACACTACATGATCACCATAGAAGTTCATTAAGAAAAAAGATGAGAATAAACTGTTTTGAGGATAATTGAGGCGGTAAAACTGCAAAGGAGCAACAGGAAACTAAAAACCAGAAAGCACAAACAATATCTAAGAAGCTAAGGCACACCTGGTTCTGTCAACAGCAGATGCTCCAGCCTGACCAGCAAGCTGTCGTTTCCATGCATACGCTACAACGGCGCCATCTGGACATACTAAAGGCATGTGAAGGCCCCAAGAATTACTTCTCGATCTAAGCGATTCGTTGAGAACTCCAGAATCTTCCAATTGCCTGCCTGACAAAAGTAAAGAGATTGAGAAATCACATTCAACACTCAGCTAATCAAATCAAAATTGTCCCTAAATGGTAGTGTATGCTTCCTGTTTTGTAAAAAAGTTATAAAAATTGTCCATGTAAAGGGTTGAATTTGAAACATAACACAGACCCCAGTTCACTACTAAACAAAACCAATGCCACTTTAAGAGGATGTTTGGATTGGTTTTTTTTCCTTTCTTCCCCTGCTCAGCTGCTTAGTTTTACGCAGATAAGCAGGTTGGGGTGCTGGGGGAAAACTAAGCAGTTCTCAGCAAGCAGGTTACGACATGCTTATTTGAAGTGAAACTATAATTACTTTTCTACCATCTTATGTAACCTTAAACCCATCCTCCCTTATATACTTAATCTGGTAATCAAAAATCAATAACGTAAATACTTTGAAAGCATACTAAAAGTACTGATAATTAGTGTCAACTTTTTGGAAACATAGTAAGTGAACCCGTTAATAATATATATTGTTTTATACGCTCAATGTATGGCCGTATTTATGTACCAAATACACAATACTCTGTATCTAAAATTCTAAATGACTAACTAATATAAAGGAGTGAGCACGATAAATTATGTACTAAAAAGCTTATTCAGATATTTTTAACCTAGCAAAAAATTTAACACACCGCAACGCGCCGACAAAACACTACCTGTACAGCCGTACCTTTTTACAATCAATTTATGTTAAAACAAAATTGCATAAAAATAACATTTTTTATCCAAATGCATTTTTTTTATACAATCATTATTTCCTAAAATGGTGATTAGTTATAGGCACACGCATAATAAGCAATCGTAAACACCCCCTAAGTTTACATTACTACTCACTATACACCAAAGAAGATGGTACTTAAGACGACAAATCCAATATCTAACAATCAAAGCCATGTTCTACGATTCTCGATATCAAACCTACCAACTCATAATTCAAGCCTGCTGCAACCTTCGTTACAACTATAATACCAACATCACCTCATAGCATCGTACAAAGCTTAATTGCAATTTCAAACTTTCTCTACACAAATTATAACATCTTATCCACATTCATCTTAAAACTTGCTCTAATCACCTAAATCCTCATATGCATCAATTTTTCTCCGTTAAAATTTATTTTCTTCGCATATTCTTTACGGTAAGTACACTAAGGCCGTGTTTGACTGTTTGGCAACGAGTTTGTTTGAATCTTTTACCATTCAGAATATAATGCTTATTATTTTTTTATTTATTTTTGTGTGTGTGGGTGGGTGGGGTGGTAACCATGGTTTCCGACCTTTTAGCTCACTAACACATGGGGTTTGAATCCACCGCCACAGACTCAAATCAGGTTATGCCCTCTCCCTTTTCATGAGGTTTTGGCATAGCCACTTAAGGTTTGTTTGTACGTAGCAGGAATTGAACCTGAGACCTCTTAGGTTTTAGTGAAGTTAGTCTATACTGCTTGTTTGACAACAAACGCTTAGCTTACAGACTTCGTTTGAACACTCCTATTTGAAACTCTAATAAAAATAAGCGTTAACCTTTAGCTTTCAAGTCATTTACAACTTTATACTACAGACACAACTACATTATTAACATTTTAATAACACAAACAGCTACTGCTACCTACTAATTGTTTGTAGCTACTCTAAGACTGGGCATAATGGCCACCAGACCTGCCACCTCCACCATTCATGACACCATTAAACAGGCGTTGTGGTGACTACCAACCCCAACACCAAACTTATTTTGTTTTAACAAAATTAATAAAAATTAAATTAAACTTTCACTAAAGAGAGAATGAAATGAGGGCGTAGGGGGTATTTATAGGTAAATAAATGATTTAGTTTTAAAAAAATTATACATTAAATAGCCAACGTGTCTTTTTTTACTGTCTGGTAATCACCATTTCACCACCACCATGCCGGAGCTAAAGTCATAATAGCCAACCATACGAGTGGTGAGTTAATCGCCTAACATCTAGTGCTAGTTTTCACAAAACATAGCCCCTATAAAGATCTAATTAAACGCTTTAATAAAACAAACAACTACTGCTACTATTAAGTTGCTTATATAGTACTATTATTAAGTTAGTGTCGCTACTGCTAACAGCGACAGCTAGGGGGTGTTTGTTTAAGCGTATATGTGGGCTTATGAGCTTATTTATATTTCGGCTTATATTTCATAAGCTCCAATTTTCCAGCTTATTTTGAAACTTGTGGGTTTCTTCTATAAGTTTATTATGATATGATAAACTTATATAAGCCCACAAGTCTCAAAATAAGCCAGAAAATTGGGGCTTATGAAATATAAGCCGAAACCAAATAAGCTAATAAAGGGGTGTTTGGGTTAGCTTATTTATCTGGCTTATGGGCTTATTTGAAAATGGAAAAGCCAATAAGCTCACTCTTTGGAGCTTATGACGTTATCATCTTCAGCTTATTGGCTAGGCCAATAAGCTCAAGTTAATAAGCTCTAAAGAGTGGGCTTATGAGCATTTTCCATGTTCAAATAAGCCCATAAGCCAGATAAATAAGCTAATCCAAACACCCCCTAGATTTGGCAAAACAAACCCTAGAAAAATATATATAAAAAAAGAGTTACCAATAGCTCTTAAATCATGCAAATACTGCCTCATACAAGCCCCTTCTTGAACAATCATATTCAAGGGCTTATTTACACTACCGGGAGAAGGCTGTTGACCAGCAATAAAAAGAGCTTCTAAAAGACGATCAGCACCGAGTCTAATATCGGCGATGAGACGAGCAGCTTGAGCTAATCTATCCATGGCTAATGCGACTTGTTTAGGTGGGGCTGCTGATGGGGATGTTAGGGTTCCGGTGAGATTTGGTTGTTGGTGTGTGTTTGGTTGGTGGTGGTGCTGCATTTTGTGTGTTTGGGGTGTTTGGGTTTGTGTGTGGTTAATGTTTGGGTGCCACGTTGCCACTTTAAAATCGGATTAATTTGTGGGGCCTTGTTTGTTTATTTCCACAAGTTTGGATTTTTAATGTCTTAACAAATAAGAAACTTTTTTTATCCGTTTAGTTAAACACTCTCTTGACTAAATTACTTTTGAACACATTCGTAATTTATCTTGTCCAATGTTTTAAAAAACCGGTTTTCTAATTGACCCAGTCACAATTCAATCGGTTTAACAGATGACTCAACCAGGTTTTTTGCTCAAAATCACCTTCCGATCACCCGACCGGTTCACAAGTCAACCCGGGTTCAAAAACATTGATCTCATCTTCTTTGACAATCTCATTTACCCATCAAGGGTGGAGCTTCAAATCTAATCGTGCGATGGCCAAAAGCATAATTCTCATAATGTAGAATGACCAAAATGTAAGTTTTTATTTTTACTAAAAAAAAAATACACTATAAGACAAAATTGTTAAACCAACTTGCCTTCACATAGCTCCACCTATGCCACAATATACTTAAAACCACTCATCACAATATCAATTCCAACACCACAAAATACCAAAACTAATCACAAAATACCTAACTGCATCACTATAAAATCACTTCTAACCACCCAAAAATACATAAACCCCATTATCGTCTTCTTCTTACCACTTCCGCCACCATCATCCATCAAATATGTGGTAGGTATCTTTGATCACCACCATGATGGATCTTTTTGTGGTCGGATATGTAACCACCACCATTCGTTATCTCCACCACAACTATTTGCCACATCCACCACCATCTACCACCTTCATTACCATCGGCACCTCCAAATCTGCCAACTAACATGGTGGGCGGATTTATAGCGGCTGGATTCGGTGTTTGGGAGTGATTTTATCTTAAGCGTGCTTGAGTTTTAGTAAATAATGGAAATAACGGAAAAAATATTGCATCGCTCGTCCCCTAAGGATGTAATGTCTTAAACTTTTAGATGAGCATCTTATTATTCAGTTACAGTTATCATGTAATTTAGAGTTTTAAATTTACATATGACAGTTTCAAAGTTTAAGACATATATGCAATTGTAGGTGTAGATCACACACACACACATACACACACACACACACACATATATATATATATATATATATATATATATATATATATATATATATATATATATATATATATATATATATATATATTCTTTTGTGTGTATCAAACTTTGTTTTCCCTACTGCACGTATGAACTTTAAGTAATGTCTATTCTGTGTATCATTAAGGATATATTATGATTATTAATAACGGATTAATGGGGATTAAGTTATGTCACATCATCTTATATCCCTAATGATACATACAATAGACATTATTAATAAGTTCTTACGTAAAATAGGAAGAAAGAAAACGTTGGGTACACACATAAAAGATATGGTAGTTGAACCATATATTTAAAAAGGGTAATTGATTATAAATGTATTCAAGTTGTCACTTTTTATTATGTTGTGTAACATTTCTTTTTTCTTATTAAATGTGCAGAAGTTACTAATTATCCTATTGTGTGTACTAAATGACCTGATTAAGTAAAAATGATGACATGACACACTTAATCACCTTATAACATATAACACGGAATCCAAACACCCTTTTAACATAACCCGGTCATATCACCACACTACACTAAAACACCTTAGTAACTTTTATTTGGTCGGTGTTGGTTTATTCACAAACTCACAGTGACCAAATATTGGTGTTTGTGGTTTTATAACTTGTATTGTTTATGATGATCCGGTGGCCATATAGAGAACATCCTAATTACTATTGTTCTTAAGGTGGAAGGTGAGGAAAAGGGTAATATCGAGGTTGAAGATAGGGGGTGTCTGGTGCGGATATGGTATTGTAGTAGATGTAGATAAAAAAAATTAAAATATATATATATATATATATATATATATATATATATATATATATATATATATATATATATATATATATATATATATATATATATATATATATATATATATATATATATATATATATATATATATATATATATATATTGACTGGTATCTGGATACACGTAGGTGAGAAAGTAAAATCAGTTGACTTTGGTTTCGTGTCAGAGAAAGGGGTAACCATAAATCCCACACATGAATTGCTTGGAAAAGTTATACATAAGCTAGAACCATGTTGTGATAATAAAATGATCTATCAAAAGGACCCGAGATTGTAGTGGATCTAAACGCAATGCACGATTGGGCTCAAACACATGACGATTGGGGTGGGGGTGGTTTTGTGGGGATTGGGAGGTAGGAGAAAGGGGATGTTTATGTAGTGATATGATGTAATTGGTGTCAAATATATGTTGAAAGGGTGTTTGGAATTGGTATTATGTGTTACTAGACGAGTACCCATGCATAGTAACAGAATTTTATAGCGGCAAATAGTTATAAGATATTTTAGTTACACAAAACGTTATACTGTACAATTAATCACGTTAGTTTTACATTAATGTATTCTTAAGTCAACTTTTATATTTTTGTGTGTTTTCTTAAACAAATATTAAGTTTTCGATAATTTCAAGTTTCAAGAAATGAGACACACTCATTATATATACGAGTAGTATAGAAGAAGTATATATTGATATAGAAGTATAAATATAGATAATCTTTTTTTAGCTCACGTTTCATATTTGTGTACAACTTTATAGTAATACTTGTTGTCTTTTTCCATATTTCATATTCGTTGATATTTTTGAAACATGAATCTTGTTCACTCAAACTATTTTTATTCATTTACATTGCAGGATGATTAAGTAGCCACATATGATTCCAATGGATCACTAACATGTAAATGATAATTTATTATAGTTTATAAAGTGTGTATGTTATATCAAACATAAACATGTAATGAACCTTGCAAACTACACATAGATATATCCCCTTAATATCTTTTTCAAACATCCAAATATCGTTGATCGAAAGCATATTAAAAGGTGTAGAAGTATAAAGAAACTTAGTATACATATTGAAAAGAGCGTGATTAGAAGGAAAAAAAATCTTCTAACCGAAATCACAAAGTAACATATATAAAACGAAATCACAAAGTAACATTTATACCACGAACATATGAGGAATAGATCGATTATGTCAATTCACTTATTGTGCAAGATTTGAAACGATTCAAATCATCGAAGTATAGAAAAAACTTCTTTGCAAATGAAAATATGTCAATTTGGATGTTACCATACTCCAAAACACATAACATACATTATTAAAGTATTTTAAAGTGATTCCAGAAGAGTAATCAAGGGTACATAATACAGAAACATGACTTTGAATTGCATCTCCTTCTTTCCCAATTCCGTCCAATATATTTATGGTTTAAGAAATCAAAGAAGCAACTTCGATTAAAAAAACCCGCAATAAGATAGTATGGCGATGAAAAGCATATGAAGAAAAAAGATTATAATGAATAATACAGTTTAAAAATAAAACATTCATGTTAAGGAGCAAACAATTTAATATTCATAACCAATACCTTAATGTTCAAAACCTATTAATTAAACATGACAATTTGTTCATATAATGAGTCACAAAAATAAAAGAAAATATTGTCTCATAGCTACTATAACATGTTTGTCCATGCACCCTCCATGCAATATTCATGATGATTAGTATGCATTACCATTATAAATTGATGTTCATGAACAACGAAAAAACAAACCTTTGAAAAGAAAGAAATGAAAAGAACGAGGATGAAAGAGTACGTAAAAGAATTGGTGATTTCTACTATTAAATAAATTTTGTTTAACACAGATTATGTAAAGTTAACTATACACGAAACTTGTAGTGAAAAAAAAAAAGAAAAAAAAGAAAAAGAAAAAAAAAACCCCTCAAACTGAAATTGAAATTGAGTCAACTTCACATAAAGTTTGATTTTTTTTTTTTTTTTTTTTTGCCTTGTACAAATTGAATTTTCTAGCCATATTCCTTCAATACATTCCGTTAATAGCCATGTACAAACCTTTCATTTAATCTTTCAATAAATTCCATTAATAGTTCTGTGAAAAACTAGAATGGAGGTTGAATAGTTTTCCCCTCTTTTTAATTTTATAAAAACTTGGTTTCAAAATGTTGATTCAAATTTATTCAATTGTTTGTTTGAAAAACCTTCAATTAGAGTTTGGTGTGAAAACAACATATAATTAATATGATTGTTTATATATGTACGCTTATGAATTAGTTTTGGAAACTTAGTTTTATGAATGAAGCTTTGGTTGATCTTTATGTGAATACGTTTTCCTTTTGAAATCTTAAAACGTTTTGTATCAAATTATCGATTAAGTTAAACAAGATATGAGAAGTGTTAATAATATATATAAGTCCATTAGACAATATCATACAATTTTATATCCTATCACAATATTAACTAGTAACTACACCACAATCAATCATCATGACAATATAAGCAACAATCAACACATATTTGCAAGCATAGATATAACGCGATAAATGCAAGAATGAAAGTAAACAGATAGGAGAAAGAGGATGCAAACCGGACACGATGATTTATAGTGGTTCGGCTACAAGGACACCTTCCTTGCCCTACTCCACTCCCCGAGTCACCTACTCAAGAGTTTTCTTCACTACTCAACAAGCTCCCTTTTGGCGGAGAAAATCTTACACAACTTTTGCTTACACCATTTAACGACACTAAGCTAAATGTCGAGTTCTAATAGTAGCTAGAACCAATCTCACACCACAACACACCTTCTTCACAACACTACTACTACACTACTTATCACACCTTCACTACTTCTTCTTCACAACACACCTATTTCTTCACGGCTTCACGACTTCTTCATGGCTTCACAACTTCACGACTTTTTCACTACTTCACAACTTCTTCTATACTCCACTACATACTCACGCATCTATTACTTCACAACTATATAACTTCTCCACACTACTACTTTTTCACACTACTTCTTACTCACTCATAAACTCACTACTAAGTAAGATCATTTTGATCTACTTATTACATATACAAAGCTCACAACTTTACATAAGCACTAACTACATCTTTGGCTTTATGATGGGGAGGATTCTTCTCTTGCACTTTGAGTTATGAGAGATTGGATCACTTGAAACAAAGATTAATAATCTTATGATCAAAGGGTTTTAGAAGGATGTTTAGAGAGAATTGGATCTGAAAATCTTTGTGCAAAAGGGTGAGAAAAATACCAGGTTTGAGGTGGTATTTATAGGAGAAGATTTCTGACAGATGAGCGTGCCGGTCCCCTTAATTGTATGGCCGGTCTCGTTAATTATTAAGGGGGCCGCCTATAATTAAGGGGGCCGCCCTACTGAAACGGCCAGAAATTTTTGTCTTTTCTGGTGAAAGTTTATTTGGTGAAAAACTAACTGATTTTGGTTAAAAATTTGAATTCATATATTTGTTATCAATTAAACATTTTCCTTTAATTACCAAAATTGTTTTTCAAAAAATATATAACATGTTTATATCATTTTATAAACTTTGTAATGTTTAAATAAAATCCCTTTGATCATAAAATATATTAGACATTTGTTTGTACATACCTTAAGTGATTGTTGAGGCAAACTCGAGACGTTGAGATGTCGAGGCTTGTTGACGTAAGAATGCATAGGTGAATTTGACCACAAGTAACTTAAGCACTTTACGTTATATGTTGTAACTTACATCTTTGTCATCATCAAAACATGAAGAGAATGTTTAGATTAAATATCATAATATTTATGCCAACAATCTCTCCCTTTTTGATGATGACAAACTATGTAAACTATAACTCATAGTAAAATGTATAAGTTACTTGTTGATCGGTGCTAAACCGTCAGATAATTATTGGTCAACCACTTGTGAATGGTCAACTATAATAGTCAAACAGCTTAAACCAATGCTCCGTGGAAGTATAGTGTTTCCCCGGGTCGTTATGTCCCGACGAGGTGTGGATGGTATAAAAACGGGTTTACAATCGGGTGAAATTGGACAGGAAAAGGTATATAAAGGGTTGTGAAAGTTTACACTACGAGATAAGGAATGAAAATAACTTAGAAATACTATATTAACATTTACTGATAATCAGATATACTAAAAACGTAAGCTAAGACTAAAAACGCGTACGTTAGATTTAAATTTACGTTAACGTACGAAATAAAACGCGAGTTTTGTTAAATAAAAATCCTACGGCTATGAAAATTAACTTTTTATAATCCTAATGATATAAGAAAATTTTTAGAAAAAGAAAAATAATTTTTACACTATTTAATTAATTATTATTAATTAATTACTAATTAATATCTAATTAATAATATTTAAATTACACTAATTATGAAATTAAGCTAGAAAAATGAAAATTTAATTCTAAAAATTATAAAATAATATAAAAGTAATTTTAAAACTAAAAATATATTTTTCCTACTTTTTATCTAATTATTATTAATTAATTACTATTTATTAATTACTAAAACTACTTTAAATTAAGAAAAATAGAAAATGAACAGTGAAAATTATGAAAAATTTTCTAAAATTATTTTATGATATATAAAACCTAGAGAAAATATAAAAAAGTACTATTGTTAAATAAAAATTAATAAACCTAATTGATTATCTAATATTACTTAATTATTAATAAACTAATACTAATTATAATAAATACTAAATAAAAGGATAAAAATCTGGAAAAATTCCTACAAATACTTTAATATACTGGGAATTTAAAAAAAATATAAAAACATATAAGTTCTTAACAAAAATTTAAAAAGAAAAATTAAAAAGCTAATTTATATTAAATGGAAGCTATCACTAAAAATTAATTTTGGTTTTTTCTGAAATTTTCTTTTACAAATCTAACAAGCTACTGAATATGACCAACTTTTGTGAAAGGACCTTCTTTGAATCTCAAAAATAAGCACAATATAAGCCAATAAGCCCAACAGTTGGCTTATTGACTTAAGATTGGTATTTCAAAGCTCGCATAAGCTATCTACTGAACATAAGCTGGAAAATAAGATTAAACTAACCTAATGGGACAGAAATGAAATCAAATTAACAATCTAATCAAACTGAATAAGCCAGAAAAAGATGGAATAAGCAGATTCACATCCAAACCTTTCTACCAATTAGCAGGCCACACAGGCAACTTGCAGGGCTGATTTGGGCAAGGGCAAAGGGTCCACAGCTTAAAATAAGCTTTGTTCAAGAAAGCTTGTAACCCCAGCTTTCCAAAAAGCCAGAGAGAACAGTGTGGGGACCACAGATGAGCTCTAAATGAGCTTGTGAAATAGGGACAGTGGGGCTTGGTGCAGGGGATAAGCAGACCAGGGGGCTAATTTAAGCTAACTAAAAGCTAGGAACTTAAAAGCTAATGAAACAAAAATTTAAGATACAAGAGCACAACCCACCAAAGAACTTGTAGTCCACTTATCAGCTAATTAGGGCTTAATACAAGCTTATTAGAGCTGCTGTATGGGGGGTTGTGACAGAAAGAAGTGCAGACCCAAGGGACAATTGCTAGGCACAAATAGGTTACTCATAAGCCAATAAAAGCTCAAACTTACAAAGTCTAAACAACAAACTACTTATTAGACTAACATTTTAATCCTAAATCCTACTGAATGGGCAGAAATGAGCTAGCAATCAGTGAGCATTTTTGAACAAACAACCAAAACCACTAAACTGTTAAGCTTCAAACAAGCTTAAATAAGCTGAGCTAATGTGAAATAAGCAAAAAGGAACTAAGGTGAGCCTTAATAAGATTAATGGGACAGAAATAAGCAATGGGAAAACCTAAATAAGCACTAGGGAAACCTAAACTACATGGCTGCAAGTACAAATCATGGACTAAAGACCTAAGTTTGTAGGCATACACAAGCTTGTAGGAAATTCCAAAAATTAATCTAAAAATAGGCTAATGTTCACAAGCTGATCCACAAACTACAAAACAATATTCAGGTCATGAGGATTAAAATTGAGCAGATTAAAAATAGGGACCAAAGTGAGTATAAGTTGAAGGCATGCTGAAACAGTTGGTCCAAATGGGTGGATTTTGACATTGATTGACCTGGGAAGGTCAAAACTCCACTGATGCACACTTGAATGATCTAACAATATGTGGCTAAAAGCTTCAAACAGATACTACCCTTATAGCCATAGCTTAAAAACAGTTAAACCTAAGATTTTTGGAGAACAATAATCAAACCTATGAAGCTTTTTATGAAAATGAAAGACTTTGATTTAATACCACTAAACACACTTATGTGAGGCTAATCAAATTTCACAAATGGACACAAACTATTTTGAAACCACCAGAAATTCTTGTGCCAAACACTCCTTTACTTACTAACTGCTATTGATTTTCTAAGCAACTGATTAATTGAAGCTGTGTTACTGAGTAGTAGTGTAAATATAAGCTATGTAACTTATGTAAAAGCTAAATTTGAACAGAGAATAAGCATTTTAATAAGCAAAACAATAATAAGCAGTGTTGGGACTAAATGGACTGAAATTATTAAAACTCAAACTAAATGGTTTTAGAAATCTTAAACTAAGCATGAAAAGCAGTGTAAAGCATAAATAAGCAGAAGTAAATCTAAATCAAGCACAAATAAGCTATCTAAAATCAATGCTACAGTGATTATTTTCTAAAAAGATGAACTTTAATTGCTTAAAAGAGTTTACATTCTGAATTTTAAAGTTAACAACATTAAAGAACAATTAACTAAACCTAATTTTATATTACATTCACAACTGCTAACCTAATTGACTACTAAAAATATAAAAATCTAACTGCCCCCTCTTGATGGCTTTTTTCTTCATTATATAGCCCTGGAGGGGAGTCCAATCTTCTTCCCACATTCAATAAGGGCCATTGGATGGCTTGACTTGATCCTAGCCATTGATTTGGCTTTGGCGGGAAAAGGAGCAAATTGCAATTTGGCTTTTACCTTTTGGCAGGGAGGCTGAGTTTGTTGGTATATGGTGGAAAGTGAATGTAGGTGGAGTGTTGGCAGAGGAGGGGGGATGGAAGTGTGATGATTGTGTTGGTGTGGCAGTGATAGCAGGCTAGGGGAAGAGGTAGGGGGTGAAGTGGGATTGGGTGTTATTTTTATTTTTATTTTTTTTTTGTGGTTTGACTTTTAGGTTTGACCCTGGGGTGGTTTATTAAAGCGGGGTAAGGTTTGTTTGTGGAGTGGGCTGTTTGGTGTTTTATAATTTGGGTTTTATTTGGTTTTGGGGTACTAAGAAATAACAAGGGTCCGTTTGGTTTGTAGAATTTTAATCACAAGGACCAATTTTGTAAATTCATGAAAGTTGAGGGTTAAGTCTGTCATATCTCCAAATTCTTTCCAAGTACTAAACCTGCCATATTTTATTTCCACAAGGACCTTGATGTTGATTTTCCAAATTTAAAATGCCCGGGGACCAAAATCGCCAAAATTGAAAGTGCAGGAACCAAATATGTAACTTTTCAAAACTTTTCACCCAAAGTCCATTTTGATAACTTTTGATTTTTTGAAGGACTTGGGTTGACTTTTCTTTCATTTCAAACTTCCAGGGACTAGTGTGTCAATTTTTGAAACTTGAGGGACTGAAACTGCCAATTGTGCAAACTTTGTTCGTTTTTCATTTGTTTTTAAACATTTTGCATCTAAAACATATAAAACACAATTTTGAAATATTTTCAGTATTTTGATGCATTACCGAGTGTTTTTGTATGTTTTGCAGTTCAGATTTGACCAAAAATGATGAGTGTTTGAGCACTCATCAATCCCCCACACTAAACTATTGCTAGTCCCTAGCAATACTGTTTTGAAAACTTGATGGATTTTAAACTCTTTACCAAAAGCCATCACTTCTGGAGTAGCCAGGTGTAAGAACTGTGGCACACCTGATAACCGTGTGATTTTGAGCAACCCACCAGCTGTTAACGGATTTGATTAGTCTTTACCAGAAGCCGTTTGCTTCTGGACTAGCCAGCTCTTGATGGAATAGTCAACATCTTGGTGAGCTGATTACCAATTATGGATTTTCCACGGCCTTTACCACAAGCCATAATCTTGCGGGCTAGCCAACTCATTTGTTTTCGGGGAGTTGAGGAACCATACAATTTTGGGCAAATTGCAAGCCGTAAACGGATTTGAGATGTCTTTACCAAGAGCCGTTTGCTCCTGGACTAGCCAATCCCTTTTGTCGTTTAGACAAGGCGGACTGATTACCACAAAAATATTGAAGCACCAGTGAAAATTTTTTAAATTTTTTGAAATTTTGGCTAAAACGGGGGTATTATATAGTAAATGTGATAAAAATCGCTAGAATAGCGAAATACCCCCCCACACTTAGCATGAATATTGTCCTCAATATTCAAAGTCTCGGCTATTATGCCGACATTTTGAACGTAAAAGGGCAACATTACAAGCTAAGCGTGGAAAACACCATTTTGTTTTTCACTCTTGTAACCATAGCATGGGGGACTCCCCCACACTTAGGGTGAAAACCCTATAAGCATGCTACTGTTTTTGTTTACCGAGTCGCTAGCTTGACTCGACCCCGAATTCATTTGTCCTTGGGGAAGCGTGATGTGGAAGAAACAGTCTCAATCGGACTTTCATTCATGATGTTTAGACAAACATATGAAGCACGTGAAAGTTCCACACCGATGAGATAAGTATCCGGCTCCAGATAATGATACATGAAAATGCCGGGGTCAAATATAGTGTCTTCATTCCCGAAGGAGTGAAGAACAAGAGAAGTCACCTTATAGGTGAAGAAAAGGAAGAAAACCATGATGTAAATCATGGTTTGATTTTCTTCCTCGAAAGCAGGCTCCGTAGCCTGAGTTTGGATTGCAAAGGGTAAGCTCATAAACAACCCGGGAGGGTGGGTGGGAATTTGCAAATTCTTATAATTGAGAGCATCTCCCCCCGGGCTATCAAACTCCGGAGGAGTCATGATATGATGAGTGAGTTCACCGGAGAACTCCTCATGAAGAGAATTATTCACAAGATGTGAATCTGTGAATTCATGTTCCATTGTGGACTCATCACAATCCTCGTTCTGAATATCAAATAGTGGATTATCAGAAATCAAAGTGAATTCAGAATCGAATTCAAATAGAGGATTGGTGAGAGTAGTATTGAATGTTTCGGGAACAAAGTGATTATTATTCTCAATTGGATTGTCGGGATAAGAAGTGAGTGACGGATCATGATAAAGGAGACTTTCAATTTCTCCCAGATCGGCTTGGAAATCGAGGAGACCATCATCACTTTCCAAAGAAAGTGGATTGATGTGAGTAAGTTCATCAGCGAACTCCTCAAGAAGAGGATCAACATCAGACTGAGGGAGTGATGCCTCGATATACTCAATGTCTCCATGAGATGTACAATCATCATTAAAATCTGAGAAAGTCTCAAAATGATCGTTTGAACACTCAAGAGGGGAAGGTAAATCACACACATCATCCAAAGTTCCCTGTGACTCTCTCGGGATTGGGACAAGGATCTCAACACTAGACTTTATGAATTCGTCCGATTCCTTTGCAGGAATAGTGTCAAGATGCTTATCCCCCATGTTAAGAGAGTGAGTGTGAACTTCGGGTGTGATATCAATAGACTGAGGGAGTTGAGAAGGACTAGCAGACATGGGTTTTATAAATTTCATTTGTTCTTCTGCTAGTAATTCTATCATAGTCTTTTCTCCCTGATTTTCCGAGGAAGGAATCACAACTGATGAATCAGATGAACCCTCACAAAATTGAGAAATATCAAGGGTAACATCATCATCATCATCATCGTCAAGAAGAGCAGCACGGCGAAATATGGCACGTGTTTTAGCTGCTTGTTCTAAGACTTGCAATTCTTCCTTGCTCCATTCGTTTCTAGCATCTCATTCTTCAGCAAGTAATTCTGCCATGGATTTCTCACGAGAGTTTTGAAACGATGTAGTAGCCAACTCCTCCTTAAGTTCTTTCAATATATCAAGAGCCTCTAGTAAAAGGTCTTGCTCAGTGTCATGAGGAGTTGCTTGGTTCATTTGGTACTGTGGAGGTAGGTTTGAAAACGAATAGTCGTAATTGTTACAAGGAAATGGATTCTTTGTTTGACAATCCGAACTGAAGTGTGGACCTCCACAGTAATCACAACAGTAAAACTGGTGTGGCTGTGGGTTGTATGTGCTAGAGTCATAATCGTTATCAGGAAACTGCTTATAGACAAGCGTGTTTCCCGATTGACAATCAGAACTGTAGTGTGAACCACCACAGTACTCACAACAGTAAAACTGCTGAGACTGATGGTGTGGTAGCTGGTGGAATGAATCAGTGGTGTCATGGTAGGAATAGGGATCTTGGTTATAGACAGACCCGTTTCCTGACTCTACCATGCCACAACCGGGGCAATTACCACCATTATAAGAACTACCACACCACTGGCAAACCAGAAGGTGTGGATGAGACATAGAAATAATCAAAAGGTTTGGGAGAGGTAGGGATGAAGAATCAAAGATGTGAGAGGGTAAAGGTGAATATTTTTGGGTTTTTGAATAAACATTTTGTACAAATGAGAAAGAAAATGTTTTTGTGTTTTTTGTGTTCGTTGAAAACTTGATTTAAAAAGTTTTCGGGAACTTTTTTTATGAAAATATACACAAGGATGGTAAATTTACAAAGAAGTGAATTCCAAAATCACTAATCTGAAAACCGTTTTAGAATAACGCGCACGACCTCCCCGGCAGCGGCGCCAAAAATTGATCGGTGCTAAACCGTCAGATAATTATTGGTCAACCACTTGTGAATGGTCAACTATAATAGTCAAACAGCTTAAACCAATGCTCCATGAAAGTATAGTGTTTCCCCGGGTCGTTATGTCCCGACAAGGTGTGGATGGTATAAAAACGGGTTTACAATCGGGTGAAATTGGACAGGAAAAGGTATATAAAAGGTTGTGAAAGTTTACACTACGAGATAAGGAATGAAAATAACTTAGAAATACTATATTAGCATTTACTGATAATCAGATATACTAAAAACGTAAGCTAAGACTAAAAACGCGTACGTTAGATTTAAATTTACGTTAACGTACGAAATAAAACGCGAGTTTTGTTAAATAAAAATCCTACGGCTATGAAAATTAACTTTTTATAATCCTAATGATATAAGAAAATTTTTAGAAAAAGAAAAATAATTTTTACACTATTTAATTAATTATTATTAATTAATTACTAATTAATATCTAATTAATAATATTTAAATTACACTAATTATGAAATTAAGCTAGAAAAATGAAAATTTAATTCTAAAAATTCTAAAATAATATAAAAGTAATTTTAAAACTAAAAATATATTTTTCCTACTTTTTATCTAATTATTATTAATTAATTACTATTTATTAATTACTAAAACTACTTTAAATTAAGAAAAATAGAAAATGAACAGTGAAAATTATGAAAAATTTTCTAAAATTATTTTATGATATATAAAACCTAGGGAAAATATAAAAAAGTACTACTGTTAAATAAAAATTAATAAACCTAATTGATTATCTAATATTACTTAATTATTAATAAACTAATACTAATTATAATAAATACTAAATAAAAGGATAAAAATCTGGAAAAATTCCTACAAATACTTTAATATACTGGGAATTTAAGAAAAATATAAAAACATATAAGTTCCTAACAAAAATTTAAAAAGAAAAATTAAAAAGCTAATTTATATTAAATGGATGCTATCACTAAAAATTAATTTTGGTTTTTTCTGAAATTTTCTTTTACAAATCTAACAAGCTACTGAATATGACCAACTTTTGTGAAAGGACCTTCTTTGAATCTCAAAAATAAGCACAATATAAGCCAATAAGCCCAACAGTTGGCTTATTGACTTAAGATTGGTATTTCAAAGCTCGCATAAGCTATCTACTGAACATAAGCTGGAAAATAAGATTAAACTAACCTAATGGGACAGAAATGAAATCAAATTAACAATCTAATCAAACTGAATAAGCCAGAAAAAGATGGAATAAGCAGATTCACATCCAAACCTTTCTACCAATTAGCAGGCCACACAGGCAACTTGCAGGGCTGATTTGGGCAAGGGCAAAGGGTCCACAGCTTAAAATAAGCTTTGTTCAAGAAAGCTTGTAACCCCAGCTTTCCAAAAAGCCAGAGAGAACAGTGTGGGGACCACAGATGAGCTCTAAATGAGCTTGTGAAATAGGGACAGTGGGGCTTGGTGCAGGGGATAAGCAGACCAGGGGGCTAATTTAAGCTAACTAAAAGCTAGGAACTTAAAAGCTAATGAAACAAAAATTTAAGATACAAGAGCACAACCCACCAAAGAACTTGTAGTCCACTTATCAGCTAATTAGGGCTTAATACAAGCTTATTAGAGCTGCTGTATGGGGGGTTGTGACAGAAAGAAGTGCAGACCCAAGGGACAATTGCTAGGCACAAATAGGTTACTCATAAGCCAATAAAAGCTCAAACTTACAAAGTCTAAACAACAAACTACTTATTAGACTAACATTTTAATCCTAAATCCTACTGAATGGGCAGAAATGAGCTAGCAATCAGTGAGCATTTTTGAACAAACAACCAAAACCATTAAACTGTTATGCTTCAAACAAGCTTAAATAAGCTGAGCTAATGTGAAATAAGCAAAAAGGAACTAAGGTGAGCCTTAATAAGATTAATGGGACAGAAATAAGCAATGGGAAAACCTAAATAAGCACTAGGGAAACCTAAACTACATGGCTGCAAGTACAAATCATGGACTAAAGACCTAAGTTTGTAGGCATACACAAGCTTGTAGGAAATTCCAAAAATTAATCTAAAAATAGGCTAATGTTCATAAAAGTAAACTAGCGTTAGGTATATATAGGAAGAGCAATTTAATCAAGTTGGAGAATGAGTATGAGACTATTACTAGTGGTGCTCAATTCAGGCTAAACACGACCATTTTTACGGGTTACACACACCCAACTTCTCACATAGGAGCAATTCAACCGTTAGGTTAAATTGAATTTCTAGTCAATAGATTCTCCAGTAGTCATTCTCTTTTCAGATGAAATTGAGTTTCTAAATTTACCTATCGAAGATTACCAAACATGAAGTTTGCTTGATTCACTAATACTTGGCTTAATGTGACTCAAACATCATGTTTTTTTTATGAAGGTAAATCTAGATGATATATTTTATTCACGATCCTAATAGAGACGTGTTGAATGTTTAGATAAGAGTAGACAAAAAAATTTAATCCTTTCTTCATGATTTACCGGTTGTTTGGTTTTGATGACATATTACTTAATTTAATAACTGTGCTAGACTTAAGAGTGCACCTTAGCATCTCTTGTGAAATGAATTTCATTAAGATTATTTGTCTTAAATGAGTTTGTGATTCTCAAATGATATCAAAACTAGACATTAATATATTTTTATACAAATATTATTTTCTATGATTTTTGCCAATGTTATATATCATACTTTAACAAGTATTTAAAAGAAAATTAATTTTACTTGTTTATGGATTGTGACAAGTTATTTTTTAATTCTAATAACTTATATTATTAAAAAAATGTAGTGCATTATCTTGTAACACAACCATTCATGCTACAAAGAAAATGAAATACATAGAATATATAGTGTGTATTATTCTTAAATATGTATTTTATCTTGAAGTGGTAATTTTAAGTAGTGTTAGCAAAGTTTACATATGTTGTTAGTTTGCTCATGTTTGGTTTTTCAGATATGACACATTTATCCATTGCATTGCAATGTAAATTGCTTGAATATTTCGGACGAAACATCCAAGTCGTTAATCCTACTTCATTGTATATTTTATGAATGTGTTTAAAATGTTATTCTAATATTTGGAACACAATTATTGGACAAGTAGATTCAATATGACATTATCAACACAAGTGTGAGTTATGATCCAATGCATACTCTTTTCATCTACAAAGGATGTAACTATTTTCATATCAATCTAGTGTGATTGAGTATGTAGATTCAAGACTATATCTTTTGTTTTAATTTGATATAATATTGAACCTAAACAAATAGCAATCTAATTTCTTGTCCACACTCAAAAACATGTCAATTAGATTTGATGAATATATCAACCATAATTTGAATAATGAATTGATATAATATCAAGATCTTTCTTGACCCTCACGGACACTCATTTGAAATAAATAAACATTTTGATAGTGTGTTCCATTAATCTTAAGATTATTTAAGAGTGAGGTTAGTGAATGATTGAAATTTAACTTATTACTTCATGTTTGTTATATGTTTTGTTTTTGTGAAAGACTCTTCATTTTTATTTATTATGAAAACACTTAGATTTTGAAAATACTTTTTCTTTTATATAACTATTAATGTTTTACAATGATTCAATTTCTCTTATTAAGCATCTTAAGGTAAAACAAGCTAATTTGTAGAAAATATTTAAGTGTGTTGTGAAGAATAGATTAGATTGTTTGAAATGTTTAGAGGACTAGATTGAACTCATTTACAAGATGTTTGAGTAACATTAAGCCATCTATACCTATATGCAATGCAAGCATATTATAACAATCCTAACGCAAGAAATCTAGCATAAGATCTAGTTAATTATAAATCGGAAAACTAGCTATAAACTAATAGGGCACATATGCATAGATATACACAATCATTTAATATATTCAATAAAATCACAAAGAAGTTCACATAACACATAAAACACTTGTCGTCGTTTTGTGTATTATATACACCAATGTTTACTTAGCTCGAATTTATTTGAAAATAAAATAGTTTCCTCCCCATTCTATAATTTGATTAAGATCAATATTTTGAAAACATAAATACTTAATTTTTCAAAAGTATATCAACTAGGAATGCCCGACTTGAAGGAAAATGTAAAACAAAAATTTTACGTTAAAACGAAACACAAATATTTGACCACCGTATAGTATTTTGACTTTCTTACTTATTTAAGTTTCTAATGGTTACTTGTAAGTATTTTTAAATGAAAGTAGACTCAATTATCTTTAAAACTCCGGGTGGCACGACTTCTACGGAGTTACGGTTAATTTTATATGATTTTTCAAAGTTTTCGAAAAACTGTCGAACAGACAGGCGGACCCCTTAACTAATTAAGGGGACCGCCCAGACAATTAAGGGGGCCGCCCATCTGGTACTCAAAATTTCATTTTTTTGTAAAAAATTGTTTTCTGACTTTTCGGAAAGGTGTGTAACTTTCTGATTTTGATACCGAACATATAACACTTGTTTTAAGCATAATATTATTTCGAGCTAGTATAATTAGTGTATATATCATCAAAACTAATACAAGTTAATCAACAAAACACTTTTCATATTTAATCCTTCTTAATGGGTAATTTGATACATGGATCGTACTCAATTTTTAAAACCATTTGTTTTGAAAATTTGAGCGACGTGGCTCTGGTACCAATTGTGGAAAACTAGAAGGGGGGTAGAATAGTTTTCCCCTCTTTTTAATTTTATAAAAACTTGGTTTCAAAATGTTGATTCAAATTTATTCAATTGTTTGTTTGAAAAACCTTCAACTAGAGTTTGGTGTGAAAACAACATATAATCAATATGATCGGTTATATATGTATGCTTATGAATTAGTTTTGGAAACTTAGTTTTATGAATGAAGCTTTGGTTGATCTTTATGTGAATACGTTTTCCTTTTGAAATCTTAAAACATTTTGTATCAAATTATCGATTAAGTTAAACTTGATATGAGAAGTGTTAATAATATATATAAGTCCATTAGACAATATCATACAATTTTATATCCTATCACAATATTAACTAGTAACTACACCACAATCAATCATCATGACAATATAAGCAACAATCAACACATATTTGCAAGCATAGATATAACGCGATAAATGCAAGAATGAAAGTAAAAAGATAGGAGAAAGAGGATGCAAACCGGACACGATGATTTATAGTGGTTCGGCTACAAGGACACCTTCCTTGCCCTACTCCACTCCCCGAGTCACCTACTCGAGAGTTTTCTTCACTACTCAACAAGCTCCCTTTTGGTGGAGAAAACCTTACACAACTTTTGCTTACACCATTTAACGACACTAAGCTAAATGTCGAGTTCTAATAGTAGCTAGAACCAATCTCACACCACAACACACCTTCTTCGCAATACTACTACTACACTACTTATCACACCTTCACTACTTCTTCTTCACAACACACCTATTTCTTCACGGCTTCACGACTTCTTCATGGCTTCACAACTTCACGACTTCTTCACTACTTCACAACTTCTTCTATACTCCACTACATACTCACACATCTATTACTTCACAACTACATAACTTCTCCACACTACTACTTCTTCACACTACTTCTTACTCACTCATAAACTCACTACTAAGTAAGATCATCTTGATCTACTTATTACATATACAAAGCTCACAACTTTACATAAGCACTAACTACATCTTTGGCTTTATGATGGGGATGATTCTTCTCTTGCACTTTGAGTTATGAGAGATTGGATCACTTGAAACAAAGATTAATAATCTTATGATCAAAGGGTTTTAGAAGGATGTTTAGGGAGAATTGGATCTGAAAATCATTGTGCAAAAGGGTGAGAAAAATACCAGGTTTGAGGTGGTATTTATAGGAGAAGATTTCTGACAGAGCAGCGTGCCGGTCCCCTTAATTGTATGGCCGGTCCCCTTAATTATTAAGGGGGCCGCCCATAATTAAGGGGGTCGCCCTACTGAAACGGCCAGAAATCTTTGTCTTTTCTGGTGATAGTTTATTTGGTGAAAAACTAACTGATTTTGGTTAAAAATTTGAATTCATATATTTGTTATGAATTAAACATTTTCCTTTAATTACCAAAATTGTTTTTCAAAAAATATATAACATGTTTATATCATTTTATAAACTTTGTAATGTTTAAATAAAATCCCTTTGATCATAAAATGTATTAGACATTTGTTTGTACATACCTTAAGTGATTGTTGAGGCAAACTCGAGACGTTGAGATGTCGAGGCTTGTTGACGTAAGAATGCATAGGTGAATTGTGACCACAAGTAACTTAAGCACTTTACGTTATATGTTGTAACTTACATCTTTGTCATCATCAAAACATGAAGAGAATGTTTAGATTAAATATCGTAATATTCATGCCAACAATCTCTCCCTTTTTGATGATGACAAACTATGTAAACTATAACTCATAGTAAAATGTATAAGTTACTTGTTTACACTTCTTCTCCCCCTTTTGTCGAAGCAAAAAGGTGGACACTTAGACGAGACTTCAACTACGCTTGAACCCTTGAGAAAGAATGTAAAAGGCGAGCTTGCATCATCGTAAGTGAAGCCTTGATCCAAAATAAAAATTCAAGTTTTGACCATTTTTTCTTATTTATGTAGTTAAGATAAGGTGATAAAGTGTCTAATGTCATTACTTTTACTTAATCAGGTCATTTAGCATACACAATAGGATAATTAGTAACTTATGCATATTTAATAGGAAAAAAAATGTTACATAACATAGTAAAAAGTAACAACTTAGATACAATTACAATCAATTATCCCTATTTAAAAATGATTATTCCTAAAATTTACTTAAGATTTACTTAAGTAAGTGCATTAGATCCCTCATCCTAAGATATAAATCTTGATTTGATTTGGCGTCAATTCAATACCAGTATATCCGTTTGGAAAATTTCAAGTAAATTTTGTTAGTTATCAGAAAATATTATGTCATTACGTGAATCAGTGAAAAAGATCAAAACCTAAGACAACTGAATCAGCTTTGTGGGTGGTCATGTAAGTTTGAGGGATGTAAGTGTGATAATAATCGAAATTATGTATGATTGTCACAATCTTGAATAAGCATTTGTTTTATCTAAAAAACACTTAACCTAAACTCGCGAACAATAACCCCTATTTGGTAATTCGTGTAAGTGGTGGCGAAATACAAAACTAATAACGGACATAAATCTTTGTGATTAAGTAATGTGAGTGAAATAATTATGAAAAAATAACTATTGTTATACACATCTAATTTTCTGTTAATATTTATACATGTTTCACACAAAAATCGATTTCATAAAGTTTTTATTGCTAAGTCAGTCACACAATTAGGTTAAAGTGATTTGACCTCAATTTAATTCGAATATCCTACTTTGATTCTCAAAATACATCAAAATAATTTTCAGAATACACCCAAGATGTTAAAATGTTTTAATTAATTTATGTACAAGGTTGATCGTTAAAAGAATGTAATCGACGATGTAATGGAATGAACATAGTAATTGAATGAGTCATTACTGTTCCATTAACCTATTTGGTTGTCATGTTGGAATGGAATATTGCATTTACGTATGTTGTTTGGTACAATGTAATGGACGTTGAAAGGAATGAAATAAATGAAATATGGCGAAATGTGATTCCATGTCGTAATTGAATGAGAAAAAACAAGGGGTGGCTATGTAATGAAATTTGTTGTTATAGACATAATAGAATGAACAACGGAATAAACCATTCCATTACAAAATTCAAAACAAACAATAATTTTTCATTTCATTGTAATAATTTATTCCATTCAAACTTTAATTCATGCATACCAAACGCTACGCAGAAGTGAAAAGAAAAACTCAAAAATCCTCATGCAAAACAAAGGAATGCAAAACTAGCTACATGGGCCTAAGAAGTTTTCTAAACTGGACTGGGCTTTCAAGCCTTTTTGGGTTTATTGGTTTAACAACTGGTTTGGTGCAAATGAATTCAACAAGAAGTTTTTTCCACGCAGTGCGTTGGGATTATATTAAAATTGTGGGCATTGGCAAGACTTCATTTATAGATGTTAAGTGCAAAGTGAAAATTAGATAAAAGTGAAAGGGTAAAGGCTGCTTATCGAGTAATTATACTTTATTTATATGTGTACGTATTGTAGTAAAAGGTAAATAAAGATAAAAGGCTAAAATGAATAGTAAAATTTTGTAAATTGATATACAGAGAAGATACGTGTGAAGATAGATGAAAGAAGAGAAGACACTGTTTGTCTTTGATGTAGGAAAATAGGTACAAATATGAGGCATCATCTATATATTGAGTTGAAAAGACAGGCTCAGTTTATGCAAGTTAACAAGGGTATAGACTATAGGCTAACATAGTTCAAAAAAAAAAAAAAGACTATAGGCTAACAAGTGAAAAAAAGCAAATTATAGGGTTATGGCATAGGGTTCATGCTTTGCTAAACTGAACATAGTTTCCCTCTTTTATGTATACAAATGAACAAAATAATTGTTGTGTTTTACATTAAAAAAGAATACCGTAAAGAAACTCGGCTTGGACATTCTTGTGATAATTTCCAACAGTAACTATAAGTTCACGAACTTTGTCAAAGCAAGTAATAGTGGCAATACAATATCAGTTTATTAGTGTTGTACACTTTTAACGTCTTCAAAGTTTTAGTTCAATCACTTGACTAATATATGCATGGTTTCGTGTATATACCGATAATGCATGAAACTGATAAAAAGAAAGCTCAAAATATTTTCTTGTATTGTAATAAGTTATAATTACCGTGTAGTTATGACATCTTTTATATAATAAAATAAAACCCCTATTAGAATTTTCCATTTTAAAAAAATCAATTAATTCCTTTATTAGTAATAATTTTTTATTCTGATTTTTTAAAAAATATTTTAATTATCAAAGTAACCTTAAATATTTCTATATTTATCAAAAAATTGTATAAAAAACGTTTTTAGACTCAAATATTAAAAGGTATAAAATTACACATGGGTTGCAGGGTCATTTTTTGATAATTTCATGTCAAAAGTGTAAAATTTTATAAAAAGCGGAACTCCCACCCACAAACACACTCACAAATCCATTCCTACAATTACCATGGAAAAAAAAAAAACACACACTAACCTAATAACCCTATTCAACTTGATGAACCGTTCTTCAATCCTAATAACCTAATATGACACATTAATCTTATTAAATCCTTTTCTTCAATACCAAATGTTATAAGATCCATGTGATTTTCTGTGGTTGTAAGGTCTGAGATAAGATTTGTATTCATCATTCCGGTATATATTTATCTTAATTGTTTGTATTTCACTCTGTTTGTGATTAATTTTTGTCTGAATTATGGTTACTTATTCTTTGATTATAGGGCCGGGAAGACATCTCTTATGAATCAGTATCCTTTTTTCACATTGCAGGTCTAATTCATTCCGAGTATCTCTTCTGTCTTCATGTAAAATATGTAAAGGTGATCTGATAAACAACCATATTTTGTTTTGATTTGTTGGTGTTCAAATTTTTTTTTAATTAGTTGTAGTTGTTTAAGAAAGTTTTTACATATTGTAGGACTTAAGTGTTAATTTTTTTAGAAAAAAACAACCTCCATACCAGTTTATATTGTATTACAATTACAATTAGAATCGTAATAGGACACCTAAACTAGAACCAGCTTAAAGCATTATATAAACTCAATTGATACCCCAGCAATGAATTCGCAGATATCTACATCTCATTCAATAAAACTCAAGAAATCATCAGGTTTTCTTTTTCATATCGGTAGAAACATATTTATATGTATTAAACATCTTATTCATCAGGTTTTCTTTCACATCTTCGTTGCGGGAACCTTAAAACTTGAACTACCGTTATGAATTATTGTTTCTTTTATTTGTTAGTTGTTTTGTAAATTTAGGTTAGTTGTTTTTAAAGATTGTCAGTTTGATTAAGCAAAGACGAATAAGATTTAAGGCTATGAGTTACCATCGATTATGACTCACCACAGATTGTTAGTTTGTATACAAACTCAGCCAAAAAAAAAAAGAAAAAGTAAAAAAAAAACATGTACGTTGCCAAAATTTAGGATATTGAATTTGCCATTTGTCATTGATTGTTGTTTTGTATTATTATTATTATTATTATTATTATTATTATTATTATTATTATTATTTTGTATGAGTCATTGATTATGATTTAATATTATTAGTTGTTTTTAGGTTAGTCAATTATTTAATTTTAGAACAAACACTAAAGATTTTCAATTTAGGTTAGTTGTTCTAATATATTTAGCTATATATAGTTTGATTAGCTAAGCTGTGTGTCCCGTTTGAGTAAGATGGCCAGGTCAAGAATGCCATCGGAATAACACGAGCAACTCTATTCTTAGATACTTGAATATTTTAGTGTCTTCCAGAGTAACCGAATTAGCTTTTTACCATCATAAGTCTTCTGAGTTAAGAAACGGGTCAACACAGGTTATCTTTTATATAAGTCAAAATGCAGCAGGCCACAATATTTAGCTACTGAATTTAGTAGTGTTTGGGATTGTTTAAACTACTGAATTTATTGGTAGGTGTTTTGGACTATTTTGACGTATTGGCAGTAGAAGGATAAGTATAAGGTTTATGGTTTATACCATGCTCATGTAATAGATAAACAACAATTACATGTTTTAGTATAAAGATAAGTATAATTTCAAATACCCCAAAAATTATCATTTTTTATTTTTATAAAATGATTTTGATTTTTGGTTTTCGATTTTCTAGCACGGAGTCGGCTTACAGGACATGGGTTAGACAGAAGAGAGAGGAGCTTAAGTCCAATGATTTGCATGAACTTTGTAGGGAGCTTCAAACTGCTTTAGGCACTGCAAAATGCCAGGTTAGTTCAGATTTTTCCATGAATTAGATTTTATGCTATCGTGTGAAACAGGCATGTTTTATGTCTTTGAACCTGAGTATGACGAAGGATTTAGTATTTTTGTGTTGAATAATAAGATTTAACATATGTTTATGTTTAGTTATTGTTATTGATTAAACGTGAATTGATGTTGGAGGATACATAATGAAGGAGCTACTAGAAGAGATAAGGAGTAATGTTGTCATGTAGACATGTCCATCTTCCGCTGACTAGGTAAATGTCACGTGTACTTGATCGGCATTGCTCATGTTTGTAGGTAATATTTTTAACCAGAATATTGTTATGTATTGGTTTTAATCTTCTATATAATTTTGATGTGTTTAGTACATGTTTGGCAAAAACACTAACTACGTGCTTATTTTACTTTCAAATAATTTGTTACAAGATGTCAGTTAGTCCATTTATTCAAGGGTTTTTGATTAAGTCCATTTATTCAAGGGTTTTGATTAAGTTTGAGTATTGGGATTGTTATGAATGTTGTATGATATGAACCCATAAGCAACCCCGCACAAGATAAACTAGCTGCTCAAAGAGCTCTATCTTTCATCTTGAATTGGTAAGTCCATAGTTGCATTTGTATCTTTTGATGTTCATTCTCTGATCATCATAATATATTGAATTTGTTGCATATTCGAAAACATTTTGAGTAAAGTGATTATCTGTGTTTTTCTTAGAGATAACTCACAGTTTTGGAAACACGTTATCTGTTATGAATATGCTATCCCAAACATTCCAACAATGGACGAACAACCTTGGTTTGTTATAAGTGGACAAAAAGTTACTTGGTTAGGTTTTTTTTTTTTTTTTTTTTTTTTTTTTTTTTTTTTAATTTTTTTTTTGTAATTGCTTTTATTTAGTTAAGAGTTGGAAGGAAGGGGTTTCATGATGTTGATGTTGACCGTGATGATTCTAATGATGATACATGTGGTTTGTGTAGGAATAATATCGATTTTATACACTGTGATGGATTGCCGTCTACTTCGCCTTACGTTCTTCAATACACAGGTACCATAGCACATTGAAACATCTTTATTTGATTATTTTAATGTTTAGTGATCACTTATGAAACTTTGGTATTTATAATATTGTTGGTTGTACTTCATTGTCCTATTGGAATTATGTTACTGCATTGTGTTATGGTTTTCATTTTATTATCAGCCACAAATTTACAGGTTTGATTGAAGTTTTGGTTTTGCATGTTGCAGCCACACATCTCAAATCTTACCCTGCTAACCTATGTAAATTATGGTTATTAGGATTCAAGTGTAAAGGTTTCATATGGCACCTAAAGAAAAACGCCATTATTATGATAGGAATCTTTATTGGTACTTATCAATGTTTTGTTGATCAATTAAGATTATTAAGCTGTAGTTATATGTCTTAGGAGTGGTGGATTATTACTTGCAAACTTTTATTATCCTATACGTGTTCTTGATTTAGATGCTACCAGTAGTATATAAAAATGCCCAATTCCAAGTTGATTTTGTTAATTTATTGGGATATGATTTAGGAGCAACTAAGTCTTGATTGCCTTCAAAACTATAGCTGTATTAGATTATGTGTTAATTTGGTTTAGTAAGTGTGTACCTTTGTTATGCTCGAAATGGGTCTCAAGAGGACTGACATATAGTATATTTTACTACTTAATGGACCTACATGTAGGGGTGTCAATCGGGTCGTTACGGGTTACGGCTTAGTCGGGTTAGCGGTATATGGGATAATGGGAGTATTAAATCAAATGATCGGTCTTTTTGTTGCTACATAATGATTCATATATTTAGGTGGCACGAGTCCTTACTCATTACATTAAATTAAAAAGAGGAAACAAGGCTTGAAGATGCTACGTATTTAGGATTTTGAAACGAGAATGAGCTTGGTTATTCGAGTTTACTTGAACTAATTCTAATTATGATGCTAGAATACTTTTGTGACTGTATTTCTCTTGGCTCATCTCTAACTTAGAGTTTGCCTTGTGTTTTGCTCCTTTTTGAGCTTTCTAATAAATTCAAGCTGTTCTAAAAAGAAAAGAATACTTTGTGACTTTGTGGTTCAGAAATATTTCTTAAGTATTCATGTATGCATGAATTGGTTAGTAATATCCAGTGAATTTAAACCAAAAATGACAAACTTGATTATTTCAGAGGTAAGTTTGGTTTTGCTGTTATGTTTTTTTTTGATTTACTTAACTCGACACTCATCTTAAGAATCTTAAAACCATGCTGAACAATGCTGTATTCAATTTCAGTTGACCACAAAAAAGTCTGGCCTTTTGAGAAAACTACCAACTGTATCAAGTCTACCCATAGATCATTTATCCAGAAGAGTATATTTCATTATTTGGATTTTGCATGAGTCACGACTCTTTTTAATTTAACATTTTAGTGTATATTTTACATATTTTTCTGTCACTCAAATAAATTTCCGTTCCGGCTGGATTCTTTTTTTATTAGAATTCAAAAGGCATAACAGTCCCCATGCATAGAAAATTTGAGTGTCTAGGTAAAACCTTTGTTGATAAACATTTTATACAATTGTGTTGGTTTGTGTATATTCATGTATAAGTTTATTAATTTAGCAACATTTTGGTGGGTATGGTTTTGTGCATTTCATAAGTTTACTCATGAAACATTTTAACAGTTTTTTGGGGCGTCATTTACGGGAGATGTTGGTGAAGCGATAGCATATGTTTCTCTTGCTATCCAGATGCAAATTATTATATGCTGTTGGTTAAGTATTTGGGTGAGGTAATGCACCGAAAATCAAGATGTTCTTTCCTTATTAGCAAACAAGTATAAGGATAAATAACATAGATACTTAATTAGGCTTCAATTGCCCTTATACATGTCATTGCAGGAAGGCGAGAGGTATCTCCCATGTCGTCCTTGCAGTTTCGGAATTGCATAAGGGCTTTAACAAACTTAATGATAGAATTCTTGGAGCTTCAATCCAACTCTTTTCAAGGTAGGTTTTTGCAGTCAAATGAGTGTTCCATGATTCACATGATTTAGTATCTATTCATGAAATACTAAAAGTATCATCTTGACTACAATAAGCATCAGTGTCACTGATATGTCTGATATTTGCAGATATGCGACTATCCTTGAAGGAATAGAGACGATTAGAATATTACAATGGCTCTCAATAGTAAATCCTGCATGGGTTTTGATGAATCATACACACTAGGTACCCATTTTATACAATTTGAACCAGATAATCATGGAAGCTCACTTCTTATAAAACTATTGCATTTTTGGGGTCGCTTTTGGTTTAAAGTTAGCGGATGACTTCTAATAAATTAAGTAGCTCAGATGCTATAAAGAATGCATGCAGGCCTTTACTTTGCATCAGGTAACATTCACCTACCATTAACGTCATTAACTTTAATAAGTGCAAGCCAACACAACACGATGAATCACTGAAACTATAGTATCTGACTGCATTACTCCATGATTTGCAGGCTGCATATGATCCCATGGAAAGTACCACCACTTCACTGTCAACTGTAAAGTAAAAAACCTTCTTCTTTTTTAATAATAAAAACATCATTCGTGACTAGGGTATATGACTTTGCATAATTGTACCAAATGGAGAGATGTACAAGTGGCTTCATTGACATTACGACATCCTATATTACATCGGATCTGAGTGGAGTGGTTGTCTGGAAACAGATCAAATGGGCTTGGGTCAAAACATATAATTTTGTATGGATCATGTGTAGTTTGTCAGTAACACTTTCTCCAAAAGGTGACATTTTTTTAACAGGTCAAAAAGGATCTAATATGATTGCGGCAGTTATATTATTTTTGTTGCCATTATTTTTAATTAAATGATTTAATAGGATTTTGTTCTTAAAAAATAAACTATGACCCTCATCACCCGTCTTAACCATTTAGCTCTCTATGTAAGTATTACAATAGACCGGAATTGGCACCTTCATAAGTTCACGAGTATGTATTACGTACTACAAGCATGTAACTGAATCCACGTTACGTTTTAACTAACTAGCAACATATAGGGTAGTTAAAGACCACCATATCATCTCCAAGTAGCTAGGTTCGATAATTTACAAGCTGCGTATATTATTGGTGCTTCCAACCACTGTAAATGTCAAATGTGTAAACTTTTGATCAGGTAGAAGTCGAGAAGTAGATAATCACCCATAGAAAGGTAGTAATGGGCCACTGATCACCTATATGATTCATATAAAGATAATAGAGAGATGTATGTAGAATAATGATGAAGCCGTGGGGAAGAAGTCTTAGATCACTATAGATCAAGACTGTGACATTAGTGAAGAAGTTATTGGATTTAATGGGCAAATTGATTTCCTTTAAAGGTTATTCACAGAACATGAGAAGCAAATGATAAATCATTAAAGCTTGATTGATTGGTTAGTTTACTAATTTCTACATTTCATTGTTTCAAAATTTGGATATAAAGGTATACTTACCTTTATTAATTCTACATCTGTAGTATATATGGACTAGCAGAAGACACATCAAGAGTTGGAAGCATGATATTTCTCCTACTGAATCTTACAGGTCAATCTGCTATCTACAATACTGATGTTCATGCACTGCGACCAAATTACTCGATATGTATCTTTTTTTTATGTATTAATTAGTAGAAATGTTTTCTTTATTCGTTATGTATGAATCCGAATGACATGAGTCTCGCTTATGCCATGTTTTGAACAAATTTTTAATGTGTTGAACATTTCATATTATTAATTCAGCATGTAAAACCATTTAGACTACGTTAAGAAGTTTTTTTTTAATCGATAAAATTCATAATTAAAAATTTTAGAAAAAACCCCGTGCGTGCACGGGCATTATAACTAGTATATGACAACGATCATTACCATGTAGTTGTAACAATGATCAAATAAGTGTGAAACAACTAGAGTTCCAATCTGAGATTTACTCCAAACTATAAATCCAGCTTAAACCACTATCAAATAGTTTAGTGGCAATTTCTTTGGTTTCCTCACAAAAGTTCAATTATTCAAACCCCATTAGGTGTGTTATTTGGAAGTGATCAGAGAAAGGTTAAAAACGGACCCGAGATTAACAAGGTGAGACCGTAGACATCTGAGTAAAAAAGGTCGCCTTCCCCGAATAACATAAAGATTGAAAACCTCACGGCTTGTCCTCCCCGAGTAACCTAAACGTTGAAAACCTCATCCATTTATAAATATGGCTTAAATTTAAGAAAAATTGAAATGCAATACAAGCAATGCGATCGTTGATGGTTCTGTTCGTTTTCGCATGCTTAATTGTTTTCTTGCAAAGAAATTTTTTTTATGTTTGTTAAATACAAATGATTTCCTTAAAAACCATATTCAAAGGAGGGTGGCAATTGGTCGTGTTCATGTTGACATATTCGGGTTCATGAGTTGACGGGTTATTGTAACCTTTATCCAAACACGACCCATTTATTAATCGTGTCAAGAAGTTGAACACTAGCCCAGACCTACTTAACACGTGTAACCCGTTTGTGACCCCGTTTAACATGTTTAAGTAATAGGTCATGTGATAAATAAGGTTAGTGTTTTGTTGATTTAACTAGTTTAAATGGAAAAAAAATCAAAAACGATATAATGATCTAAAAAATATAAAAATAACATACAAATGATTATACGACAATCTCAATGATATCTGAATTACAATCGTATTCGCTCATATTAAGTACATAACAAAATATATTTAATCCATATGCAACATAAAATCCAAGTTATACATAATTTATTTTTTAGAAGCTTGTATACTTAAACGGTTTCATGGGTTGATTTGTTTAATACTCAACCCAAACACGACCCGTTTATTAAACTGGTTAAACGGTTGACCTGTTTTTTACCCAAACATGTTTATCCTCACTACAAGAATTCTGTCAAATACCCACGAAAAGTTCACACGAACTTTGAGTCATGGGTATTTACCCATTAACTACCCACAAAATACACACGTTCATGGAATTGACATACGGATCAAATTTACCCTCGTCTTTCTCACGAAATTTCCGACAAAAATACCCACATAAATTTGTTTCATGTGTATTTTGTGGGCAAACTATTCCAGCTAAGAAAATTCCCACGAATTCCCCACACATATCCCCGTCATGGGTAAAAGTATGGTTAATGTCATGGGTAAACTCTTTTTTCCCTCGGACTGCATAAGCATGGGTAATTTTTTATGGGTAGTTTATGGGTAAGTTTATATCAATATTTTTACACACTTTTTGTTGTCGTGGGTACTATTTTATGGGTAAATTGATTGTGTGTAATTTGTGGCTATATATCACCTCAATTTTTCCCACGCCTCTTTTGTGATTATACTTTGGTGAGTAATATTTGGGGGAAAATTGTGAGTAAGTATGTAACCGACCACTTATTTACCACACAATACTATTGTAGTTTTTTGTGACGACCATATTGTAGCAAGAACATTCATATTAATAATCTGAGACTAAAGATATTTTATGATTTTTTCTTATAAGTATATATATTTTAAAGATATTTATAAGTTAATTATAAACTCTTATTTTATACATTTTTCTACACTCGTTATCATGTCTCTCATATAGGTTTTAGTACGGTTTTGTGGACTTTTAGTACTTAATTGCTTGTGAATGTTTATTGTATGTTAATGATGGAAAGACAATGGAGAAATGGTCAAACGACCAAGTTATGTTGTTAAAAGACAAAACAACAAAGAACACATGGACTCAAGAGTAATTATGTTGAAACTATGAGAAGTTAGTATCAGGGAAGCTTGATAAGTATTGCATATTGCGCTAGTCGATATACATGTTATTGTTTACTTGAGCTTCAGAACAACTACACACTTTTGTATGGTTTTATGTAATGAATAGTGGGTGAAACCCTTTATAGGTTGTAATGGATGCAGTATGAATCAAATACATATTTTTTTGGTATTAATGTTTTGGATTACATTTGTATACATTCTCAAATTTTCCAGGGATATAAAAAAGAATTTCCAATATACTTTTGTAAACATGTAGCCAGAAGCTACCCATGGAAACACTCGTGGTTGGACTGGTTACGAATTTACTCACAAATTCCGTGGGACATGTTTAACAGACTTACCCTCGGTGTTTACACATGACTGAATCCCATGGTAAATGTTACTCACGTAACACCCACAACTATGTCTATGGGCATTTTCGTGGTATCTTAAGAAATCCCACAAGAAAATCACCCACGTAAAAACAAGATCACCCACTGAAAATATTGTGGGTAAATTTATCCACAAGTCGAATATTACGTGGGTATAGAATTAGCCTCGAAGGTATTGCCCATGTCTACACGTTTGTGGGTGATTCATGGGTATTAGCTAATTACCCACGAAATTAGGTCTTTTACCCACAGATTTGGTCCGTGGTTATCTGGCAGAATTCTTGTAGTGCCTCAACCCAAGCCTGTTTAACTTTTTACCAGGTTCACGTCGTTTATCATGTCGTCTAAAGAAATACCACATCTAATGCAAAGTTACCTATTCATTGAATTTTGGGAAAAAAAGCAATTAGGTATGAAGGAAAAGTGCACCAATTCATATCTGTTGAAAGTCACACAAAATGTCACATTAATTGACATGAACCTTCACATGTCTTACTGTTTTCACACAATGCTTGAATTCAATGATGGAAACTTAGCATTTTAAACTTTAACCATATATGGCTTTCAGGGTAACTTTATGTGCATGCTTTGGCTTTTTCTTTTTGCCTTCTTGTGACTAATTTATGCTGGATGCAACTTGGAAGGATATGATGATGATGATTTCATTTTTTATATCCAAAATATGTGGCTTATGTTAACTTGGTGAAGGTAGCTTAAATGTATATCTTTGTTTCATTGTTTACTACCAAACAAACAAGATAATTTGTATACTGGTTGTTGGTTGGTTGGCTCTTTGTACACTAGTAATGACACTCACTTGAGTCATATTGTGTTTTGAGTTATCGACTTACTTGACCCTTAAATAAGATTTTTCAACAAATATCTCCAAATCGGGATAAAATCTTTTTTGTATATTTTGTTTTGTATGGGCTAACTATATGAGTTGGATTATATAGATAAAAGACGAACATCTAATCATAAGCATGCGATATGTTTGCTTTTTATGACACTCTTGCATGATTAGTTTTCATTTAAACCTATATATTTAGGTTTATAGTTTCTCTATATCCTTTTACAAAATCCCTTTTAAGTATTTTCCTACCCACTATACATTCAAACACTTGAAAAAATGAGTGAAAAATATGAAGGGATAAATAATTTATGAGGTTAGGAGAATGAGTAGCAAGATATCGCAAGATGATATAGCATTATCGTAAGACGTCTATTTGCTTGCACACACTCACTTGCTAGAGGTTTTTCTGGAGACAGTTTATTTACCTTCGGATAGGGGTGTGATTGTGTACATCACATCTTCTTATATCTCGCCCTAGCGGGATTGGATATTATTGTTATTGTTGTGTTCACAAATGATATCAGTAGCCAAGGCATGAAATCACGAGCATATCTCAAGACAAAATCAATAAACTAAATGACAATTTTATTAACTTACAGAGTTTCAACCAACTCAAATTGACTGCCTCAAATCACGGGGTTGAATTGCTTTATTATCATCCTTAAAAGCCTACCCGTAGACCTGCAAATAAAAGTACTTCAATACGAATTCTGGTCTCCGTAAATGCTTAGGAAGTCCTATAAGTGGCACATTCCGTGACTATTTGTTTGGTTGTTTTTGAGGCGTTTAATTTGGAACTGATCAAATTTTCCACTAAGCAAACGCGTACATCATAACATCAACAATTATATATGTTATGGGTCCCATTAGACGTGCCCGTATGTTTCGCCTTATATTGAGTTTTGTTCTCAACCAAAAGTGACCACGAGATTCATTTGTGTCTTTAGATTTGATCTAGCTTCTACCGGCCATAAGGGCGGGATCGTCTCTATTTGGGTTTGATTTCCGTAGATCATGGTTTGTAAAAAGCGAAACAAGCTTCTTTTTTTAGCAATATTCCAGCTTAACATATATAATCATACTCGTTTCCAAGTTCCAACCCATATCACCCGTCCATTTTGAATTTTGATGTCTTTGTACCAAATCCAAATAGCTAGCCAACCGAAGTGGGATTAGACAACACTACACAACAAGGGGTTTATCTCCATGAAACACGGTCCAACCGTCCTGTTGTAATCTTAATACCGGCCTTTTGACAAAGTGTTGTTGGTCACAAGCTATATGATTATTGATGGAAAGATATAGGCTTCCAAATTTGTAAAAAGCTTTGTTTAATTCCATTGTTGTCATGTCAATGCATATCGCAGCGTGCACACATTGAGCTACAAAGGACTAAATCTAATCATGCTTAATTATGGATGCAAATTATTAGGTTTGAAAATAATTTGATACTACTCTCAGACGATTATCGTTTCCTACTATATCTTATCAAAATATTTATGTACTCAATGTATTTATTGAAATAGAAAATGGTGCGCCTTTGACATGTGGGGAACAAGCTAGTGAGATCAGTCAACCATGAAGATGTGAATATATTTAATGATATTCTTCACATTGTCGTTACCAACCATGACTATCTAATAATGACAATAACGAAAGTTTTTCCAATTATCATATTTGATCAAATTGCTTTCTGGTTCATTCTGGTGACCAAGTAAGCTAATTGTCTAGGTTATCTTTTATATTACTTTCTATATCTAGTAAGTTTTATGTCGATGCATGCATGCGTATGTAACAATAAGTCAATAACCGAATTTAATTCTATTATCATTAGCTCCATAATAATGCATGCAAGTTTAACAATATTGGTTGGTATATTTGTCACGAAGTTTATAGGCGATTAATAATAATCAAAACTTATAGAAGATGAAAAAGGAAAGCACTTTAAAATGGTACTATATAGATCTTGACGCTAATGAAATGCATACGTGAGTAGAGTGCGGGTGTTACATAAGACGATCGGTGTATCATGTGTGGATTGTGGAACCTGTAAAATTTATTGGGATTGAAGAGAATTCTATTGGGAATGTATATTTGATATTCTTTTATTAATACTTTTTTTTCCCTAATACAGAGTATTAAATAGTATATATTTTATATATATAAAAAAAAATCAGTTTGTACTTTATAGGAAGTTGATTAATGTTCAGGGACGGAACCAGGGGTGTCCCGGGACACCCATGAATTTTTTCTCGTAGTGTTAATTTTGTTATAAAACCTCTATTTTTTTATAAATGCATCCGGTCCCAAAAAGTTATGCATGTAGTCTTGTTTGATTTCTCATAAATGCACCCGGTGACTTTGTCTTCTGGTTCCGTCCAATGTTCTCTGATGCTTTAATTTATCGTTTGATTTTTTTGTATGAATATCGACCAGTTTTCTAGTTTGGTCATGCATCTTCAATTAGCAGATCGAAGAAAATGTTATAACAAAATATTTAAGGGTGCGTTTAGTGGAGGGGCTGTAATGTTTTCGTAATAATTTTGAGGTGGTCAAACCAAATATTCTTTTGCATTTATACTAATTTTTTTAGAAATAATAGTATATAAAACTAAATAATAATAATAATAATAATAATAATAATAATAATAATAATAATAATAATAATAATAATAATAATAATAATAATAAGGCTTGGTTGTCCTACATTGGGGGAGGGGAGGCCGAGAACCCCTTCTTGCCCTTAATAAAGTTCGTCCATGCTTAACACACACAGTCCCTCTCACTTATGACTGTTAAATTTTAACGATATGGCCCCTTATGTGCAACAATGCAAGTCAAATGAGGGTATAATTGTCATTTTTGTTGATTCTCTCTTCTTTTATGAGAGGTGATATGCACACCACTAAAAGGGATGTACATACCACAATTATGCATATGTGAGGTTATACTATATGCATCATTAATATTATTTTATGGTGTGTACATCACTTTTGATAGTGTGTTTATCACCTCTCTTCTTTTATTTTACAAATACCAACAATCAAAATAAACACACACATAAAAAGTTCTATGCAGTAACCAATCTCTATCTTACTCAACATAACCTACGGTTGTCAACCACCACCGATCGCCACTGCCGCCAGTTGCCCAACACCAATAAGCCACAGTTGTTAATCACCCTTATCTCATATTATCTCTTTCTTTAATCCACAAGATACGACCAACATACCATAATTGTTTACTCGTATTACATCCCACAATATATATATATATATATATATATATATATATATATATATATATATATATATATATATATATATATATATATATATATATATATATATATACACTAAAAGGGGGAAGGTGTTCCTGTAGTAAACACTGTAGCTGCTACAGTTGACTAAATAGTGACCATGCTTCAAAAAGTTGTACCCAAGAGTGCAACCCGTTAGACCACATATATTTCTCTCCACACAAAACACAAACACAATATATCCATTGTCCTTCTCGGCTTCTCCAGAAGCTACCACACTCATCAGTAACATCAAATCCAAAAGGCTCATCAAATCCACCAAACTAACTGAACAAAAATGTGAAGATCCATCAACAGTAAAAAAAAAAAATAATAATAATAAATAAAAAAAAAAAAAAAAAAACCGTAAGTATCCCACCTCTAATCTTTATAGTTACTTTACTTTTTTCTTAATAATATTTTCTTTGTTTATTGGGTACAACGATATTCGACTTGACCTCCTAATGGCTCAATTGCTAAGTTAAAAAAAGATTCACACAACAAACGCATGAGCAGTTGCATAATATGGAGATTAGTATCATTTTCCCCAAATTTACTTTATAATTTTAGGGTTTTGAGTTTATGGATTTTGGGTTTTCATTTTTTTATACGCACACTTCATTCCAGAAGCATCTTCATTCATATGTTTCTTCTACAGATCCACAAATCTAGAAACTACTAAGATCCATAAGAATGGCTTATGATGATGAGGTTGTTGATGATGATAATTGCTTCACCTGCACTCTAGAAGGTGCGTTTTCTCTTGCTTTTTATATTTTTAATATATGTTGTTGTTGTTATGTCTTAGGTAATCTGAATTTTTGAAAAATGATGATATGAATTTTGTTTAATTTGTCTTTTTGGAGATGGGTTGTGTTTCTTTTTTGATAACTTACGACAAGTTAAATGGGTAACGTGTTTATGTTTTCGATAGGATATTAACAGAAAAAAGGAAAAATATTGATATAACATGTGTTCCATTTCAGCATGGCACTGGATGAAGCATAACAAGTGGCTACGCAAGATGCTGAGAGGGCTAAGTCGTTAAAATTGTTGATCAATATAGGGGAAGCGCTATTATTAAAGCACACAAAACTCTTTCTGGTCTCTTACATCTATTAATTACAAAAAGTGTTCCTAAATTGGTTTTCGATAACTTTTTACCATGGCAATTAGTTACTACACGAAATCCACCAAATTTTAACACTTTTACACCTTCTCTTCAACAGACAGGATTCGATCATACATGGACCTTTTATGTTTAAGGTACGATCTAAACGGGAGGATAAGGTAAGCATTACAACTATTTACCAACAGTATACATAAGATGAAAAGCATGTGTATGTGTGTTTTTGTTTATACCTATTATATTTTCAACATTATATTGTAAATCATGATTAAAAAACTGTCACAACTCATCATTTCAGGTCATTTTTCAACCTTCGACAATTTACTATTCATAAATCACTATTCATCATTTTACTATTCATCATTTTTTAGGTCAGTTTGATATTCTGAGAAGCGTTCAAAAATATTATTATTCACGAAACGCTATTCATTTCCGGAAAGAAAATACTATTCACGTGCATTGCTCATTTCATCGTAAATTTAGTTTACGGGTATTTAAATTCGTGTAACCGTATTGGTTCAGGTGCGAATTCATGCTTTATTAGTAGGGACATTTCATACGGACTAGAAATAGTCTACATATCATCATAACACTATTCATCATTAATTACTCGTAAATATTCATATTAATATTTTTGATATATTTAACGTTTTACGTATATTTATTTTTAAATAAACGTTAACACGCGATTATTAAATATAACTAACATATCTAAAAATCCTCACAATGGCCCCGATATATTTTTAAACCCCTTACAACGTCACTAAAATTATAAAATTCATTTACCCGGTATTTTAGGAATTTATTTAATTTACATCGTAAGTTTACTATAATTACGACTCGGTTTTCGTGAAAACTAAATAATAATTGTCCAAACGCTTAATTTTTGTACCTAACATATTTTTATCATTTTTATGACTTTATTAAGTCCCGGTTAACTTCGTTAAAATTTATTTCTCGCAAACCCGGTACCCGATTATAACAAAACTACCTAAAACCTACAACTAAAACTATAACTATAAACTACAATTATCATCCACTACCCATTTTAATTAAATCAAACATGCTTTTTGCTCTTTTTCTTCTTTGAAAAACCGGCCACAACCCCCCCTCCCCCCGGAACCCCTAGCATTGATTGTTTTTAACCTTTCTAAAATCACAAGTAAATATCTAGTTACCTTATCTCATACACATCCATAATTCAAGATCAAAATTTCAACTCTTTCTTCTTCCTTTCCTCTCAAAACCCACGACCCAAACCAAACTAAGACCAAAATTCATTGATTTTTCAAGATCAAGCTATTTTCTAGTTCCTTTGGTGATCCTTGTTAAAATTTTGAAATAAAAACTCAATGTTTCTTAGGTTTTACTCATCCAAGCTCCATAATCTTTCAAAGTAAGTTGTCAAACTCTTTTTCATAATTTCTTCAAGTTATTTTTATGATCATGTGATTTCTATACAAGATTACATGCATATGTTAGTTTATACCACTCATTTTTGTATATTTTGAACTTTGAAACCCTAGAAATGGAAACCCTTGTTAGATCTAGTTGATTGATGTTGTTTAAGAACCCATGACACCTTAAGAAGGTGTATGGTAGGAATAGACTAGATTTGTGGTGATTGGAAGTGATTTGGGTGGATTAGAAACTAGTTTGGAACATTAGAAATGAGTTTAGAACTTATCTAGGAACCTACTGTCCCAAAATGCAAAATCTGGAAAACTCAGGAACTCAGGGGTAATTTTTAACCAAAGATTTAGAAACTACTTTCAAAAATGAAACTTTTGGCGAAAGAGCGGATTAAAACGGGTTTTTAACGAAGGAGATGATTTTTGCAAGTTTAATGACGAAAATTATTTTTCTGAAAATTTCATGCTGTTGGACGATTATCGCCGGAAAAACCGAGGCGTTAGAGGTAACCTAGAGAAGCCGAGCTTTCAAAAATATATTAGTACATACTAAGACGATTCGTGGATATAAAGAACAAAGAAAATGAACTTAAAACGACAAAGTTATGCACGTTTTAAAATCGTCAAAACTATATATAAATATAAGTAGTCACTAATAGAAATAATAAAACTACGTACTAAATACTATATTTTCTAGATTTATTGTTCAAGAGATATATTCTTAACTAATGAAGTACGTACGACCCAAAGCTTAATTATACGACTACTACACGTTATTTCAAGGTTTTCAAGGGGATGAATATAACACTAACGTTTTATATACGATATCCTACGACTAGTTTTTATAAGTCTAGTTAGACTTATTTTTCTTAAGTATGGAAATATTTTATTTTGACAATAACTAGTATTTTCAAGTTATGAGTGGTATAGGTATCATGTGCATGTACATTCATTACATCATTTCATGATCTAAATTAGATCATTATCATTCATCTTAGGTTGCGGTTGATATTCGTTCCTTGTTGTCCCTATCATTTCATCTCATAGTATCATCACTTCGAGGTGAGTTTTCATAGCCCCGTTTTTAATTCAATATTTTGATTTCAAATCCCACGGGGGAGAATACATTGCATTACTTATTTTTTTTGTACATGCCTAAGTATTAAATTCCTTACATTGCTTAAGTTGCCTTATTACCACGTCATGACAAGTCCCCTTTATTATCATGGACCGTTAGTTAATCTACAAGCGAGAGTGAGTGAACAGATCTATTGAGGGTGACTCCTCCATCCGTGTTTGGGTTGCTCCAACGGAATTACGGATGAATTTCATGTCTAATATATTAGAGTGTCTGGTAAACACTCATTTGGGGCCAAGTAACTATGTCTAGCTTCGGGGTCATGAGCTTAAGAGTCAATGTAGCTTTCTTTATGACATTTTGTCACTTTACTTTACTTATGGCTAATGTACATCCGATTTAACTTATAAACCTATGATTTCTCACCAACTTTATGTTGACCGTTTTAGCAATGTATTTTCAGGTAACTAAGGTTTATCCCTCATGGCATGCATGGAGTCATTTTAGTGAGTAGCAAGGATCGCGTCTCATTTTGGATTTTCATGCACTTATATATTATCGTTTGATTGTACCAAACTTATTTCCTTAAACTTTTCAAGACTTTGGGACCTATGCTTTGTAACTCTGAATGTTTTTAAATAAATCAAACGATGTATTTTTAAAACAACACTTTAGGTCGTTCAATATAACTGTAACTGTGGTGCTATGACCGTCACCCCAGGTATTCCATTCCGCTGCCATTCAGGTATTTTGGGGGTGTGACAGATTGGCATCAGAGCTAAGGTTATAGCGAACTAGGATGTATCATGGACCCTAGACTATAAACACATCATCATAGCATCTCATCATTACATCATAAGTGCATTTTTTTTTGTTTTAGGTGATTTCATTACATAGATTATTCATTTCATTTCATTTCACCTTGATTATCACAGAGACATGTCTTCATATCCAAACATTATCTTACTTTACTCAGATTCCGACATTGAGGACGCTATGTCTTCCGCTGCTGTTGTACCACCCATTCCTCCAGTACCTGTGTTGCCACTTTTGGCATCAGGTGAGGATACTGAGCCTTTCGAGGAGAAAGAGATTGATCCTACTCCTCATATTTCTCCCATTGCACCACTAGATGTTACACGTGTACCTACTGATATATCATCTCCTACCACTTCTATTTCCCCAGAACCAACACTTATGTTCCCTCGTAGCAAGACAACCATAGGTGCTAGAAAGAGTGTACGCACTGTTACCTCTACTTTTAGGATTCCTGCTGTTCCTACATTACCTACACCACCAGCTATGCCCACTACTACTTCTACATCTACTTCACTTTTGCCGCTCAGGAAGCGTGCAAGGTTTACTACCCTAGCATCACCTACTACTGAGACTTCAGACCTTCCACCACCACCACTATATCATATAGGTGAGAGTTCTAGAGCAGAAGCCGCTAGAGGGCCTACAACACGTACTTTGGATGCCCAGATAGGGGATCAACAGGAGCAGATTAATAGGTTGGGTTATAGCTCAAGAGAGGATGACAGCTGCAGAGACCAGGGAGGCTGCCCTCCACCTTCGAGTTGAGCACTTGGAGGAGATTGTTGTTGCGATGGATCGGAAGATCCGCCGCCTTAGGGGAGGACCTGGAGCACCTGGAGCATCTAGGGCACCCGGAGGAGCCTAGGCATAGACTTGTATTATATTAGCTTTTACTATTTTCCTAGTCCCGAGGTGTGGGACATAGTTCAAGAACTTGTAGTCTTTTGGTTGTTATCCACTGTGATTTATCAGAAGTATGACGCCAAGGAAAGGAAAGGCTGCACCAGAAACACCAGCTATGACTCAAGCCGCTATCCGCAAGTTGGTCAGGGATATTATAGCAGAAGCTCTAGAGACTGAGAGAGAGCTGAAGTTGCTGCTAGGGCTGCTGAGATTGCTCCTAATACTGGGGCGGTTGAACCACCCACTATTAGGCGTGAATGCACTTGGAAGGATTTCAAGATTAGTGATCCCATCAAGTTTAAGGGCACTGAGGGAGCGGTTGCTTTGATCCGCTGGTTTGAAAAGACTGAGGATGTGTTCCTCATGTGCAGTTGCCCTGATGTCAGCAAGGTAAATTTGCTATAGGTATGCTTCTAGATGAAGCTATGTCATGGTGGAATTCTCATGCTCAGCCTATTGGTATGGAGAATGCCTACAAACTCACCTGGGATCAATTCAAGAAGCTGATGACTAAGAAGTTTTGCCCTCGTACTGAGGTGAAGAAATTGGAAACAGAATTCTATGAGCTGGTAACAAAAGGTGATAACATCGAGACCTACATCAGTAGGTTTCAGGAGTTGGCTGCACTATGTCCAACTATGGTTCCTTAGGATGAGAAAAAGATGGAGAACTTCACTAGAGGACTGCCTGAAAGCATCTGAGGGGATGTGATGTCTTTCGACCCACAATCAATGGAAGAGGCTATTCGAATAACTCAGAAACTTATGGTTCAGGTGGTAAAGGATAGGTCTGCTGTCAACAACAACAATAACCGTTCAAACAACACCAACTACAACAACACTTGAAACAACAATAACTATAACAACAATCGAAACTGCAACTATCCCAATAACCGAAACAACAACCCAAACAATAACAACAACAACAACAACAACAACAACAACAACAACAACAACAACAACAAGAGGAGGTTTGACTACAACCAAGGTGGGAATGCTATTCAGCCACCACCTAAGAGACAGGAAGTGGCAAAGGCCTATGCTGCAGGGCCAACTGAAGGGAAAGGATATGCGGGTAATCTACCCAAGTGTGAAATGTGTCAGAAACATCATAACCCAGGACGTTGCCCAGATCTATGTGGCAATTGCAAGAAGGTTGGTCACCACGCCAAAGATTGCAGGCTTCCAATCTTGGGTGACAATCAGAAACCACCAGTAACATGTTTTAGCTGCGGAGAAATTGGACACTATAGGAGTGAGTGCCCAAAGAAGAAGAATCAAGGAACTGGAAACCAAGGTGGAGTGGCTCGAGGAAGAGCTTATGTTATGGGAGGAGAAGATGCCCGAGAGGACCCGAATGTTGTTGCGGGTACGTTCCTCGTTAATAATCGTTATGCATCCATTTTGTTTGATTCAGGAGCGGATAGAAGTTTTGTTTCTATTGCATTTGCACCTTTACTTAACATAGAACCAACCACCTTAGACATTCCCTATATCGTTGAACTAGCCGATGGGTCTTTAGTTAACACCAACACCGTTATCCGTGGTTGCACAATCAATTTTCTAAACCATCCATTCAATATAGACCTCATGCCCGTAGAACTTGGAAGTTTCGACGTTGTTATCGGTATGGATTGGTTGTCTCGACATCTTGCAAGAATTATTTGTGATGAGAAAGTGGTTCATCTTCCTTATAGTGGTGAAACTTTAGTTGTTCGCGGAGAGCGAAGTGGAACTAGACTCAGTATCATATCATGTATTAAAACCGAGAAGTACATAAAGAAGGGTTGTTATGCATTCTTGGCTCACATCACGGAGAAGAAGTCGGATGAGAAACGACTTGAAGATGTGCCAATTGTTAAGGAATTTCCATAAGTTTTTCCAGAAGAATTGCCAGGACTTCCGCCTACACGCCAAGTTGAGTTTCAAATTGAATTAGTGCCAGGAGCCGCACCAATTGTGCGAGCACCGTATCGACTTGCACCTTCAGAAATGCAAGAATTGTCGAACCAATTACAAGAACTTTTGGACAAAGGATTCATTAGACAGAGTTCCTCGCCTTGGGGAGCACCGGTTTTGTTTGTGAAAAACAAGGACGGATCTTTCAGAATGTGCATCGACCATCGTGAGCTGAACAAGTTAACGGTGAAGAATCGTTATCCACTCCCCAGAATCGACGACTTGTTCGATCAGTTACCAGGTTCCTGTTTTTATTCCATGATTGATTTAAGATCCGGTTACCATCAACTTAGAGTTCGGGAAGAGGATATCCCGAAGACGGCATTTAGAACACGTTATGGCCATTATGAGTTTCAAGTAATGCCTTTCGGATTAACCAACGCACCTGCGGTATTCATGGATCTCATGAATAGGGTGTGCAAACCGTATCTTGATAAGTTTGTGATCGTATTCATTGACGACATCTTGATTTATTCCAAGGGTAAGGAAGAGCACGAAGAACACCTCAGAACAATTCTGGAACTACTCAAGAAGGAGCAATTGTATGCCAAATTTTCAAAGTGTGATTTTTTGATACAAAGAGTTCAATTTCTTGGCCATGTCATTGATAGCCAAGGATTACAAGTCGACCCAGCAAAGATCGAGGCAGTGAAAGATTGGGCTACGCCCAAGTCTCCTACGAAAATTCGTCAATTCCTAGGACTTGCAGGATATTACAGAAGGTTCGTTGAAGGGTTTTCTAAGATAGCGAAGTCGCTGACTAAGCTGACACAAAAGAATCAAAAGTACGAATGGGGAGAGAAGCAAGAATCTGCATTTCAACTATTGAAGCAGAAGCTTTGTAGTACACCAATTTTGTCACTACCGGAAGGGATTGAGAACTTTGTGGTATATTGCGATGCCTCACATAAAGGACTTGGAGCTGTGCTAATGCAAAATGATAAGGTGATAGCTTATGCATCTAGATAGCTTAAGACACACGAGAAGAATTACACTACACATGATTTGGAGTTGGGTGCGGTAGTTTTTGCACTCAAGATTTGAAGACACTATCTTTATGGAACCAAGTGTGTAGTTTCTACCGACCACAAGAGCTTACAGCATATACTTGATCAGAAGGAACTTAATATGAGACAACGTCGTTGGCTAGAATTGCTGAGTGATTACGATTGTGAAATCCGATATCACCCAGGAAAAGCAAATTTTGTAGCAGATGCACTTAGCCGAAAAGAACGACTCAAACCTTTGAGAGTCAGGTCATTATGAATGACTATCATTTCACCATTACCATAAAAAAATTTAGAAGCTCAGATTGAGGCTCTGAAGGAAGAAAATCGACCACAGGAGAAACTTTATGGTATGCCAGAGAACAAAAATGGCTTTGTGAAGAGAGCAGATGGAGTGTTATGCTTCAAGGACCGAAGTTGGATACCACTCTATGATGGAGTACGAGAATTGATTATCCATGAATCAGACAAGTCGAAGTACTCTATTCATCCAGGTTCTGACAAGATGTATCAGGATCTCAAAAAGCTTTATTGGTGGCCGAACATGAAAGCAGAAATAGCTACGTATGTCAGCAAATGTCTTACTTGTGCTAAAGTGAAAGCCGAGTACCAGAAACCGTCAGGATTACTTGAACAACCAGAGATTCCACAATGGAAGTGGGAGCGTATTACAATGGACTTTGTCACTAAACTTCCCAAGACGTCAGGAGGTTACGATGCTATTTGGGTAATTGTTGATCGTCTTACCAAATCAGCCCACTTCATACCCATTAAAGAGACTTCTTCCATGGAACGACTTGCCAGACTTTATGTCAAGGAAATAGTCTCAAGACTTGGAGCACCAATCTCCATTATTTCTGACAGAGATAGTCGCTTTACTTCAAATTTTTAGAAGTCATTACAAGATTCCTTCGGATCCAAATTGGACATGAGCACTGCTTACCATCCTCAGACCGATGGTCAGAGCGAGAGAACTATTCATACACTTGAGGACATGCTGCGAGCATGTGTGATTGACTTTGGAAATGGTTGGGCTAACCATTTGCCATTGATCGAGTTTTCTTATAACAACAGCTACCATTCAAGCATAAAAGCAGCACCATTCGAGGCACTTTATGGTTGTAACTGTCGATCTCCAGTTTGTTGGGCCGAAGTCGGTGATGTACAATGTACTGGCCCGGAGATGGTTCGAGAAACAACAGAAAAGATAATCCGGATTCAAGAAAGACTTGAAACAGCTAGAAGTAGACAGAAAAGCTATGCAGATGTTTGACACAAACCATTGGAATTCCAGGTCGGAGACAAAGTCATGTTGAAGGTCTCACCTTGGAAGGGCGTGATACGATTCAGGAAGTTGAACCCGAGATACACTGGTCCATTTAAGATACTGGAAAGGATTGGTCCAGTAGCTTACAAGCTTGAACTTCCATCAGAACTCAACAACGTACATAACATGTTTCATGTGTCAAACCTCAAGAAATGTCTTTCGGACGAGTCTTCCATTATACCACTAGAAGAAATTCAACTAGATGAAAAGCTTAACTTTGTGGAAGAACCAGTTGAAATCATGGACCGAGAGGTCAAACAGTTGAATCAAAGTCGAATTCCGATCGTGAAGGTTCGCTGGAATTCTCGAAGAGGACCCAAGTTTACTTGGGAACGAGAAGACCAAATGCGACGCAAGTATCCAAATCTTTTCACCAAACCTATTACCGAGACCAACACTAGCTGAATTCAGGGACTGAATTCCTTTTTGGGTGGGCGACTGTCACAACTCACCATTTCAGGTCATTTTCCAAACTTCGACAATTTACTATTCATAAATCACTATTCATCATTTTACTATTCATCATTTTTTAGGTCAGTTTGATACTCTGAGAAGCATTCAAAAATATTACTATTCACGAAACACTATTCATTCCGGAAAGAAAATACTATTCACGTGCATTGCTCATTTCATAGTAAATTTTGTTTACGGGTATTTAAATTCGCGTAACTGTATTGGTTCAGGTGCGAATTCATGCTTTATTAGTAGGGACATTTCATACGGACTAGAAATAGTCTACATATCATCATAATAGCATTTGCATACTATACCACTTATAGAATACTCATATTAATATTTTTGATATATTTAACGTTTTACTTATATTTATTTTTAAATAAACGTTAACACGCGATTATTAAATATAACTAACATATCTAAAAATCCCCACAATGGTCCCGATATATTTTTAAACCCTTTACAACGTCACAAAAATTATAAAATTCATTTACCTGGTATTTTAGGAATTTATTTAATTTACATCGTAAGTTTAATATAATTACGACGGTTTTCGAGAAAACTAAATAATAATTGTCCAAACGCTCAATTTTTGTACCTAACATATTTTTATCATTTTTATGACTTTATTAATTCCCGGTTAACTTCGTTAAAATTTATTTCTCGCAAACCCGGTACCCGATTATAACAAAACTACCTAAAACCTACAACTAAAACTATAACTATAAACTACACTTATCATCCACTACCCATTTTAATTAAATCAAACATGCTTTTTGCTCTTTTTCCTCTTTGAAAAACCGGACACAACCCCCCCCCCCCCGAACCCCTAGCATTGATTGTTTTTAACCTTTCTAAAATCACAAGTAAATATCTAGTTACCTTATCTCATACACATCCATAATTCAAGATCAAAATTTCAACTCTTTCTTCTTCCTTTCCTCTCAAAACCCACGACCCAAACCAAACTAAGACCAAAATCCATTGATTTTTCAAGATCAAGCTATTTTCTAGTTCCTTTGGTGATCCTTGTTAGAGTTTTGAAATAAAAACTCAAGGTTTCTTAGGTTTTACTCATCCAAGCTCCATAATTTTTAAAAGTAAGTTGTCAAACTCTTTTTCATAATTTCTTCAAGTTATTTTTATGATCATGTGATTTCTATACAAGATTACATGCATATGTTAGTTTATACCACTCATTTTTGTATATTTTTAACTTTAAAACCCTAAAAATGGAAACCCTTGTTAGATTTTGTTGATTGATGTTGTTTAAGAATCCATGACACCTTAAGAAGGTGTATGGTAAGAATAGACTAGATTTGTTGTGATTGGAAGTGATTTGGATGGATTAGAAACTAGTTTGGAACATTAGAAATGAGTTTAGAACTTATCTAGGAACCTACTGTCCCAAAATGCAAAATCTGGAAAACTTAGGAACTCAGGGGTAATTTTTAACCAAAGATTTAGAAACTACTTTCAAAAATGAAACTTTTGGCGAAAGAACGGATTAAAACGGGTTTATAACGAAGGAGATACGTTTTTTGCAAGTTTAATGACGAAAACTATTTTTCTGAAAATTTCATGCTGTTGGACGATTTTCGTCGGACAAACCGAGGCGTTAGATGTAACCTAGAGAAGCCGAGCTATCAAAAATATATTAGTACATACTAAGACGAATCCTTGGATATAAAGAACGAAGAAATGAACTTAAAACGACAAAGTTATGCACGTTTTAAAATCGTTAAAACTATATATATATATATATAAGTAGTCACTAATTACTTGTTATAGTGATGCGTGGGAATCGCAACAGGCTTTACCTCTCGAGGGATCTCGAGAAGCTTACAACCCCCACCAGGCAGTGTACCTGATCGTTGTAGTATTGAATAGTGACAAGTACCGGGGGATTGATCGTTCAGCTTAGGAATAGTGTCGCTAGGATTAGAAAGCCTAAATACTTTGTGTTTTTATATTTTTTAGAAAGCAATTAAAATCTCGGGTTTGAAGGATTTGGGCGGAATTAGTTGCTAATCAACTAACCCAATACTAAAGATGCAATCAAAATAAAATACTAAAAATGAAAACAAACTAAATTATTGGTGAGTGTGTAAATACTCATCATTTTTACCATTTCTGAGCTGCCAAAATATCCAAAAACACTCAATAATGAATCAAAATAGTGAAAATATCCCAGGAAAGTGTTTTACATGTCTCAAATGCAAAAATACCAAAAACAGATGAAAAACGCACAAAGTTTGCATAATTGGCAGTTTCAGTCCTCCAACTTTCAAAAGTTGTCAAATCTAGTCCCTGGTCATTCTAAAAACTTGAAAAAGTCACCAAAGGTCCTTATAAATCAAAAAGTTACATAAATAGTCCTTTGGTGAAAACTTTCACAAAATGTCAAGTTTAGTCCCTGAACTTTGAAAATTGTCAAAAATGGTCCCTGGGATATGAAAAACTTTGAGAAAAACAAATTTTGTCCTTGCACTAACCTTTTATGACAGGATTGGTCCTTGGTGGAAAGTTTGGTGAAAATTACACAAATGGTCCCTGAAGTTTGAAAGTTTGACGGTTTCAGTCCCTGGTGAAAATAAATCTGAAAAATCATCAAAGGACATTTCACTATTCATGATGTGGCATAATACACCCTTGGAAATAAATTGGAAGCATGCCAAATCCACACCTCAAACTTTGCAAAAATTACAAAAAAGGTCCTTGTGAAAATAAAACCAAAACCGGATACTAACCTAAATAATACTACACCAAATCCAATCCAATACTTAGTCTAGCCCACCACCCATTTTTATCTTGGGCCCAAGTCAATAACAGCCCACCAAAACCCAAAATTATAAGCCGGGTCAAATGTTTGACCTGGTCAATACCAGTCAAACAACCAAACCACCCCATCTCCCCCGCTTTCCCTCTCCCACCAATACCACCATGGTTTTGCAGATACCACCACCACTTGCCCATCAAACTTTTTCAGCCCGATTGAGTAAATCTGAATTGTGAATACGTGCATATATCTGTTATCTGATTTTTGTGAATATTATATCTGTGTACAAATACCAAAATAACAGTAGCAATATCAATCCCACATCATCCGGCTACTGTCCTCAGTGCCACTTTCTCATAAACGATTTCAAACGACACCATTTCAATCTCGCTGGGACTTTAACGACCCGGGAAAACACTATACTATCACCGGAGTATTGGTTCTAAGCTGTTTTTGACTTATTGACCTTGGTTAATAATAATCTGACGGTTTAGACCCAATCAAAATTTGGCGCCGCTGTCGGGGAGGTTGTTGCGTGTTTTATAAAATCGTTTTAAGTTTAGTGGTTTTCAAAACCCTCCCTGTACAAATTTCACACAAATTTGTAAAAAGTTTTTGTAAAAATATAATCATATAAAAAAACGTTCATTAACACTTCTCCTGAAGTGTTGAAAACACCAAAAAAAATTAAAAACAATCAAAAACAAACTGTGAAGTTAAATTACTTCGTGTTCTTTAAGATTACAACCTGAAACAGTTGGTTTAAGGTAAGTTCTGACATTAAATTGTGAACTGAAGAGGAAACTTATTTACTTCCTCCCGCCAGCCTGCGAGTAATCTTAAATGGACGATTTCGGTTAACGAATCAGTTCCAAAAATATTTCCAAGTTTTCTGCACACACACCCATAAGCCTAAAGCAGTTTTTCAAATTAATTAATAAACCCATAATAAGTTCCCAAACTTAAGATTAAAACTTGCCTTTATATCCCTGTGAGTGGTGTACCTTTTTCAAAGAAGCCATTCACTTGTGATTTCTGGTTTAAGTTCATTGTGGTTTTGCCTCGATCTTATTTTGAAAAATTGTTTTTAGTGCATGCGCACTCGGTCACAAACAAAACGTAAACATCAGAAAAACGTACACGAGCTACGTTCTGACACACAAGAACCAAAGACCGAAATGGCCGCTGGGCCACCACCACCTTTACCACCCCCTGACCCTCCCAGGGATGAGCCAGCTCCCGATCTCCGAATGATGGAGGAGCTGTGCCAGCCTACCATGCAAGGGCGGGGTGGGCCTATTGCACCACTCACTATTGAGGCTACGGACTTTGGCCTCAAGCACCACATGATCCAACAAGTCCAAAATTCGTGTCAATTTCCCGGATTACCGGGTGACGATGCCAATAAGCATCTTGACAAATATCTCACGGTCACCCAAAGCATGAAACAGCATGGTGTCACGGATGATGCCCTTCGGCTGTACCTTTTCCCCTATTCTCTCACTCATCATGCCACTGCATGGTTTGACCGACTTCCAAAGAATTCTATTCGAACCTTTGATGAAATGGTAACCAAGTTTTTAGCAAAATATTTTCCACCATCCATGGTTACCAAGTTACGAAATGATATCAGCAACTTCCGGCAACGTTCCGATGAGTCTCTTTTTGAGGCTTGGGAGCGTTATAAGCTAGCTATTGATCGGTGCCCTAACCACAATATGTTGCAAGTTACCATCATAGATACCTTCTATAATGGTCTGACATTGAGGCACCGAGACATTCTCAATGCTGCTGCTGGTGGGACCTTTATGAAAAGGCGTCCCGAGGAGTGCTATGACTTAATCGAGAACATGACTGCCCATCATAACTTTTGGGATTCCTCTGCGGAGAGGGATGCGTCATGTCATTCAATTACTCCCTCATCATCATCTCCTGAAATAATTGCTCTTACCAAAAAGATGGATGATATTTCTACGGCTGTGTTGAGAATGAGCCAAACGATGCAAAATCAGGCTCAAAATCAACAAGTGAACGCCGTGGCCCGAAGTTGTGAAACTTGTGGGGGCCCTCATCTGTATTCCAAGTGTCCAGCTACTGCTGGCTTTCCTCAAGAGAACGTATATGCTGCTCACGGTTCCTACAACACGGGGGGTAATTCTTACCAACCGCAAGGGGACCGAAATCTCTTAAGCTATCGTTCCAACAATTTTCTCGGACCTCCAGGTTTTAACCAAAATCAAAACCGTAACGCGAATCAGAATTTTAACCAAGGTCAAAACGCAAATTTCCAAAACCCGAACCAAAATCAAGGCCAGTTTAATCAAAACAATTTTCAACATGGCAATCAAAACCAAGGTTTTCAAGGAAATTTTCAAAGAAACCAGAATCAAGGGAATTACAATCAGGGTAATTTCAATCAGATAAACACTTTTCAGGGTAACAACAATCAAAATCAAGGGAATTTTCAAAACAACCGTGTTCAAAATCCTCCTGTTCAAAATCAAAACGTTGTTCAACCCTCGTCTTCCTCCAATGCTGAATTTAAACAATTCATGAAAGCACAAGAAGAAACGAATCGGTTATTGCTTAGCACGATCTCTGAGCTTCAAAAGTCTTTAAATGATCGACCCTCGGGCCCGGGTACATTACCGAGCAACACGATCGCTAACACGAGGGGCGATGTCAAAGCGATCACCACCCGAAGTGGGGCATCTTACAATGGACCCTCGATTCCTTCTACCTCTTCTTCTCCTCCTAAGGTAGCGGAACGTGAACCTGAGGTTACTACGGACAAGGTACTTCCTACTAATAACGGAGGTATCAACAACGTACACCCTCAAGTTGTCCCGGTCCCGGCTCGTAAGCCGAAAGTTGTATTTGATCCCCCTGTGAGTTCTGATGAAATCCCAAAGAATGATCCTAAGCCGTCAATTCCATATCCTTCACGTTTGAATGATCAAAAGAACCGCGAAAAAGCTAACCATCAGATGGAAAAATTTTATCAAATTTTCCATGAATTACACTTTGATATTAGCTTCGCGGACGCTCTTCTTCTCATGCCTAAATTTGCTTCAACAATAAAAAATCTGATAAGCAACAAAGAAAAACTTTGTGAGATGGCAAAAACTCCTCTTAACGAGCATTGCTCAGCAGTGCTTTTGAAAAAGCTTCCCGAAAAGCTTGGAGATCCCGGGAAATTTCTCATTCTTTGTATTTTCCCGGGGATGGTTGAATGTTTTGCCTTGGCCGATCTTGGCGCAAGCATTAACCTGATGCCTTACACAGTCTGGAAAAGACTCTCACTTCCTGCTCTCACTCCGACTTGCATGACACTTGAGCTTGCAGACCGTACCATATCCCGTCCTCTCGGAATTGCCGAAGATATCTTCGTGAAAGTAGGAAAGTTCCATTTTCCGGCAGATTTCGTGATTGTTGATTTCGATGCTGACCCACGAGTCCCTCTCATTCTCGGGAGGGGATTCTTAAGAACGGGTCATGCTTTAATCGATGTATTCGAAGAAGAAATCACTCTACGTGTTGGTGGCGAAGCCATCACATTCAATCTTGACCAGACTTCAAGATATTCCTCCAACTATGACGCTGAAACGGTTAACCGAATTGACATCATCGATGTTGCTTCTGAGGAGTATTCTCAAGAAGTCCTTGGTTTCTCATCCAGTGGCAGTCTTTCTACTGACCCTATCATTTCTGACCCTTCCCCTTCCCTCACTCCGTTTGAGGGAAGTGACTTCCTTCTGGAAGAGGTCGAGGCATTTCTTGCTCAAGATAGCTCAATCCCAAGTGGGGTTGATGAAAACTATCTTGACCCGGAGGGGGACATTCTTCTCTTTGAAAGATTGTTAAATGACGATCCTTCACCCTCTCCGTCTCCAAAAATACTTCATAAAGCGGAAGTCAAAAATGTTGAAATAACTGAAGACTTTCCCGAGGTTGAGCTCAAGGACTTGCCTCCTCATCTAGAATATGCATTTCTGGAGGGTGATGATAAATTGCCCGTCATTATTGCTAAAGACTTAAAAGTTGAGGAAAAGGCAGCACTCCTAAAGGTTCTAAAATCACATAAACAAGCAATCGCTTGGAAACTCTCCGACATTAAGGGCATAAGCCCGAACTTTTGTACTCATAAAATCTTAATGGAGGATGACTTTAAGCCAGCAGTGCAGCAACAGAGAAGGGTAAATCCTAAAATCCACGAAGTTATCAAACAAGAAGTTCTTAAACTTCTTGATGCGGGATTGATTTACCCTATTTGTGACAGTCCTTGGGTTAGCCCAGTTCATTGTGTCCCTAAAAAGGGTGGCATTACCGTTGTCACCAAAGAGGATAACGAGTTGATTCCAACTCGTTTGGTCACGGGTTGGCGAATATGTATTGACTATCGAAAGTTAAATGAAGCCACCCGTAAAGACCATTTCCCTCTCCCTTTTATGGACCAGATGCTTGAAAGACTTGCGGGGAATGAATACTACTGCTTCCTCGATGGTTTTTCGGGTTACTTCCAAATCCCCATTGATCCCCAGGATCAAGAGAAGACTACCTTCACATGCCCCTACGGAACTTTTGCTTACAGGCGTATGCCTTTCGGCTTATGTAATGCTCCATGCACGTTCCAGAGGTGCATGATGTCTATTTTTTCCGACATGATTAGGAAAACTATGGAGGTATTCATTGATGACTTTTCAGTCATCGGGGATTCATTCCAGACCTGTCTCTCCCACTTGGAACAAATGCTTAAACGTTGCAAAGAAATGAATTTAAGTCTCAACTGGGAGAAGAGTTACTTTATGGTTAAAGAGGGCATAGTCCTCGGCCATAAAATCTCAAAGAACGGGATTGAGGTTGACAAAGCCAAAATCGATGTCATTGCTAAATTACTTCATCCCACCACCGTAAAAGGTGTTACGAGCTTTTTGGGTCATGCCGGCTTCTACCGTAGGTTTATCCAAGATTTTTCTAAGATTGCCCGGCCTATGACCCATCTCCTCGAGAAGGATGCTCCTTTCATCTTCTCTCCTGAGTGCATCGAAGCTTTTGAAACATTAAAGAAAAAGCTTACCGAGGCATCGATTCTTGTTGCCCCCGATTGGGACCTACCTTTTGAGCTTATGTGCGATGCTAGTGATTTTGCCATAGGTGCGGTCTTGGGGAAACGTAAAGCAAAATACTTTCAGCCTATACACTGCGCAAGTAAGACTATGACCGAGGCTCAAGGACATTACACCACCACTGAAAAAGAACTCCTAGCTGTGGTGTATGCCTTTGAGAAATTCCGGTCATACTTGATCCTGACCAAATGCGTGGTGTATACGGATCACTCGGCTTTGAAGTACCTATTTGCAAAGCAAGATGCAAAGCTGAGGCTTCTCCGTTGGGTTATCCTCCTTCAGGAATTTGATATCATTATTCGTGATAAAAAAGGAGCCGAGAACCTTGCTGCTGATCATCTCTCACGATTAGAAAACCCACATTAAGATGTATCCGAGAAACAAGAAATAAATGAATCATTCCCTCTCGAGACACTCAGTGCGGTTACTTTTCGTGGTGACTCTACTACCCCATGGTTTTCCGACTTTGCAAATTACCGTGCGGGTAACTTCATCGTGAAAGGGATGACGTCCTAACAGAAAAACAAAGTTTTTAAACACGTCAAACATTATTTCTGGGACGACCCCTTCCTCTTCAAAATCTGTGCCGATCAAGTCATCAGACGATGTGTATACGGACAGGAAGCCGCTGAAATTCTCAAGGCTTTCCATGCTGGACCCACCGGGGGCCACCATAGTCCTAACTACACCGCCAAAAAAGTGTTTGATTCCGGTTTCTATTGGCCCACGATCTATAAGGATGCCCACGAGTTAGTCAAAGCCTGTGATGCTTGTCAGCGTCACGGGAATATTTCACAAAAGAACGAAATGCCACAAAATGCTATTCAAGTTTGTGAAATCTTTGACGTCTGGGGCATTGATTTTATGGGGCCATTCCCATCTTCTCGTGGAAACAAATACATTCTCGTGGCTGTTGACTACTTGTCAAAATGGGTTGAGGCTAAGGCCTTACCCACTAATGATACCCGAGTTGTTGTGAAATTCTTGAAATCCCTCTTTGCTTGTTTTGGAACTCCACGTGCCATCATTAGTGATCGCGGTACTCACTTTTGCAATGATCAATTTGCAAAAGTCATGCTTAAGTACGGTGTTACTCATCGTCTTTCCACCGCGTATCACCCCCAAACAAGTGGGCAGGTAGAGGTTTCCAACCGTGGTATAAAACGGATTCTTGAGAGGACAGTAGGTGAAAACCGTGCTTCCTGGTCGGATAAACTAGATGATGCACTCTGGGCCTTCCGTACAGCTTACAAAACACCCATCGGGTGTACTCCATACAAGCTTGTATACGGGAAGGCGTGTCATTTACCGATCGAGCTCGAGCACAAAGCCTACTGGGCCTTGAAACATGCTAACTACGACCTTCATAAAGCGGGTGATCACCGTAAGGTTCAACTCAATGAATTAAACGAACTTCGTGATCAAGCCTACGAGAACTCTTTGATCTACAAAGAAAAGACAAAGAAGATTCACGACTCTAAAATTAAGAACCGAGTTTTCAACGTCGGTGACAGAGTCCTTCTTTTCAACTCAAGATTAAAGATCTTCTCGGGGAAATTAAAAACCCGATTGACTGGACCATTCACTATTGCTAAAGTATATCCATATGGGACTGTTGAATTATCTCAACCCGAAGGTCCCAACTTCAAAGTGAATGGTCATAGATTGAAACATTATTTTGGAGAGGACATACCACCCATGGTTGTCCCGGATCTCCAAACTTTCCCCATGGACCAATGAATTCGGGGATCGAGTCAAGCTAGTGACTCGGTGAACAAAAATTAGCAACATATATGGGTTTTCACCCGTATTTCTGACTTCTTTCTACTTTCTACCACCCTAGTGTGGGGGAGTGGCCGTCCCCCACCTGTTGAAAAGTAAATATGTTTCTTCAAAAAAAAAAAAAAAAAAGATTGTATGTACAGATAAATAAAGTGAAAAATAAAATCGATATTTCCACAGTTAGATTCAAATATTAGCTTTTTCCGTTCAGAGGTTCGGCATAATAGCCGGGACTTTGAATATTGAGGACAATATTCAGTTCTAGTGTGGGGGGGGGGGGGAAATTCTTACGAATTTTATCACAAAACTTTCTAAGTACCCCCATTTTTAGGCCTAAATTTTTCACTTTATTTCAAAATTTTTGTGGTAATCAGTCCGCCAAAGTCTAAATGACAAATGAATTGGCTAGTCCAGGAGCAAACGGCTCTTGGTAAAGACATCTCAAACCCGTTGATGGCTGGCAATTTGCCAAAAATTGTATGGTTCCTCAGTTCCCCCGCATCCTCATAAGCAAATGAGTTGACTAGCCCACAAGATTATGGCTTGTGGTAAAGGCCGTGGAAAATCCATAATTGGTAATCAGCTCACCAAGATGTTGACTTAGTCCATCAAGACGCTGGCTAGTCCAGAAGCAAACGGCTTTTGGTAAAGACAAAATCAAATCCGTTGACAGTTGGTGGTTTGCTCAAAATCACATGGTTATCAGGTGTGCCACAGTTCTTACACCTGGCTACTCCAGAAGTGATGGCTTTTGGTAAAGAGAATTTCAAATCCATCAAGTTTTTCTCAAAAGAAATGCTAGGGACTAGCAATGTTTTAGTGTGGGGGATTGATGAGTGTGTAAATACTCATCATTTTTACCATTTCTGAGCTGCCAAAACATCCAAAAATACTCAATAATGAATCAAAATAGTGAAAATATCCCAGGAAAGTGTTTTACATGTCTCAAATGCAAAAATACCAAAAACAGATGAAAAACGCACAAAGTTTGCATAATTGGCAGTTTCAGTCCCCCAACTTTCAAAAGTTGTCAAATCTAGTCCCTGGTCATTCTAAAAACTTGAAAAAGTCACCAAAGGTCCTTATAAATCAAAAAGTTACATAAATAGTCCTTTGGTGAAAACTTTCACAAAATGTCAAGTTTAGTCCCTGAACTTTGAAAATTGTCAAAAATGGTCCCTGGGATATGAAAACTTTGAGAAAAATAAATTTTGTCCTTGCACTAACCTTTTATGACAGGATTGGTCCTTGGTGGAAAGTTTGGTGAAAATTACACAAATGGTCCCTGAAGTTTGAAAGTTTGACGGTTTCAGTCCCTGGTGAAAATAAATCTGAAAAATCATCAAAGGACCTTTCACTATTCATGATGTGGCATAATACGCCCTTGGAAATAAATTGGAAGCATGCCAAATCCACACCTCAAACTTTGCAAAAATTACAAAAAAGGTCCTTGTGAAAATAAAACCAAAACCGGATCCTAACCTAAATAATACTACACCAAATCCAATCCAATACCTAGTCTAGCCCACCACCCATTTTTATCTTGGGCCCAAGTCAATAACAGCCCACCAAAACCCAAAATTATAAGCCGGGTCAAATGTTTGACCTGGTCAATACCAGTCAAACAACCAAACCACCTTATCTCCCCCGCTTTCCCTTTCCCACCAATACCACCATGGTTTTGCAGATACCACCACCACTTGCCCATCCCACTTTTTCAGCCCGATTGCGTAAATCTGAATTGTGAATACGTGCATATATATGTTATCTGATTTTTGTGAATATTATATCTGTGTACAAATACCAAAATAACAGTAGCAATATCAATCCCACATCATCCGGCTACTGTCCTCAGTGCCACTTTCTCATAAACGATTTCAAACGACACCATTTCAATCTCGCTGGGACTTTAACGACCCGGGAAAACACTATACTATCACCGGAGTATTGGTTCTAAGCTGTTTTTGATTTATTGACCTTGGTTAATAATAATCTGACGGTTTAGACCCAATCAAAATTTGGCACTAAAGTTGTGAGCAATAAGTGGAGAAAATGTGTTTACTTAGATATCACTACTCCCTAGACATCTTTTACACGTTAATTACTTGTTATAAATGCATGGATGACAGATCGTATTCCTTAATACCATTCATGGGGTGGCACACTTAACTCCCCAATTCTATGAGCTCTTATCTCCTCCTACACCATGCCCAACACAACTATAGGGATTGTAAACAGTGGCTCATGCATTAAATACAACCAATAAAGACCTAGTGCGCGTCGGTTCATGTTTCTTAAGACGTTCAAGCATGTTACCAATTGGAGATCTGCCAGTTTTCTTAAGCCTAACATATAAATCATTCATCCAAAACAAGTATAAACAAGTAATCAACACATAATTAACATCTAGGTTTCATTAGATCTAAGCAAACACAAGATAGATCTAGCCTAGCATGATGGAATTAAGACAAGAACAAGATATAGACAACCAACACATAGACATATTGATTGAATTGAAAGAACACTTATCTCAATTACACATGTAAAGTATTAAGGGCTTGGAACCCTTGAAAAACCTGTAAAATTCGCACCAAGTTCGTACTTAGGGTTTCTCCAAAACTTCTCTCTTAAATGTGAAAAATTAGAAAACTATATATAGGAAAAGGGGTCTGACGGCGTCAAGACAAAGCTTGTGACGCCGTCACCTCACCGCCAAAACTATTCTCGGATTGCCTTGATCTACATTTGACGCCGTCAAGACTTAATCATTTCCAGGCCGTCATGACTTTTACTCTTGACGCCCTACCTTCATGACGCCGTCAAATCTCTTCTGGATCGTCATGGAATTTTGCTCTTGACGCCGTCAGGGAGTTACTCTTGACGCCGTCACCTACTGTTCCCAGCATGGAAAATTAAGTCTTTGGCGTTTTCTTCACTTTTATGCTCTAAAAACGTCCGAATTGCTTCCTTTTCCAGATTTCACTCTCAAAGTACCTAAAATCACAAAAGGAACGATTTAGGGCAATATTTGATCAAATAAATTCGAATTCGGGCTTAAATGACCCCCTAAAAATGGATCATTTTTCGCCTCATCATATACCCTTTCACTTGAGATTTGCTTGTCCTCAAGCAAATGCGCTTTTATTCTACTCAAAAGACAAGTTAGGGGTCATTTAACACTAATATAAAAGTAATTACAACAAATAATCTTTCCACTAAAGACCAATAGACAAGCACGGAGGTCATACACAAGCACCTCACAAATAGTGTTTAGATACTCACATCTCTCGGGTGTAATATAGTGTAAATTACAATATGGAAACGGAAAATATCTCTCACTACCTGTCATAGCAAAATAGATTACCATAGGCTTGAGAAAGGATCAAACCTCCACCACATGGTGTAAGCACCTAGGATAAACTATCAAAGAGGTCTTTTAAAGGGTTGTAACGTTAGGTGTAGGGATATGAAATACACGGTTTTGTTGGATAAAGGAAGTTCTACTGGTGGCGAGTTAACAATCTTGGTCAATTACATATACAATATGGCGTTGCTAAGCGAAGACTAGACTCGACTTAAGCTAATAAATGAAAAATAACCAAAAACATAAAATAAACATAGAATGAAACGGGATGGTAGTCCGTATGTTTTTTCTCTTTTTCCTTTTTCTATTTTTTTTCTCTTTTTCTTGATTTTTCGATTTTTTTTTTTTTTTTTTTTTTCATACACTCTTACCCTACCATCCAAAATAATACATCATAGGGAATAAACATTTCCCTTACACTTGAATCTTTACATACTTTACAATTAACTAATCTAATGACTCGAATTAAGAAAATTAAAACACTTGAAGCACTTTTAAGATTAACGTACATATGGGGGTAATAAGTGATGTACTTCCCCATTACTCCATAAAATAAGTACTTACCCATGAGTCCCAATCGTCCCAAAACAATATGTACAAGGATATGACTCGACTTAGCAACCATGTAATCAATTAGATAGTTAACTTAGGGTTTAACAAATAACAATAATGCACTAAAAATGAGCGCATACACGGAAGGCTAAGGCGATTTGGTTGTACATTTAAGTGGGGTGTAACAAATTCTTCCTTTAAGTAAAATGCTTAAAGTTAGAAATGAAAAGATAGGCTCGGAGGGGTGTACTAGGGGTTTCGTGTACTAAAAATGAGTACAACGCTAAGGGTGTGGGAAAAATTAGTTGACTTAACTAGCCAAGTAATATGACTTAAATGGTCAAGTAATTATGATACGGGTTTAACACAAGGGTGATCCTAATGCCTCTTATCATGTAGTAAATCCTACCACACGAATGTAGTCTCACTAGCGGTCTCGGGATGCATCACTAACGCAAGTTCTAGAATCGAAATGCTACCGGTACACTCATAAGCACTAATAATAAATGTTTTTCCTATCAAATCTAAAGGCGAACCTCACATATTTGGGTGGAAAATTTTTCTGAAAGTACGGTTATGTGCTAGTCATACAATCTCCTATCCATGAGACGCTTGCTATGGCTAAAGTTTCACTCCTAAATGTTGTAAAAAATTTTAAATTTGGCGCTAAAATTGCACTAACAAGTATTTCTCATAGTTTTATTACACATCTACCATTAAACAAAACAAACTCAAGCGAAAGTGCATATGTAAGGTATCATCTTTTTACCCTCCCCTTACACTTAAGATGAACATTGTCCCCAATGTTCAAGTAAAGAATGTAAAAGTGAAAAAGTAAAGAGAATGAAATCAAATACTCCCCTGATTCGCTCGATATGGATAATAAGGTGGCCAGGTTAAATCTTCCTCCAAGAAAATGAACAATCAAAGCTTCCCTTCCAGAATATAAATCATCTTCTTGTCATACACAACCTGTAAAACCTGACAAAATAGACAAGACAACCTCGCGTAAAATCGGCGGCATCCTATATAAGCTACTAAATCCTAGAAAACAAGATAAGATATAATGCTTGTGGAATGAAGTTTGCAGATCTCCTGGATATTATAGAACTTAATAACTCACAAAAAACATAAGACTCCGTTAGAAAAACAAAACCGGTAAAATTTCCAGATTTTTACACTTGACGCCGTCAAGAGTAAACTCTTGACGCCGTCAGAAGTGATCTGCAGAAATTCTTATGTTAAGTTTCCGGAAAATTTCTGGAAAAACTTGGTCCTACTTCTTGGAAAATCCTGCAAAACTTCATTATGACTCAATACAAGCATTTGACTCTAGCAAATACGAATATACATGTTCACTTAATATTGTGGAGAATCATGATCGGTTTGTTTCTTAAAAACATATTTGGGGTTTCCCCTTACACTTATCTTTTGCAAAAATACTTTTAGGTGGAGTTAAGACTAGGCCAAAACAACAAAGTAAAGTATTTCCACTATTTAGTTTAGAAACATGATCTACCAACAATAAAAATAAAACATGTATACAGAAGCAAATAACAAACAAACAAATAAAATCACACAAAACATGGGTTGCCTCCCAAGAAGCGCTTTTCTTTATTTACGAGTCTTGTAGCTAGACTCAAGGTCATGGGTTACTACGTGATACGGGTGAGTTCCTCATTGAGGACATCTTTGGGATCAAACTTAGGTTTCAACTTCCTATCGGTTTCCTTAGTATGGTATGACCTTTCAAACTTTTCTCCATCCGGATCATACAGAGTCATTCTCATATGCCATGATCTGTCATCTTCTTTAGGTGGCTTGTCCCACCTCCATTTACACTTGTCTCCCTCTCTTTTCCATTTATTCCTTTCTATGTTGATGGGCATTACGCTTAAGAACTCAATCATCTTCCTAAAGACTAAGGGGTCCTCAAAGGGGTCTAGCTCTTCATCTCTAGCTATGAGTTGTTCTACCGAATGTGTCTTTTCGATGAAGTCTTTTTCTAGATAAAATGGGCATTGAGGTCCTATGAAGTTCCTTTCTATCCAAGGTCCATATCTAGACGGTCACCTATTCATCTCTACCCAATGCGGTGTCGGTTCATCATCACAATCATAACTATGCTTCTTAACATCGTACACCGACCAAGTATCGCCTTCACCTACCGCTATCTTAGATTCCTTACAATCTATCATGGCGCTAGCGGTTGCTAAAAATCCTCTTCCTACCAATAATGGGCATGTAGTGTCACTGACCATGTCTAGGACGTGAAAATCCGCAAATATAGTTAACTTTCCTACGTGAACAACTACATCCTTAATCATTCCAACCGGGTGGGCAATACTCCCATCCGCTAGCCCTATCAATACCTCCGTTTCCTTTAACTTTCTCAGCTTAAGAGCGGTGAATAAGGATAATGGAATCAAGTTGAGGCTTGACCCTAAATCGGCTAGTGTGTCGAAAGCTTCGGATCTTCCTATCTTACAAGGCAAAACAAATATACCCGAATCATCAAGCTTTTTAGGCAACTTGTTTTGAACGAAGGCGGTTCCATTTTTACCTAGCTTACACTTCTCATATTGTTCTAGGAGGGCACTATAGTAAGGAGCACGCACTAAGACATCAATGACGGGGCGTTCAAGGTGAAGTTCTTTGAATTCATCGTCAAGGTCTTGCGTAAGAGGTGTTTCAACTATGCTTTTGACCGGCTCTATAGTGGGTGTTTTATTTGATTGGTCCTTTTGGAGAACTTGGTTTTGTTTGAAACACGTGCTCGTGGATTTGATCGAGTAGTATTGTGGACACGAAGTGGGTGATGAAACTGAAGATATGGAATTAACGTTTAGTTTCGGATTCTTGATTGTGTCGCTTGGGAGTGCTCCCATTTCTCGGTCATTGAGAACCTTCAACAATGCGTCAATTCGAGTGGTCATCTCGCTTTGGTTTTGTTTGAAATCGGCTTCAAACTTAGATATGCGAGCTTCTTGAGATGCCATGAACTTAGACATCAACCCTTCAAGGTTGTTGGTACTACCAAAGTTGTTAGAAGGATTGTTGGTGAAAGTACGGTTGGAGGGTGGATCGGTTGGTTGGTAACGATTAGGTGGGTTGGAAGAATTGGGTTGATTTTGTTTCCACCTAAGGTTTGGGTGATTTTTCCAAGAGGGGTTGTATGAATCACCGTAAGTGTTTGGCTCGGGCTTGAAAGTGTACCACTTATCTCCCGCTTTGTCGGTACGCGTGGATGCGTAGTCCGAAAAAGCTGTTCTGGGGAGTTCCACACAATCACGAGTGTCGTGGGGACCACTACATAATTCGCATGAAGAAGTGATTTTGTTCACTTGGCTTGAAGGCTTAGGAGCTTCGTAAGATTTCATGAGAAACTTGACTTGGTCCTCAAGTTCCATGATCCTACGGTCGGGAGTGCTAGAATTGTTCGAAGGCAAAGATATTGCCTTGACCGTTTTGTTCAAGTCACGGGGATCATTCCAACTTTCGTTGTCATAGAGAGCAAGATCTTCTATGAGTTCCCATGATTGTTCCGCACTAAGATCACGTAGCTTACCACCGGCCGATTGGTCAATGGCTCGCCTCGTGGAGATGTCGATATGGTCATAAAAGATTTGGACTTGGAGCCAAAGATCTATGCCATGATGAGGGACTTTTTGGAGTAAGTCCTTGAAACGAGTCCATGCTTCATAAAGAGATTCATTTTGACGTTGTTGGAACATCAAGATGTCATTTCTAAGCTTAGTAGTTCTCCCCGGTGGGAAAAATTGAGCAAGGAAACGAGTGGTGAGATCATCCCATGTGGTGATGGATCCCGCGGGTAAACGCTCAAGCCATTGACTAGCTTGATCCCGTAGAGAGAATTGGAATAGGCGTAATCGGGTTGTCTCTCTAGTTTCAACATCTAGGTCTATGGAATCTACGATTTTGAGGAAGTCCTTAAGATGTTGGTTTGGATCTTCGGAACGAAGTCCATGGAATGCACATCCGCTTTGCACCAACCGGATGGTGTCGGATCGCAAGGGGGTCACATTGGCTCCGGTGAGCTCAATGGTGTTTCGGTAGCCTTGATGGCTAGGTCGGGAATACTCTCCTAAGGTTCGAGGCCTAAGGGGTTCTAATGGTGGGTTTTGTTGTGGTGGGATGACGGGTTCAAAGATGTTCCCGTTGTCCATGATGTCGGGTGGTTACGAACAAAGGCACAAAGAAATAAGATAGACTAAAGAAAACCTAAAAATAAAAATAAAAATAAAAATAAAAATAAAAATAAAAATAAAAATAAAATCTTACTAGAAAGGAATCTAGCAAGTAGACCTAATAAAAAGAAATTCTAACCTAGACAATAACTATTCCCCGGGCTGCGGCGCCAAAAACTTGATGCATGGGAATCGCAACAGGCTTTACCTCTCGAGGGATCTCGAGAAGCTTACAACCCCCACCAGGCAGTGTACCTGATCGTTGTAGTATAGTATAGTGACAAGTACCGGGGGATTGATCGTTCAGCTTAGGAATAGTGTCGCTAGGATTAGAAAGCCTAAATACTAGTTCTAAAGGTGAGGGATGACTATTTTTGTGTTTTTATATTTTTTAGAAAGCAATTAAAATCTCGGGTTTGAAGGATTTGGGCGGAATTAGTTGCTAATCAACTAACCCAATACTAAAGATGCAATCAAAATAAAATACTAAAAATGAAAACAAACTAAATTATACTAAAGTTGTGAGCAATAAGTGGAGAAAATGTGTTTACTTAGATTTCACTACTCCCTAGACATCTTTTACACGTTAATTACTTGTTATAAATGCATGGATGACGGATCGTATTCCTTAATACCATTCATGGGGTGGCACACTTAACTCCCAAATTCTATGAGCTCTTATCTCCTCCTACACCATGCCCAGCACAACTATAGGGATTGTAAACAGTGGCTCATGCATTAAATACAACCAATAAAGACCTAGTGCGCGTCGGTTCATGTTTCTTAAGACGTTCAGGCATGTTACCAATTGGAGATTTGCCAGTTTTCTTAAGCCTAACATATAAATCATTCATCCAAAACAAGTATAAACAAGTAATCAACACATAATTAACATCTAGGTTTCATTAGATCTAAGCAAACACAAGATAGATCTAGCCTAGCATGATGGAATTAAGACAAGAACAAGATATAGACAACCAACACATAGACATATTGATTGAATTGAAAGAACACTTATCTCAATTACACATGTAAGGTATCAAGGGCTTGGAACCCTTGAAAAACCTGTAAAATTCGCACCAAGTTCGTACTTAGGGTTTCTCCAAAACTTCTCTCTTAAATGTGAAAAATTAGAAAACTATATATAGGAAAAGGGGTCTGACGGCATCAAGACAAAGCTTGTGACGCCGTCACCTCGCCGCCAAAACTATTCTCGGACTGCCTTGATCTACATTTGACGCCGTCAAGACTTAATCATTTCCAGACCGTCATGACTTTTACTCTTGTAGCCCTACCTTCATGACGCCGTCAAATCTCTTCTGGATCGTCATGGAATTTTGCTCTTGACGCCGTCACCTACTGTTCCCAGCATGGAAAATTAAGACTTTGGCGTTTTCTTCACTTTTATGCTCCAAAAACGTCCGAATTGCTTTCTTTTCCAGATTTCACTCCCAAAGTACCTAAAATCACAAAAGGAACGATTTAGGGCAATATTTGATCAAAAAAAATCGAATTCGGGCTTAAATGACCCCCTAAAAATGGATCATTTTTCGCCTCATCATATAGTTGCGTGGATGACGGATTGTATTCCTTAATACCATTCATGGGGTGGCGCACTTAATTCCCCAATCCTATGAGTGCCTACTTCACTCCTATGTCAAGCCAGCTAAGAAGCTCCTAACATGGGATCATTAGAATTTACTCATGCATTAAATACAACCAATAAAACCTAGTACACGTCAGCTCATGTTTCCTAAGACGTTCAAGCATGTTACCAATTGGAAGTCTGCCAGTTTTCTTAAGCCTAACATCGAATTAATTCATCCAATACAACCATAAACAAGTAATCAACACATAATTAACATCTAGGTTTCATTAGATCCAAGCAAACACAAGATAGATCTAGCCTAGCATGATGGAATTAAGACAAGAACAAGATATAGACAACCAACACATAGACATATTGATTGAATTAAAAGAATACTTATCTTAATTACACATGAAAGGTATCAAGGGCTTAGAACCCTTGAAAAACCTGTAAAATTCGTACCAAGTTCGTACTTAGGGTTTCTCCAAAACTTCTCTTTTTTTAATGTGAAAATTAGAAAACTATATATAGAAAATAGGGTCTGACGGTGTCAAGACAAATTTTGTGACGCCGTCACCTCGCCGCCAAAATACTTCTCGGACTGCCTTGATCTACTTTTAACGCCGTCATGTGTTAGCATTTTCCAGGCCGTCATGCATTTTACTCTTGACGCCCTACTTCATGACGCCGTCAATTCTGTACTAGGTCGTCATGGAAATTACTCTTGACGCCGTCAGAAATTTCTTTTTGACGCCGTCACCTACTGTTCCCAGCAAGGAAAATTAAGACTTTGGTGTTTTCTTCACTTTTATGCTCCAAAAACGTCCGAATTGCTTCCTTTTCTAGATTTCACTCCCAAAGTACCTAAAATCACAAAAGGAACGATTTAGGGCAATATTTGATCAAGTAAAGTCAATTCCGGGCTTAAATGACCCCCTAAAAGTGGTTCATTTTTCGCCTCATCATATACCCTTACACTTGAGATTTGCTTGTCCTCAAGCAAATGCGCTTTTATTCTGCTCAAAATACAAGTTAAGGGTCATTTAACACTAATATAAAAGTAATTACAACAAATAATCGTTCCACTAAAGACCAATAGACAAGCACGGAGGTCATACACTAGCACCTCACAAATAGTGTTTAGATACTCACATCTCTCGGGTGTAATAAAGTATAAATTTCAATATGGAAACGGAAGATATCTCCCACTACCTGTCATAGCAAAATAGATTATCATAGGCTTAGGAAAGGATCAAACCTCCACCACATGGCGTAAGCACCTAGGATAAACTATCAAAGGGGTCTTTTTAAAGGGTTGTAACGTTAGGTGTAGGGATATGAAATACACGGTTTTGTTGGATAAAGGAAGTTTTACTGGTGGCGAGTTAACAATCTTGGTCAATTACATGTACAATGTGGCGTTGCTAAGCCAAGACTAGACTCGACTTAAGCTAATAAATGAAAAATAACAAAAACATAAAAATGAACATAGAATAAAAAGGGATGGTAGTCCGTATGTTTTTTTTTTTTTTTTTTCTCTTTTTCTATTTTTTTTCTTGTTTTTTCGATTTTTTTTTTGACAACCACTCTTACCCTACCATCCAAAATAATATATCATAGGGAACGAACATTTCCCTTACACTTGAATTTTTCCATACTTTACAATAAATTAATCTAATGACTCGAATTAAGAAAATCAAAACACTTGGAGTACTTTTAAGATTAACGCACAAATGGGGGTAATAAAATGATGTTCTTCTCCGTTACTCCATAAAATAAGTACTTTACCCATGAGTCCCAATCGTCCCAAAACAATATTTACAAGGATATGACTCGACTTAGCAACCATGTAATCTATTAGATAGTTAACTTAGGGTTTAACAAATAACAATAATGCATTAAAAATGAGCGCATACACGGAAGGCTAAGGCGATTTGGGTGTACATTTAAGTGGGGTGTAACAAATTCTTCCTTTAAGTAAAATGCTTAAAGTTAGAAACGAATAGATAGGCTCAGAGGGGTGTACTAGGGGTTTCGTGTACGAAAAATGAGTACAACGCTAAGGTGTGGGAAAAATTAGTTGACTTAATTAGCCAAGTAATATGACATAAATGGTGAAGTAATTATGATACGGGTTTAACACAAGGGTGATCCTAATACCTCTTATCATGTAGTAAATCCTACCACACGAATGTAGTCTCACTAGCGGTCTCGGGATGCATCACTAACGCAAGTTCTAGAATCTAAATGCTACCGGTACACTCATAAGCACTAATAATAAATGCTTTTCCTATCAAATCTAAAGGCGAACCTCACATATTTGGGTGGAAAAGTTTTCTGAATATACGGTTATGTGCTAGTCATACAATCTCCTATCCATGAGACGCTTGCTATGGCTAAAGTTTCACTCCTAAATGTTGTAAAAAAAATTTAATTTAGCACTAAAATTACACTAACAAGTATTTATCATAGTTTTATTACACATCTACTATTAAACAAAACAAACTCAAGCGAAAGTGTACATGTAAGGTATCATCATTTTATCCTCCCCTTACACTTAAGATGAACATTGTCCCCAATGTTCAAGTAAAGAATGTAAAAGTTAAAAAGTAAAAAGAATGAAATCAAATACTCCCCTGATTCGCTTGGTATGGATAATAAGGTGGCCAAGTTAAATCTTCCTCCAAGAAAATGAACAATCAAAGCTTCCCTTCCAGAATATAAATCATCTTCTTGTCATACATAACCTGTAAATCCTGAGAAAACAAACACAAAAACAACCTCACGTAAAATCGGCGGCATCCTATATAAGTTACTAAATCCTAGAAAACAAGATAAGATATAATGCTTGTGGAATGAAGTTTGCAGATCTCCTGGAGATTATAAAACTTAATAATTAACAAAAACCATAAGACTCCGTTAGAAAAACAAAACTGGTAAAATTTCCAGATTTTTACACATGACGCCGTCAAGAATTAATTCTTGACGAGGTCAGAAGTGACCTGCAGAAATTCTTATGTTAAGTTTCCGGAAAATTTCTGGAAAAGCTTGGTCCTACTTCCTGGAAAATCCTGCAAAACTTCATTATGACTCAATACAAGCATTTTACTCTAACAAATACGAATACACATGTTCATTTAATATTGTGGAGAATCATGATCAGTTTGTTTCTTTAAAACATATTTGGGGTTTTCCCCTTACACTTATCTTTTGCAAAAATACTTTTAGGTGAAGTTAAGACTAGGCCAAACAACAAAGTAAAGTATTTCCACTTTTTAGTTTAGAAACATGATCTAGCAACAATAAAAATAAAACGTGCATACGGAAGCAAATAACAAACAAAAAAAAAAATAAAATCACACAAAGCATGGGTTGCCTCCCAAGAAGCGTTTGTTTTTGTTCGAGTCACGAGCCTGACTCTACCCTTATTTAACGGAAATAGGGGAGGTTTTCCCTACACTTAGGATTAAGTGCGGGTGGAAGTAGCGATACACACCCTTAGGGTGGAAATATGCCATGTGAGGAAATAGTGGTGGATGAATTATATGCTCAAAGGGTTGTGCTCCTATCATCATAACCTTACCTAATTCAATTGGGTTAGTGGGCGGATTAAGATTTTCTCTTAGAAAGGGATCATCTTCTATCAACTTCGAGAGACTCCTAGTTGGGAATCTATCTTGACCTAATAAACCCGGTTTAAACCCATAATGTTTCTTGTGATCAATCATAAATGGGTGATGTAAGTATGTAAGGTCATTTTCCACTCCTATGTCAGCTTCCTCTCTACAAGGCTTAGAGTCTACTACCTTTATCCTAAGACTACCCGGACTATATAGTTTGATGGGTGGATCGGAACGTATTTCAATTCCTAAATTTTAATCCAAGAATGGAAGATTAGGTAACGGTTTTGGTTGAGGCTCCGGTTCATCAAAACTAGGAACTTCCCTAGAACTAAGAGTAAGGTTATCATTATATGTATTCAAACCTATATTCTCTAGTTGTGTTTGGTTCAAAGGTTTTACTTCTATTGGAGTTCCTATAGTCTCTTCTACTTCTTCCGAGTAAGTCACGGGTGGTATGTGTGCCTCAAATGATGGTAAGACTTGTGGGGTACTTAGTGAGCTTATGTTATTTACTACATCATTCCCTGTGTCACGATCACCTATATCCTCAACATGTGTTTTATTATAATCTAACCCTAACATTTTCCCAAGTATCTCACGTGCTTCTCTAGGCATCTCAACTTCTATATCCGAATCATAAGGATCATCCTCAATATTCTGACTACTATATACAAATTGCCAAAAAGATTCATCATCAGTTTCTTGAGATTCATCATCATCGATCATAAAACCTAGGTCTTTTTGATCAATGTGATCATGTTCAGCTAAATCCTCCATCACATCAAGGTCACCTATGTGTTCATCCTGTATTATGGTAGTGCCTAACCATGACATGCAGCTAGGTGGCTCATACGAAACTATCCTAGGTGAAGGCTCATATGGTGCATAGGTTTCACTAAGTGAGGCATTTTGAGGGGTTGATGGAGCTCCTAAGGTGAATTTGTTAAAAGTCTTACGCACTTGGCCTCTTTTCTTAAAGTACTCAATAAAATCAATATAAGATCCTGTCCTCCTCATTTCATTCGTCCATCTTGGTATATCCAAACTGGTGTAATTATATTTTTTCTGGTAAAACTCTAGTGTCGGACTTGGTGGATTCACGTTCTCCATAGTGGTGAACGGAAGAGTCGATGGAAAGGTTTTTACAAACAAAGACACAAAGAAAAGATAGACTAAAGAAACCTAAAAATAAAAATAAAATCTTACTAGAATGGCATCTAGCAAGTAGACCTAATAAAAAGAGATTCTAACCTAGACAATAACTATTCCCCGGCAACGGCGCCAAAAACTTGATACGTGGGAATCGCACCAGGCTTTACCACTCAAGGGATCATGAGAAGCTTACAACCCCCACCAGGCAGTGTACCTGATCGTTGTAGTATAGTATAGTGACAAGTACCGGGGGATTGATCGTTCAGCTAGGAATAGTGTCGCTAGGATTAGACAACCTAAATACTAGTTCTAAAGGTGAGGGATGATTCTTTTTGTATTTTTATATTTTTTAGAAAGCAATTAAAAATCTCGGGTTTGAAGGATTTGGGCGGAATTAGTTGCTAGTCAACTAACCCAATACTAAAGATGCAATCAAAATAAAATACTAGAAACGAAAATAAACTAAATTAACTAAGGTTGTGAGCAATAAGTGGAGAAAATGTGTTTACTTAGATTTCACTACTCCCTAGACATCTTTTACACGTTAATTACTTGTTATAGTTGCGTGAATGACGGATTGTATTCCTTAATACCATTCATGGGGTGGCGCACTTAATTCCCCAATCCTATGAGTGCCTACTTCACTCCTATGTCGAGCCGGCTAAGAAGCTCCTAACATGGGATCATTAGAATTTACTCCTGCATTAAATACAACCAATAAAACCTAGTGCACGTCAGTTCATGTTTCCTAAGACGTTCAAGCATGTTACCAATTGGAAGTCTGCCAGTTTTCTTAAGCCTAACATCGAATTCATTCATCTAATACAACCATAAACAAGTAATCAACACATAATTAACATCTAGGTTTCATTAGATCCAAGCAAACACAAGATAGATCTAGTCTAGCATGATGGAATTAAGACAAGAACAAGATATAGACAACCAACACATAGACATATTGATTGAATTAAAAGAATACTTATCTTAATTACACATGAAAGGTATCAAGGGCTTAGAACCCTTGAAAAACCTGTAAAATTCGTACCAAGTTCGTACTTAGGGTTTTTCCAAAACTTCTCTTTTTTTAATGTGAAAATTAGAAAACTATATATAGAAAATAGGGTCTGACGGCGTCAAGACAAATTTTGTGACGCCGTCACCTCGCCGCCAAAATACTTCTCGGACTGCCTTGATCTACTTTTGACGCCGTCATGTGTTAGCATTTTCCAGGCCGTCATGCATTTTACTCTTGACGCCCTACTTCGTGACGCCGTCAATTCTGTACTGGGTCGTCATGGAAATTACTCTTGACGCCGTCAGAAATTTCTTCTTGACGCCGTCACCTACTGTTCCCAGCAAGGAAAATTAAGACTTTGGCGTTTTGTTCACTTTTATGCTCCAAAAACGTCCGAATTGCTTCCTTTTCCAGATTTCACTCCCAAAGTACCTAAAATCACAAAAGGAACGATTTAGGGCAATATTTGATCAAATAAAGTCAATTCCGGGCTTAAATGACCCCCTAAAAGTGTTTCATTTTTTGCCTCATCAATTGCTTAAGTTGCCTTATTACCACGTCATGACAAGTCCCCTTTGTTATCATGGACCGTTAGTTCATCTACAAGCGAAAGTGGGTGAATAGATCTATTGATGGTGACTCCTCCATCCATGTTTGGGTTGCTCTAACAGAATTACGGATGCATCTCATGTCTAATATATTAGAGTGTCTGGTAAACACTCATTTGGGGCCAAGTAACTATGTCTAGCTTCGGGGTCATGAGCTTAAGAGTCAATGTAGCTTTCTTTATGACATTTTGTCACTTTACTTTAATTATGGCTAATGTACATCCGATTTAACTTATAAACCTGTGATTTCTCACCAACTTTATGTTGACTGTTTTAGCAATGTATTTTCAGGTAACTAAGGTTTATCCCTCATGGCATGCATGGAGTCATTTTAGTGAGTAGCAAGGATGAAGCGTCTCATTTTGGATTTTCATGCACTGATATATTATCGTTTGATTGTACCAAACTTATTTCCTTAAACTTTTCAAGACTTTGGGACCTATGCTTTGTAACCCTGAATGTTTTTAAATAAATCAAACGATGTATTTTTAAAACGACACTTTAGGTCGTTCAATATAACTGTAACTGTGGTGCTATGACCGTCACCCCCAGGTATTCCATTCCGCTGCCGTTCAGGTATTTTGGGGGTATGACAAAAACTTTGTATTGCAGCCTTGCTGATAAGCTTAGAAGCTACTGGAAGCCGCCTTTTAAATTTTCAGTATACCAGTAAGGCAACAAATAAGGTAATCTAACAGGCCATTTTTGATTTTTGTTTTGGTTAATCAAAATACAAATGCGAGCTAAGTACTTGCAGGCCATAGCCCGAACCTTGCAGAAATGAAACGCAAGCTGGAGGCGAAAAGGTGACAGTTATCACAAATGCCTAATGAGGCTATCAACATCTATGTAGCAAAATTAAAATTTTAGCTGCCACTTTATTAACCGTTTAATAAGGTTCGTTGGTTGTATCATTTTTTTACCAGCTTTGTAAATAGCTAATGTATTTGTGAAAATAAAAATGGGCCTTCACATAATGAGATAAAAGAACGTTTGAATAGATCTGAGTTATGCATTTGTAAGTTACTTGATGTTGGGATGGTTTATGAGTTCCTTTAGTTTATAATAGAACGTTGGATGGTGTGTGATGAGTGCTCAAACACTCATCATTTTTGTCGTATTTAAACTGCCAAAACATCCGAAAACACTCAGAAATGCATCAAAATACTGAAAATATCCCAGGGATTGTATTTTATACGTTTCAGATGCAAAATAAGTAAAAACAATGAAAAATGAACAAAGTTTACACAATTGGCAGTTTCAGTCCCCCAACTTTCAAAAATTTACAAAACTAGTCCCTGAGCATTTGTTTTGAAAGGAAAGTCAACCAAAGGCATTTAAAAGTCAAAAATTATCAAAATTAATCCTTAGGTGAAAACTTTGGAAAAATTACACTTTTGGTCCCTGTAGTTTGGAAATTGTCAAAATCAGTCCCTGGGTGCTTTTAAAATGGAAAATATATTTTGTGGACCTTATGATTTTGGAATGTGGTAAACTTGGTCCCTGGATTAACTTTGGAAGGGTGGAAATTTTGGTCCATGAAAATCAGCAAAGTTGCAATTTTGGTCCTTGTGAACTAAATAACAAACGGACCCTTAATATTACCACCTAAACCAAACTACCCAAATCCACCCCAACCCTGATCCAATCCAAATCCATTTCCTAGGCCCAAATCAACCAAAGCCCAAATCCACCCAAACCACCCCAACGTTTTAATAATAAACCGGGGTCAAACAACAAAGTGAACCCCTCCCCCCCCCCCACCCTTGCCGCCATAACCAAACAACACACAGCCTCCACTCCTCTGCAAATCCCAACATTTATGTCCCCTCCCCTCCTCTCCTACCTAGCCACCCTACACCACTTCACAAAGTCAACCCCAAACCTAATTATTACCCCATCCCCTCCAACTCAGAAAACCACTACAATTGGTACATAAAAACAAGTCTAGGGCTGAGGAGAAGTGGAAGCCAATCAAATAGCTGGGATGTTGCTCCAAGGGGACAAAGACAACAGATGTATCACACCAGACAAAGAGCACAAAAGGAAAAAGTCTCCCCCTGGTTCCAGTTTCTTTTGTTTTTCTTAGTATTTATAATAAGTCAATTGTAAGTCTGTGATGGCATGTAGTTTTAGTAGTAATTTTTAATTTAAGCAAAGTAATTTTCTTAATGTAACTCAGTTCTTAGTGTAATTTGTAAACTTTTAAATATCAATTCAAGTGTTTTTTCCTTTAAATTCCAAGTCTGTGACTTTCAATTTCATGTTTTTTTCTTACTTAAAGCTGTTATTGTTGCATCAATGATTTTATAAATTCACTTCTGTTCTCAGTAGTCAAAGAAAACACACAAAAAAAGGAGTTAAATAAGAAAAAGAGAAAAATAGAAAATATAAGAAATCAAAAGAAGAATAAGGATGAAGGTCATAGGATTGCTGATACAGAAGGAAAAAGATGCAAGGAGTATGGTCTAGTGCTCAGGGGAGCATAGGATAAGGTCCTTGGTTCTGGTTCACTGTGGCTTGCATTTTGGATAGCTTGTAAGATCCTTTCATAATATATTTTCTTTTTTGCACAATTAGTGATAACCTGTTGTAGTTGTAAGTTGTGGTTTATTTGTGTTCCTATAGGTTCAATGCATGTTAGTTTAACCTTATCTTGTAGTTTCCTAGCCTTAGTTACTCAACTGTTTCATTAAAATACAAAGTCAATTTTTATAGGGGGTGTTTGTATTTGCTATATCCACTGTGGTATTGGTTGTTTCAAGTTTTGTTCTTGTTTGATACTTATCATATAAGAGTCTATTAACTCAGAAAAACCAACAAATTCAATCCCTACTTGTTAGAAAGTCAAAACAACTTGGAACCTCACTTTATCTGTCATCTGTTTATCTTGTGTGTTCCATGAGCTTGCTACTGAGTTCATATGTTGTTATTATTGCTCAACCTAGTCTCAATTAAGTGTAAAATATCATAATAAGTCCTTAGGGTCAGATCAAATCTCACTTAAGTCAACTGAGAAGGATAACTCAAAAAAGTCAAAACTTGCATACTCCAGAGTTGAGACAGATTTCAAAAGGATTTTTAGGATTCAATTTGGTTTAGAAATTGATAAACATTGTTGATTTCTAATCTCTGGTAGCTTGTCTCTCATTATCAAAAAGAATTTTGAATTTTGGAAACCATTTGGTCATTGAAAGTTGTCCTTGAAATAGCCTGTTTGAATGTGTGAGCGCCCTGCACCTTAAACTCTTCAGGTTGACCCATTTTTCCAGGATCTTCATATGGTTCATTTGTAGGAATTGAAGTTTGAAATTTGGTGATTTGTGTACCCACTTAGGTTGCCTTGATAGCGGTATGCTTAGTTTCTATTGCGTAGCTTATTTGTTTAGCTTATTCAGCTTGATTAGTGGGCTGTGTGAACCAGTTGGTCTGAGCTTGACCAAGTTAGTGATATTCATTCATTATAGCTTCACCTTGTTACTTAGCTTAGTTTTTGCTTGTTCTGAGTAGATTAGGCCTATTAGTGCTAGTTTGAGCTTATAGGTGGCCTTTGATAAGCTTTCTTGTCCATTCTTTGCCCCTGCTAGCTTCACACTTGACTGCCATTAGATCAGTCCTTGTAGCCATCTTCACAAACTCATACATAGCCTATTACTTGAGCTTATCCAGAGCTTTATGGCTCTTTGGGAAGATTGACTAGCAAGCTTGTGGATTCCAAGCTTCTTTTGTGCCCTTGAGCTTGTTTGATAAGCCATTTTTGGCCTGCATTTTCTCTCTTAGGCCTGCCTAGATTTGGAACCACTTATTTTGCTTAACCTGCTTGTTTAGTGTGTAACTTGTTAGTTTTAGCTCATATTCATTTACTTCAATATGGTTGTAACTTGTTTCCATCATAGTTTCTAGCTGTTAGCTTATTTGGTAGCTTTTTGTACATTGAAAAATCCATCGAAAGGCCTTATATACAACCTGTTGAGCTTATTGAGTTGCACAGGGCTTATTTCTAAGCTTCTAGAAAAGTGCCTTCACAAAAAGTGTTTATTTTTAGTAGTAAATCAGTTGTATAAAAGAAAAATTAGAAAAAGATAAAAAAATAGAAAGTGATAGCTTCTATTTAAGCACTTTTGGCTTATTTTCTGCTTATTTATAAGCAACAACTGTTTTTAAATTTTTCCTAGGCTTCTGTAATCATAATAGATTTTTAGTAATTTTTTCTGATTTTTCCTTGATCATTTAGTATTTTTTATAATTTAGTTTAATTTAAATCAATTAAATAATTAGTTTTTAATTATTAATAATTAATTAAAAAGTAGGAAAAAGTTTTTCTGTTTTAAAATTACTTTTATAATATTTTAGATTTTTCTAAATTCAATTTTCATTTTTCTAGTTAAATTTTATAATTATTTGTAATTTAGGATAATTTAGTTAATTAAAAAGTAATTAATAATTAGATATTAATTAATAGTAATTAATTAAATAGTTGTAAAAATAATTTTAATTTTCTAAAAATTTTCTTATAACATTAGGATTGTAAAAATATAATTTTCACGTTCGTAGGACTTTGTTTACCCCCGTTTCACTTTTTAATTTGCGCGTTCGCGTTATTTTAAACTCAAACGCGCGTTTTTAGGTTAAATTACGTTTTTAGGTTATTTGATAATCAGTAATTGTTAATAAAGTGTTTCTAAGTTGTTTTCCATTATAATCTCGTAGTCTAACCATAATAATCCAATTCCGGACCTTCCTGATTAATCACCCGATCATTTAAAACGTTCACAAATACAATTGCACGCCTCATCGGGACATAACGACCCGGGGATTCCCTAAACTTCTTGGTTAGTTGGTTTTTGATGTTTGACTTGGTTGACTGATGAGGAGAAAAATTAACCACTTTTAGGGGGTCATTTAAGCCGGAATTGGAATTTATTTGATCAAATATTACCCAAAATCGTTCCTTTTGTGATTTTAGGTACTTTGGGAGTGAATTCTGGAAAAGAAGGCATTTTGGACGTTTTTGGAGCATAAAAGTGAAGAAAACGCAAAAGTCTTAATTTTCCTTGCTGGGAACAGTAGGTGACGGCGTCAAGAAAGAATTTCTGACGGCGTCAAGAGTAATTTCCATGACGACCCAATACAAAATTGAAGGCGTCACGAAGTAGGGCGTCAAGAGTAAGATGCATGACGGACTTGAAACACATAACACATGACGGCGTCAAAAGTAGATCAAGGTAGTCCGAGAAGTATTTTGGCGGCGAGATGACGGCGTCACCAAATTGGTCTTGACGCCGTCTGACCCTATTTCCTATATATAGTTTTCTAATTTTTTTCACAATAAGGGATTGGAGAAACCCTACGGCCGAACTTAGTACGAATTTTACAGGTTTTTCAAGGGTTCTCAGCCCTTGAACCCTTTCATGTGTAATTGAGATAAGTGTTCTTTTAATTCAATCAATATGTCTATGTGTTGGTTGTCTATATCTTGTTCTTGTCTTAATTCCATCATGCTAGGCTAGATCTATCTTGTGTTTGCTTGGATATAATGAAACCTAGATGTTAATTATGTGTTGATTACTTGTTTATGGTTGTATTGGATGAATGATTTCGATGTTAGGCTTAAGAAAACTGGCAGATCTCCATATGGTAACATGTTTGAACGTCTTAGGAAACATAAACTGACGTGCACTAGGTTTTATTGGTTGTATTTAATGCATGAGTAAATTCTAATGATCCCATGTTAGGAGCTTCTTAGCCGGCTCGACATAGGAGTGACGTAAGCACTCATAGAATTGGGGAATTAAGTGCGCCACCTCATAAATGGTATTAAGGAATACAATCCGTCATCCACGCAACTATAACAAGTAATTAACGTGTAAAAGATATCTAGGGAGTAGTGAAATCTAAGTAAACACAACTTCTCCACTTATTGCTCACAACCTTAGTTTAATTTAGTTTATTTTCATTTCTAGTGTTTTATTTTGATTGCATCTTTAGTATTGGGTTAGTTGACTAGCAACTAATTCCGCCCAAATCCTTCAAACCCGGGATTTTTACTTGCTTTCTAAAAAATTATAAAAATACAAAAATAATCATCCTTCATCTTTAGAACTAGTATTTAGGTTTTCTAATCCTAGCGACACTATTCCTAGCGGAACGATCAATCCCCCGGTACTTGTCACTATACTATACTACAACGATCAGGTACACTGCCTGGTGGGGGTTGTAAGCTTCTCAAGATCCCTTGAGAGGTAAAGCCTGGTGCGATTCCCACGTATCAAGTTTTTGGCGCCGCAGCCCGGGGAATAGTTATTGTCTAGGTTAGAATCTCTTTTTATTAGGTCTACTTGCTAGATGCCATTCTAGTAAGATTTTATTTTTATTTTTAGGTTTTTTTAGTCTATCTTATTTCTTTGTGTCCTTTGTTCGTAAACTATTTCGATGGATAACAATAACATTGATCGTTTGATTCCTGTTATTCGTGTTTTTCGTCGTAGGATTTTCCAAATACCCGCCCCACTCCCTTTAGTGGAGAATGAGAACCCACCTAACCTCTCGCCTAACCACCACTTTGACAATAATTATGAGTTAGAGGAGTCTGATCATGATGATGACCGTAGGGCTAGCCCCTTTTACTATTCAGACTCCGACGAGGATCTTGATGATGGTGATGTGATTAATGAGGATAGAATGGAAGAGGAAATAAACCCTCTTAGGTATGTCGACCCTAGAACTAGGATTGAGTGTGATAGTTCATTTAACATGCAATTTCCTTGTAAGATCGGATTTAAGAGCTTTAACGCCTATCTTAACTCATCTCTTCCAATGAACGTAATCTCGCGTAATGAATACAATAAAATCATGATAGATGAGTTAGAATACAAAGGAGAAAACATTATTTCTAGGGCAATATCATTGCATGTGTTTGTAGGAAGCTTGGTTTATCTTGTTGAGTTCATGGTTATGGAGAATCTAGGAGAATTTATTGATGATAAGTTGACCCAAGTTGTGTTTGGAAGACCTTTCAAACGGTTGACCAACCTCGATGAAAAACTCATAGAAGGGTTAATTACATTCTCGGATGGGGAAGAAGATTTTTTCTATCAAATGCCCCGCACACACCCTAGGTTCAAGGATTTTTCCATGGAAAAGTGTAGTAGGTATCCGCCCATAGAGATGCTAAGTGAGAATGATAAGAGAAAAGGACTTAAGTATACTCATGAAAAGAATAAAAGATACTATCGCGGATGCTTAGAGTTAGGAGATAATTATAAGAAAGATGAGGCGACTATTAGATGGCTCACACTTGGTTATGTGAGCATAAGCGATACACGTTAACCCATGACCTTGAGTCTAGCTACAAGACTCGTAAATAAAGAAAAGCGCTTCTTGGGAGGCAACCCATGTTTTGTGTGATTTTATTTTGTTTGTTTGTTATTTGCTTCCGTATGCATGCTTTATTTTTATTGTTGGTAGATCATGTTTCTCAATTAAATAATGGAAATACTTTACTTTGTTGTTTTGGCCTAGTCTTAACTCCACCTAAAGGTATTTTTGCAAAAGATAAGTGTAAGGGGAAACCCCAAATATGTTTTTAAGAAACAAACCGATCATGATTCTCCACAATATTAAATGAACATGTATATTCGTATTTGTTAGAGTCAAATGCTTGTATTGAGTCATAATGAAGTTTTGCAGGATTTTCCAGGAAGTGAGACCAAGTTTTTCCGGAAACTTAACATAAGAATTTCTGCAGGTCACTTCTGACGGCGTCACGAGTTAACTCTTGACGGCGTCACGTGTAAAAATCTGGAAATTTTACCGGTTTTGTTTTTCTAACGGAGTCTTATGGTTTTTGTGAATTATTAAGTTTTATAATCTCCAGGAGATCTGCAAACTTCATTCCACAAGCATTATATCTTATTTTGTTTTCTAGGATTTAGTAACTTATATAGGTTGCCGCCGATTTTATGCGAAGTTGTCTTGTCTATTTTCTCAGGATTCACAGGTTATGTATGACAAGAAGATGATATATATTCTGGAAGGGAAGCTTTGATTGTTCATTTTCTTGGAGGAAGATTTAACCTGGCCACCTTATTATCCATACCGAGCGAATCAGGGGAGTATTTGATTTCATTCTTTTTACTTTTTCACTTTTACATTCTTTACTTGAACATTGAGGACAATGTTCATCTTAAGTGTAAGGGGAGGGTAAAATGATGATACCTTACATGTACACTTTCGCTTGAGTTTGTTTTGTTTGATGGTAGATGTGTAATAAAACTATGAGAAATACTTGTTAGTGCAATTTTAGCGCCAAATTTAAATTTTTTTACAACATTTAGGAGTGAAACTTTAGCCATAGCAAGCGTCTCATGGATAGGAGATTGTATGACTAGCACAAAACCGTATATTCAGAAAAATTTTCCACCCAAATATGTGAGGTTCACCTTTAGATTTGATAGGAAAAGCATTTACTATTAGTGCTTATGAGTGTACCGGTAGCATTTAGATTCTAGAACTTGCGTTAGTGATGCATCCCGAAACCGCTAGTGAGACTACATTCGTGTAGTAGGATTTACTACATGATAAGAGGCATTAGGATCACCCTTGTGTTAAACCCGTATCATAATTACTTGACCATTTAAGTCATATTACTTGGCTAGTTAAGTCAACTAATTTTTCCCACACCCTTAGCGTTGTACTCATTTTTAGTACACAAAACCCCTAGTACACCCCTCCGAGCCTATCTTTTCGTTTCTAACTTTAAGCATCTTACTTAAAGGAAGAATTTGTTACACCCCACTTAAATGTACACCCAAATCGCCTTAGCCTTCCGTGTATGCGCTCATTTTTAGTGCATTATTGTTATTTGTTAAACCCTAAGTTAACTATCTAATTCATTACATGGTTGCTAAGTCGAGTCATATCCTTGTACATATTGTTTTGGGACAATTAGGACTCATGGGTAAGTACTTATTTTATGGAGTAATGGGGAAGAACATCATATATTACCCCCATATGTACGTTAATCTTAAAAGTACTCCAAGTGTTTTTCTTAATTTGAGTCATTAGAATAGTTGATTATAAAGTATGTAAAGATTCAAGTGTAAGGGGAATGTTCATTCCCTATGATGTAGCATTTTGGATGGTAGGGTAAGAGTGTATGCGGAAAAAAAAATCGAAAAATCAAGAAAAAAAAAAGAAAAAAAATATTTAGAAAAAGGAAAAGAGAAAAAATATACGGACTACCATCCCTTTTTATTCTATGTTCATTTTTATGTTTTTGTTATTTTTCATTTATTAGCTTAAGTCGAGTCTAGTCTTGGCTTAGCAACGCCATATTGTACATGTAATTAACCAAGATTGTTAACTCGCCACCAGTAAAAACTTCCTTTATTCAACAAAATCGTGTATTTCATATCCCTACACCTAACGTTACAACCCTTTAAAAGACCTCTTTGATAGTTTATCCTAGGTACTTACGCCATGTGGTGGAGGTTTGATCCTTTCCCAAGCCTATGGTAATCTATTTTGCTATGACAGGTAGTGAGAGATATCTTCCGTTTCCATATTGTAATTTATACTTTATTACACCCGAGAGATGTGAGTATCTAAACACTATTTGTGAGGTGCTAGCGTATGACCTCCGTGCTTGTCTTTGGTCTTTAGTGGAACGATTATTTGTTGTAATTACTTTTATATTAGTGTTAAATGACCCCTAACTTGTATTTTGAGTAGAATAAAAGCGCATTTGCTTGAGGACAAGCAAATCTCAAGTGTAAGGGTATATGATGAGGCGAAAACTGAACCACTTTTAGGGGGTCATTTAAGCCGGAATTGGAATTTATTTGATCAAATATTACCCTAAATCGTTCCTTTTGTGATTTTAGGTACTTTGGGAGTGAATTCTGGAAAAGAAGGCATTTTGGACGTTTTTGGAGCATAAAAGTGAAGAAAACACCAAAGTCTTAATTTTCCTTGCTGGGAACAGTAGGTGACGGCGTCAAGAAGGAATTTCTGACGGCGTCAAGAGTAATTTCCATGACGACCCAGTACAGAATTGAAGGCGTCATGAAGTAGGGCGTCAAGAGTAAGATGCATGACGGCCTGGAAACACATAACACATGATGGCATCAAAAGTAGATCAAGGCAGTCCGAGAAGTATTTTGGCGGCGAGATGACGGCGTCACCAAATTGGTCTTGACGCCGTCAGACCCTATTTCCTATATATAGTTTTCTAATTTTTTTCACAATAAGGGAGAGAAGTTTTGGAGAAACCCTAAGGCCGAACTTAGTACGAATTTTATAGGTTTTTCAAGGGTTCTCAGCCCTTGAACCCTTTCATGTGTAATTGAGATAAGCGTTCTTTTAGTTCAATCAATATGTCTATGTGTTGGTTGTCTATATCTTGTTCTTGTCTTAATTCCATCATGCTAGGCTAGATCTATCTTGTGTTTGCTTGGATCTAATGAAACCTAGATGTTAATTATGTGTTGATTACTTGTTTATGGTTATATTGGATGAATGATTTCGATGTTAGACTTAAGAAAACTGGCAGATCTCCATATGGTAACATGCTTGAACGTCTTAGGAAACATGAACTGACGTGCACTAGGTTTTATTGGTTGTATTTAATGCATGAGTAAATTCTAATGATCCCATGTTAGGAGCTTCTTAGCCGGCACGACATAGGAGTGAAGTAGGCACTCATAGGATTGGGGAATTAAGTGCGCCACCCCATGAATGGTATTAAGGAATACAATCCGTCATCCACGCAACTATAACAAGTAATTAACGTGTAAAAGATATCTAGGGAGTAGTGAAATCTAAGTAAACACGACTTCTCCACTTATTGCTCACAACCTTAGTTTAATTTAGTTTATTTTCATTTCTAGTATTTCATTTTGATTGCATCTTTAGTATTGGGTTAGTTGACTAGCAACTAATTCCGCCCAAATCCTTCAAACCCGAGATTTTTACTTGCTTTCTAAAAAATTATAAAAAATACAAAAATAATCATCCTTCATCTTTAGAACTAGTATTTAGGTTTTCTAATCCTAGCGAAACTATTCCTAGCTGAACGATCAATCCCCCGGTACTTGTCACTATACTATATACTACAACGATCAGGTATACTGCCTGGTGGGGGTTGTAAGCTTCTCAAGATCCCTTGAGAGGTAAAGCCTGGTGCGATTCCCACGTATCATTGACCAACATCTGGTCAATTTAGTTGACCGTTCGGAACCAATCAAAATTTGGCGCCGCTGCCGGGGAGGCTGCTGCGTATCTGCACACGTTCTTTAGAGATTAGTGATTTTTCACACATCATTCTATAAACTCCACCACTTTTTATAAATCTTAATCATAAAACAAAAACGTCATTAACACTTTTCCTAAAGTGTTAACAACACCAAAAAAATCAAAAACAAACCAAACAGATCGTTACGTTTTCTATATCGCGTTTCTTTTAAGGTGATTCTTAAAGAGATACGATTTTGGTAAACAAAACGACACCAAAAATATTGTCCAAAAAGTTTTTTTCACCCATACACAAAAACCCAAAAACATTCGTCTTTTTTTGTGAATAATAATTACATAAAAAAAAACGTCGCAAACCAAGAAAGAACACCTACTAATTGGGGGTGTGAACATAATAAGTTCCCAAACGAAACATAAAAACTTGCCTTTGTATCCCTGCAGGTAGTGTACCTTTCTTAAAGAAGCCACTTACTTGCGATTATTGGTTTAAGTTCACTGTGGTTTTGCCTCGACTTTGTTTTGATTGGTTTTATCCCTAGTGCATGCGCACTCGTTCTTCTAGGTCTACTAGCCCATTACATGAGCTTGTAAGAAAACCTAGAAGACCTCGTAGATGTTCAGTACCAACAGTCATATCTGAGATCCGTACTGTTTCCACTCCAGCTGTCACCATGGCGGAAGACCGCCCCATATGTGAGCTTCTCCAAGCACCCATCGAGGGTTACGGAGACGCTATTGTTGTCCCAGCCATCGTGGCTGATAGTTTTGAGCTCAAAACCGGGTTACTTAATCTTGTAACCTCAAGTCAATTCTACGGTTTTGAGAGGGACGATCCTCATGCTCACATTCGATGGTTCAATAAATCACATCAACCATCAAGTACAAAAATGTCCCGTATGAAGCAATCAAGCTTCTTCTCTTCCCATTCTCCCTCGAGGGTCAAGCCCGGATTTGGCTTGAGAAACAACCCCCTCGATCTATTGAGACATGGGAAGACTTGGTAAAAAAGTTTGTGAATGAATTCTTCCCACCTTCTAAGACCACGAGTCTTAAAAACGAGATCACCAAGTTCACTTAAAAATATGATGAATCATTTGGTGAAGCGTGGGACCGTTTCAAAGAATTACTTCGCAAGTGTCCACATCATGGTTTCTCCGAGTTGATGCAACTCAATACTTTCTACAATGGCGTGAGCCAAGTTGATCAGGATTCTCTCAATGCCTCCGCGGGAGGTAACTCTTTGAGTAGAACCACCAAAGAAGCCTTAGCAATCATCGAGAACAAGTCCAAGGTCCGCTCTACACGAAGCAAGCCGGTTGTTTCACAAATTAGTGCAGGTCCTTCCACTTCATCTCCTTCGAGTCAGTCTAGCACCGATCCTAAGATTGACAAGCTTACTGAGGCTATTCAAGCTTTGGTTCTCACCCAGCAAAAGAAAGTCTCTTTTCCACAACATCCTCCACCTGCTGAGGTTAAAAAAGTGGAAGTCTGTGTAACTTGTGGTGTGCCGCATTCCTACTACAATTGCACAACTACTGATGGTTCTCCGTTTGAAGCTCATGCTGTAGCCGGGTCATCTAATCAAGGAGGCAATCAATACCGCCCTCCTATGGACCCGAACTACCATCCTAATCATTATCCTGGACCTCCCGGTTTTCATCAAAACCAAAATGTCCAAAACCGTAACCAGAATCAAAATATAATGAACCAAGGTTTTCAAAACCAAGGTAACTTCCATCAGGGTCACGGTTTTCAGAATCAAAACCAAGGTTTCCAAAATCAAGGAAACTTTAATCGAAACCAAGGTCAGTGTAATTTCAATCCGGGATATTTTCATGGAAACAACAACCCTAATCAGGGCAATTTTCAAAATCAAGGCCCCAATCAGAACAATCGTGCTCAAAATTTTAACAACCAAAATCAAGCCATTGTTCCAACTGGGCCTTCATTTGACGAGTTGTTAAAATAATTCATGAAATTCCAAGAAGAGATGAACAAGTTGTTGGTTAGCCAGATTTCTGAAATTAAGAAGTCTTTAAATGAACGACCCTCGGGCTCAGGAACACTTCCGAGCAACACGATCGCTAACCCGAGGGGCGATGCTAAGGCGATCACAACTAGAAGTGGTGCTTCTTATGATGAACCCGCGATTCCTACTACCTCTTCTTTCTCTCCTCCAAAGGTAGTGGAACGTGAACCTGAGGTGACAACGGACAAGGTGCAAACTCCTAGCTCACGAAGTACCGCACACGTCCAACCTCAGGTTATTCCAGAAACCAGATGCAAGCCTGGAGTTGTCTTTGAACCACCTAAAACTCCAGTGGAAAACCCTAAATCCAAAACTTCTATTCCTTACCCATCACGTCTCAATGAACAAAAGCTCCGCGAAAAAGCTAGTCACCCAAATGGATAAATTTTTCCAAATCTTTCAAGATTTGCATTTTGACATTAGCTTCGCGAATGCTATTCTCTTGATGCCCAAGTTCGCATCAACAATCAAGAATCTGTTAAGTAATAAGGAAAAACTCTTTGAGATGGCTAGAACTCCGTTGAATGAGCACTGCTCAACAATGCTCTTGAAAAAGCTTCCCGAAAAGCTTGGAGACCCCGGAAAATTTCTCATTCCTTGTATTTTTCCGGGTATGGTTGAATGCTTCGCCTTGGCCGATCTTGGTGCTAGCATTAACCTGATGCCATATTCTGTGTGGAAGAAACTCTCTCTTCCCGAACTCACTCCCACGTGCATGACTTTAGAGCTTGCCGACCGATTGATTTCTCGTCCACTTGGCATAGCCGAGGACGTATTCATTAAAGTGGGAAAGTTCTATTTTCCAGCAGATTTTGTGATTGTTGACTTTGATGCCGATTCAAGGGTTCCTCTCATTCTTGGAAGGGGATTCCTTAGAACTGGGCGCGCTCTTATCCATGTATTTGAGCATGAGATCACATTGCGTGTTGGAACTGAAGCAATCACCTTCAACCTCGATCAAACATCGAGGTACTCCTCCAATTATGACTCTGAATCGGTAAACCGAATTGATGTCATCGATGTAGCTGCTGAGGAGTACGCTCACGAGGTTTTAGGTTTTGTTGATGATTCTACAAGTGAAAATTTCACTCCGTCTTCTTATCCCATCATTGCTAATTCTTCTCCTTCCCTCACTCCGTTTGAGGGAAGTGACTTCATCTTATAAGAGATTGAGTCCTTTCTCAAAAGTGATTCGATTCCCGATGGAATTGATAACCAAGAGATTGACCCCGAGAGGGATATTCTTCTCCTTGAGAAATTGTTAAACGAAGATCCCTCTCCTCTTCCCGTTCTACCACAACAACTTCATAATCAGGAAATCAAATATGTTGAGAAAACTGATGATTTTCCTGAGGTCGAGCTTAAGGACTTACCGCCTCATCTTGAATACGCATTTCTGGAGGGTGATGATAAATTACCCGTCATAATTGCTAAGGATTTAAGTGTTGAGGAAAAGGCTGCTCTAATAAAGGTTTTGAAGTCACATAAACAAGCAATTGCTTGGCGACTCTCTGACATCAAGGGCATTGACCCTGAATTTTGTACCCACAAGATTTTAATGGAGGATGACTTCAAACCAGCAGTCCAACAACAAAGAAGGGTGAATCCAAAAATTCATGAGGTGATCAAACAAGAAGTTTTAAAACTTCTTGATGCCGGATTGATTTACCCTATCTCGGACAGTCCTTGGGTTAGCCCAATTCACTGCGTTCCAAAAAAGGGTGGCATTACTGTTGTCACAAATGAGGAGAATGAGTTTATTCGAACTCGTTTGGTTACGGGGTGGCGTGTCTGTATTGATTATCGCAAATTAAATGACGCCACCCGTAAAGATCATTTTCCTCTGCCCTTTATGGACCAGATGCTCGAGAGATTAGTGGGGAATGATTACTATTGTTTCCTCGATGGTTTCTCGGGTTACTTTCAGATTCCCATTGATCCGCAAGATCAGGAAAAGACCACTTTCACGTGCCCCTATGGAACTTTCGCATATAAACGTATGCCATTTGGTTTATGTAATGCTCCGGGCACGTTTCAAAGATGTATGATAGCCATATTTTCCGACATGATCGGGAAAACTATGGAGGTCTTTATGGACGATTTTTTGGTCATTGAGGATTCGTTCCAAACATGTCTCTCCCATTTAGACAACATGCTTAAACGTTGTGAAGACACAAGGTTATGTCTAAATTGGGAGAAAAGTCACTTTATGGTCAAAGAGGGCATTGTCCTCGGCCATAAAATTTCAAAGAATGGGATTGAGGTTGACAAAGCCAAAGTTGATGTCATTGCAAAATTACCTCATCCCACTACCGTCAAAGGTGTTAGGAGCTTTTTGGGTCATGCCGACTTCTATCGTAGGTTCATTCAAGATTTTTCTAAAATAGCCCGGCCTATGACCCATCTCCTCGAGAAGGATGCTCCTTTCATCTTCTCTCCCGAATGCATCGAAGCTTTTGAAACATTAAAGAAAAAGCTTACCGAGGCACCGATTCTTGTTGCCTCCGATTGGGACTTGCCCTTTGAACTCATGTGTGATGCGAGTGATTATGCAATTGGGGCAATCTTGGGGCAACGCAAAACAAAACACTTTCAGCCTATACATTATGCAAGCAAGACAATGACCGAGGCTCAGAGTCATTACACCACCACTGAAAAAGAATTATTAGCTGTGGTGTATGCCTTCGAAAAATTCTGGCCATACTTGACATTGACCAAAAGCATAGTGTATACGGATCACTCGGCTTTGAAGTACCTCTTTGCAAAACAAGATGCAAAGCTGAGACTACTCCGTTGGGTTCTCCTCTTGCAAGAATTTGATATCATTATTCGTGATAAAAAAGGAGCTGAGAACCTAGCTGCTGATCATCTCTCCCGATTGGAAAACCCCCACCAAGATGTCTTCGAAAAGAAGGAAATTAATGAAACCTTCCCTCTCGAGACACTCAATGCGGTTGCCTTTCGTGGAGATTCTGTTACCCCATGGTTTGCCCATTTTGCAAACTACCATGCGGGTAATTTTGTTGTGAAAGGGATGTCGTCGCAACAGAAGAATAAATTCTTCAAAGATGTGAAACATTACTTCTGGGACGACCCCTACCTGTTTAAAATCTGTGCGAATCAAGTCATCCGGCGGTGTGTTTATGGTCAGGAAGCCGCTGAAATTCTAAAGGCTTGCCATGCTGGTCTCACGGGGGGCCACCATAATCCAAACTACACCGCTAAAAAGGTGTTTGATTCCGGTTTCTACTGACCCACGATCTACAAGGATGCCCAGGAATTAGTCAAATCCTGTAACGCTTGTCAACGTCACGGGAATATTTCACAAAAGAATGAAATGCCTCAAAATGCAATTCAAGTTTGTGAGATCTTTGACGTGTGGGGCATCGACTTTATGGGGCCATTTCCATCATCTCATGGAAATAAGTACATACTCGCGGCTGTTGACTATTTGTCAAAATGGGTTGAAGCGAAAGCTTTACCCACTAATGATGCCCGAGTAGTTGTGAAATTCTTGAAAGCTCTTTTTGCTCGATTTGGAAATCCACGTGCTATAATTAGCGATCGTGGTACGCATTTTTGCAATGACAAATTTGATAAAGTCATGCAAAAGTATGGTGTGACTCACCGTCTTTCTACTGCGTACCACCCTCAAACAAGTGGACAAGTAGAAGTTTCCAATCGTGGCATCAAGAGAATTTTGGAAAGAACTGTAGGTGAAAATCGTGCATCGTGGTCGGATAAATTAGATGATGCACTCTAGACTTTCCGTACAGCTTATAAAACACCCATCGGGTGTACGCCTTACAAACTTGTGTACGGGAAAGCGTGCCATCTTTCGATCGAGCTTGAGCATAAAGCCTATTGGGCTCTCAAGCATGCTAATTTTGACCTCAAAATTGCGGGTGATCATAATAAGTCCTTAGGGTCAGATCAAATCTCACTTAAGTCAACTGAGAAGGATAACTAAAAAAAGTCAAAACTTGCATACTGCAGAGTTGAGACAGATTTCAAAAGGATTTGTAGGATTCAATTTGGTTTAGAAATTGATAAACATTGTTGATTTCTAATCTCTGGTAGCTTGTCTCTCATTATCAAAAAGAATTTTGAATTTTGGAAACCATTTGGTCATTGAAAGTTGTCCTTGAAAAAGCCTGTTTGAATGTGTGAGTGCCCTGCACCTTAAACTCTTCAGGTTGACCCATTTTTCCAGGATCTTCATATGGTTCATTTGTAGGAATTGAAGTTTGAAATTTGGTGATTTGTGTACCAACTTAGGTTGCCTTGATAGTTGTATGCTTAGTTTCTATTGCGTAGCTTATTTGTTTAGCTTATTCAGCTTGATTAGTGGGCTGTGTGAACCAGTTGGTCTGAGCTTGACCAAGTTAGTGATATTCATTCATTATAGCTTCACCTTGTTACTTAGCTTAGTTTTTGCTTGTTCTGAGTAGATTAGGCCTGTTAGTGCTAGTTTGAGCTTATAGGTGGCCTTTGATAAGCTTGCTTGTCCATTCTTTGCCCCTGCTAGCTTCACACCTGACTGCTATTAGATCAGTCCTTGTAGCCATCTTCACAAACTCATACATAGCCTATTACTTGAGCTTATCTAGAGCTTTATGGCTCTTTGGGAAGATTGACTAGCTAGCTTGTGGATTCCAAGCTTCTTTTGTGCCCTTGAGCTTGTTGGATAAGCCATTTTTGGCCTGCATTTTCTCTCTCAGGCCTGCCTAGATTTGGAACCACTTATTTTGCTTAACCTGCTTGTTTAGTGTGTAGCTTGTTAGTTTTAGCTCATATTCATTTACTTCAATATGGTTGTAACTTGTTTCCATCTTAGTTTCTAGCTGTTAGCTTATTTGGTAGCTTTTTGTACATTGAAAAATCCATCAAAAGGCCTTATATTCAACCTGTTGAGCTTATTGAGTTGCACAGGGCTTATTTCTAAGCTTCTAGAAAAGTGCCTTCACAAAAAGTGTTTATTTTTAGTAGTAAATCAGTTGTGTAAAAGAAAAATTAGAAAAAGATAAAAAAAATAGAAAGTGATAGTTTCTATTTAAGCCTTTTTGGCTTATTTTCTGCTTATTTATAAGCAACAACTGTTTTTAAATTTTTCCTAGGCTTCTGTAATCATAATAGATTTTTAGTAATTTTTTCAGATTTTTCCTTGATCATTTAGTATTTTCTAGAATTTAGTTTCATTTAAATCAATTAAATAATTAGTTTTTAATTATTAGTAATTAATTAAAAAGTAGGAAAAATAGTTTTTCTGTTTTAAAATTAGTTTTATAATATTTTAGATTTTTCTAAATTCAATTTTCATTTTTCTAGTTAAATTTTATAATTATTTGTAATTTAGGATAATTTAGTTAATTAAAAAGTAATTAATAATTAGATATTAATTAATAGTAATTAATTAAATAGTTGTAAAAATAATTTTAATTTTCTAAAAATTTTCTTATAACATTAGGATTGTAAAAATATAATTTTCACGTTCGTAGGACTTTGTTTACCCCCGTTTCACTTTTTAATTTGCGCGTTCACGTTATTTTAAACTCAAACGCGCGTTTTTAGGTTAAATTACGTTTTTAGGTTATCTGATAATCAGTAATTGTTAATAAAGTGTTTCTAAGTTATTTTCCATCATAATCTCGTAGTGTAACCATAATAATCCAATTCCTGGCCTTCCTGATTAATCACCCGATCATTTAAAACGTTCACAAATATAATTGCACGCCTCGTCCGGATATAACGACCCGGGGATTCCCTAAACTCCTTGGTTAGTTGGTTTTTGACGTTTGACTTGGTTGGCCAACATCTGGTCAATTTAGTTGACCGTTCAGAACCAATCAGTGTGTCATTTTGGGTTAATGAATTATAAGAATATCAAATTTTTGTGCCTCTACTTAAGCCGATGATGATCATTATCTTGGGAAGGTAACCACACCTCTGAATGTTCTTGTAGCCATTTGCATATATGAACCTTACTTTTAACTCTTAAACATAAAAATGCTCAAGTATTTTATATAAACTTGCTCACTCTCGGATAATTACAGTTTCGCCACAACACTCCCGCGGCAACGTGCGGGTTACCCCACTTGTTGATTTCTAAAGCCAATTCAACCATAGTTGATGTAAAAAGTTATTTGATTTTAAAAAACCGATTACAATGTACTCCCTCCGTTTCATAATAATTGTCAATTTCATTATGCACAAATTTTTGAAAAATTTCACTAAGTAACCTTTCACCCAGTTAAATATCATCTCTTCTCACAAAAATCTTTTATCATTGGTTGAAATACAAAACACACTAATTTAAGACTTCTTAAAATAACAATATAAGGGGGTGCTTGGTGGGGGTTTAAGGGGGGTGGAGAATGAGTAAGAAATTGAAAAGGACTCACTTCCTTCAAATAATGGTGCTTGGTTATGGAGAGGTAAGATATTGATTACCTCGTATTGGGTAATCAACCATTATTGAGTAAATTGGGGGGTAAGGTATTGATTACCCACCTCACTCATTCTTTTGCATTCATTTCTCTTTCTCTTTCCCCACTTTGAACTAAGCGGACCCTAAACACTTATTACGACTTATTACGATGTAGTAAGCTATAAAACCTTTTCTCATCCGTGTAATTTACTCCGAGATATATTTCTATGTTTGTTTTCAAACATATAAACTTTTTTGAACAAATTATCTCTATCTCGAGACGTGGATTTGAAGTTGACTAAAGACTCGAGACATGGGGTATACGACGGTATATATGGGGGTATAAAGATTAAAGAGCATAGGGATGTTCCCATGTGTTGAAGTTTGGAATTCACGTGCATGTATTATATGCATTTAGGAACAGTAAATTATGGTACAACTCGATTAAACAACATACATGATCCATGCCATGGCCACCAAATTCTCTAATCTCTATGTCTCCCCGGTCACCATCCTAGGGATCTAAATTTGGATCACATTGTCTCCCCATCCCCTAATTATTCTCAATTGTTTAATCATAATCTCGTTAATTAGACTGCTGAGTTAATCTTATTATATTAGTGCTATAGCTTTAATCAAATTGAAATGTTATGGACGTTAAGGCAAGTGTTTGAAATATCATACTAACGCTAAAGTGAGTGATGGTAAGTAAGTCATCGTCATCTCAGCTTTCTCTTTTCTCTCACTAAATTTCACTCTCATCAGGAAGGATTTAAATAAACCAATTATCCAATCATTCCTTTGACTTTCTGGGTTATCGTTCAAGTGTGCGGCTAAATCCTTCACGACCACCAGAATAAGTATGCAGGATGAGCATAAAAGAGTTCCAATCAACCGAGCCAACCAGGTTTGAGAATACATCCCTTCACTCTTTTTCATCTTTCAATCCAATTTTTTTATTTAATTAAATGCTTTATATTTATAAACTTAAAACGTAAATGTAATTGTACAAAATTAAAAACGTACATGCACGGAATTAAAACTAAAACGCCACTTTCATTTTTTTCTTTTTCATTTTTCCAAATAAACTAAAATTTATTCATTAAAATAAAATTACAATACGAAAAACAAAAAGGTAACAAACTACGATACAAAATTTAAAACACAAATGACACTGCGAAATTTAAAACACCCAAATGAAGATACGATACGAAAATACAAATCATCCAACGATTCTCATCATGCTTTTATATTGATCTGTAATAGTTGATGAGATCTATCTTCTGATTCCAGACTTACAACACTTGTTCTCTAACGTCTCAAATCATCTTTAGCTTCACATGTCTTGTCAAATTGTATGGCTAAGTCACACAACGCTTTGCTGGTTATCCTCCGCAATTAGTTTATCAACTAAAGTCGTGATTCATCGATGGTATGTGGAATCGAATAAGCAATTCAGATTTCTTTTAGGGATGAAATATATTTAAATCACCAAAAGTTTGTGGATTATATTATAATTAAATATGCATATAATAAATTGATTGTATTGACTTTTATAAGGTAAGAATATATAGAAGATGTATGAAATGACAAAGTTTGGAGTATTTATATTTGAAAGAAAGAGTGTTGTATTTTTTATTTTATTTTATTTTTTTAATGCCTAATGGACGGTTTAATGGGAGTGGGACCCAGATTGTCAGCCAAAAACAATGGTGAGCAACTCACTAAACTTTACAATTTTGGCCGTGACATGGGACATGTGTTTTTGGTGTGTCGCGTGTGAGTGGTGTGTCATGGAAAGGAGTTCACGATCACTAATTTTGTAAGTAATTGGGTTGATTGGCTTAAAGGCCCAATTAATATCTTGTAACTTGTTTTCTAGCTTCTTTTATATATATATATATATATATATATATATATATATATATATATATATATATATATATATATATATATATATATATATATATATATATAAGAAGCTAGAAAACAAGTTACAAGATATTAATTGGGCTTTTAAGCCAATCAACCCAATTACTTACAAAATTAGTGATATATATAAAAAGTCTAGGAAGGCGAATTTTGGTGCATCACAGTTATAAAGTTACTGCATCACATTTTTAAGTCACTGCATCACAGTCATAAATTTTAGTGCATCACAGTTACTGCATCACTGCTATAACAAGTTACTACATCACAGTTAGTGCATTGCAGTTATTAACTTACTGCATCACATTTTAAGTCACTGCATCATAGTTATAAATTTAGTGCATCTGAGACTTTTTATTCTTTTTATTTTAAGACCCTTTTCATTTTAACCCAAATATATATATATATATATATATATATATATATATATATATATATATATATATATATATATATATATATATATATATATATATATATATAAGCTGTTTCAAAAAAAAAAAAAAAATGCAACTAGCCTAAATACAATGTATCAATATCTATCGTGTATTGTGTAATAGTTTCTACGGCTAAACAACAAGTTAACTTATTTTCTCCAATCATGTTGATTAACGTTTAAAATTATACTATACAAATCTTTTGAAATTTTGTGAAGCAAGTATGCGACATAATCAGTACTCTAGCTATAAGATTTTATTTGGTTGTATTTGTTGCAAAAATGACCTTTTGCCCCGAGTGAAGCCTTAACGCGACGTGCGTTAAGGGCACGTTAACATTACAAATCCATGCGTTAAGTTTCGGCGTTATGGCTTGACTACTAGCCTAACGTTGCGTTAAGGCTATCCTAATTTTTGTGTATATATATATATATATATATATATATATATATATATATATATATATATATGAGAAAATATTAGCTACAATTAATTGTAGCCAATTGTATACAATTTTGTGCTATAAATGTGGGTCTCTGATTCATTTTGTGGGTCCTGATTTTTTTTTTTGGGTCCCTGATTCAATGTCAGTGTATTTTTTATGAAATATTGTAGCTAATTGGCTACAAAAATTGTCCCCTATATATATATATATATATATATATATATATATATATATATATATATATATATATATATATATATATATATATATATATATAATAATAATAATAAAGAAAAAAAGAAAAAAACCTTTGCCACCTTAACATCTACTTTCATTTTCAAAAAAAAAATAAAAAAATAAAAAAAATTCAAAACACCCATTTGGTTCTTAAACGGCTAGTTTAGGTTAAATTTTTTTCAAAACACCCCCTTAACGATTATTTTGAATTAGAATTCAAAAACCTCTATAAATACCAACGTTTACAAGTCAGTTTCAAACACTTTTCATACACTATTATTAATTAAAAAGAATAAAAAATAAAATACACAAACGCCCCTTATGGCTTGTCGTCTCCCACATTCCGTCAAAGACATGCAAGTGTTTATTCAAAACAATGCGATAAAGATGACGCTGATCGACAAAAGGCTATTATCGACGTTATCAATCAGTTTCAACTTGCAAAAGCAAAAAAAGAACGTATGAGAGAACGATACATGAAGTGCACAGACATTTCTGTAGAAAGAAAAGTTGTGATTGACCAATTTTTGAACGAGGAAGCTAAGAAAGATGAGGCCATTAGTGACACTTTGTGGGGTTGTGTTTTACATATACAAAACAATATCAACAACAAAATCAGGTGGAGCTATGAGAAAAACAAAGTTGTTGATTCTGTATCACAAAAATTGACTCAACTTGGGCTAGGTGCATCAAGTTCATCTAATGCACATGCATTTATTGAGCAACATCAGTCTCCCCCATTTACTGGTTATGAAGGTGAGGAAGTTGATGAGCATGGCGTAACTGCGAGCCAGCGTTATCAAATGATGTGTGACGAACAGGTATTCAGATTATTTGAAGCAGAGCAAGCAAGGCTTCAACAAGAGTGGAATAAGAAACTCAAGCATGCAGAAGCAAAACGTAATGCGTTCATTGAGGAATTTCCTGGGTATAGGTCTCCTTCGTATGATTATGAATGCGGGGAATACTCAGATTAGGTTAGGTTTATGTATTTCATATCGTAGTGTATTTTAGTTCGTATGTTTTTATTTCCGTATCGTAATTCATAGCGTATCGCAGTGTATTTTACGTAGCGTTTATTTCTGTATTTCAATGATTCGTATTGTAAAATGTTTAAGTTTTAATGTTATGTTATTTATTAAATGAAGTATTAGTTTTAGTTTATAAGTTGAATTTGTAAATAGTATGGTTGAGTTATGATAAAGGGTATTTTTTTGTGAGTTAAAGTTGAAATGTTAAAACTGATATGGCGCTGACGTGACACTGAGTTAAAGTTTAACTCAATGTCATGATACCGTACTGTCACGGACTTGTCTCTACAAGGTTCTTCCGTGCGGCACTTAGTCTCGACTAAGTCAGCCTTGCTCGAATACTCAATGATCTAGACAACTAGAGAAAGCTTTAAAGAAAGGTACAAGTGAAATGGGAAATACTTTGTATTGCTTGAGAGAACTTTACAAGAGATTACAAGTGATTTGAGAGGTGATCACTACAAATGAGGCTACCATCTATTTATACTACTATGTACAAGGTTCTAGATACTTCCTTGGAAGCTTTTAGGATTTCTATAAGCTTCCATGATTTCCATAATCTTCTAAGACTTCCAAGAGGTTCTATAGCTTCTAACATATTCCAAGGGCTTCAAAGAATATCCAAGATCCTCTAAGAGAAGTGTGGAATAATCCGGAATCCCCACTATCACCGAAAATAATCGTATCGAGTAGGCGGGTTGTGACATCCTCCCCCACCTAAGCTCGCGACGTCCTCGTCGTGTCTTTCTTTCAACACTGTTAGATCTCGTACATGGCGTGCCTTGATAGGTGTACTTGATTCTCCTTTGGCTTCTACCATAGTTGATCCTTGTTCGTGCTTTGTAACAAGATGTCTCCTCCACCCACATATTCTACCTTTGCTACAACTCTCTAGTGCATGTCACTCGGGTAAAACTCTCGATATTACTCCCCTAAACTCCTCAAGGACGTGTTTAGGGTCTCTCGACGTCTCTACGTTGTTTGATATGTCGCTCGTATTTTGCTTCAACTCCTTGAAGCCAGTCTCAAGTTGCATTACGGACATCATCTTGGCTCCACTCTTCGTGCCTCTCTCCATTGTCACCATGCACACTTGACCTTTATCTAAAATGCACAATGTGTTAGTAAATGTCACACCCCCAAAATTTGGTCCGGCGGAAGCATACGTATAGCTGGGGTGTAACTCAATTGGTATTACAACACAAGTTCAAAAATGGTTTTCACTTCGATCATTTAGAATAAAATAGTTAAATCAAAAATGTTAAATTTACATTTTAAAAGTAGTGCGGAAGTAGGCCCTTAAAATAGTTTAAAACGGTCCCCATATAAATAATCAGAGTCTTCTATGACCATGCCATGCCCTGCCAAAACCTCCTGTAGCGTGCCATAGGTTAAAACCTGAAAATACATGCTAAAGTGTCAACACGAGGTTGGTGAGTTCATAGAGTTTGTTTAACAAGTAAAGCCTATAGAGAAAAGATCGCCCAGCAAAGGCATCGTAAATCCACTCAGTTGCAAGTCCCGCCATAAGAGACTTGTAACATGTGTGTTTACAACCCACTGCCAAAAGTGTTAAAGTCTACGTGAACAAAAGCAATACTGGTATCCAAAATCCCAGATAAATATAGCAAAACGGCTATATAAATAATAATTCAGTCAATGAGGTTATATAAACAATACTGACAATGTCGCCAGATAAATAATACTGACAATGTCGCCAGATAAACAATACTGACAATGTCGCCAGATAAATAAATATGACAATGTCGCCAGATAAATAAATATGACAATGTGGTCAAGTAAACAAGGATAATCAATCCCATGAAATACAAGGAAATCAAATATACCAATGAATGCAGGTGGTTAAATATACCAAAGAAATACCGGTAGTCAAGCACACTAATGAAGTGCAGGTGATCAAATATATATTTAGATAAAGCTGGGAATATTTGAGAAATCAACCAGGTAAAACAGGTAATGCGTTTTAAGTAAAACGAGCATGTATTCTCCCCCAAAGAGTTTGCAAAACAATCAAAATAGTAGGGGCTATGACTCACCTGGAGCGATAGCTACGACAACAAAAGTGGATACACTGAATTGAGGCACGATCTCTAACCGCAACCTAATATGAGTAATAACGATCTACCTTAGATCATGACATAATGAAATGAATGCACGTGCACATGATGCCTATACCACTCGTAACTTGGAAACACTAATTATTGTCAAAGTAAAATAGTTTCCATACTTAGGAAAAATAAGTCCAAATATAGAAGTATATAACTTGTCATAGTATATCGTATAAAAATGTTAGTGTTATATTCCTCGTTTTTGAAAACCTTGTAACAATATCTAGAAGTCGCGTCATTTAACCTTTGGCGATACGGGTCTCGATCGATGAGAAAATCGACTCTTATTGTTGTTACTTGAAAGTATTATGTTCAACACTTAGAAAATTTCATTATAGTAAAAGCTGTCAAAATATATCTAGTTTATCGGGTATATAGATGAGGTCGTAGTTTATTCGTTATAAGTCTATTCGACGAACGGCCAATTGATTTGAAAAGCTTGCTGGAAGGTCTTGATTTCATAAAACTACGGCTCGGACTCAAACTGATCCGATCATAAAGAAAAACAGCCGAGAAAGTGGTGTCTCGCAAAGACAGTTTTACGGCAAAATAATAATAGAAAAGCTGATGGAAATTTGTAAAAATCGTCTAAGTTCAAACGCTTGTATCTTTTTCGTTATAAGCTCGTTTTCTACGTTCTTTATATCCCCGGAATCGTGGGATGGCATACTAATATATTTTTGATAAGTCGGGACGGCTAGATCAAGTTTTAGGCCTCGAAACAGTCCATGAAAACTGTTCAACAGCAAGTAATTTTTCAGGAAATAGTTTTCGTCGTTAATATTGGAAATAGCATATCTTTTTCGTCGTAACTCGGATTTTAGTGATTCAAGCGGCCACGGTTTCGTTTTTGAAAGTACTTTCTGAATATCTAACCCAATGTTACCCGGAAACCCCTGAGTTTTCTGAAATTAGCGATTTGGGACAGAACCTATATTTGAAAGTATTTTTCGTTCTTAATATTCGGAAAATCATATCTCCTTCGTTATTAACTCGTTTTTATCCCCGTTTTCGGCTATAGTTTCGTATCGGAGAGTATTTTCTAAATCTTTGGTCAAAGGTTAACCTTGAGTTCCTGAGTCTCCCACGTTTTCAAAATAGTAACAGTAGGTATATGTATATTTTCCAAAATCATTTTCCTAGTTTCAAACTTCATCCAAACCACTTTCAATCACCACAAAACTAGTCTAATCCTACCATACACCTTCTTAGGGTGTCATGGGTCCTTAAACATCATCAATCCACTAGGTCTAACAAGGGTTTCTCATGTTTTCATTTCTAGGGCTCAAAGTTAAATATGTACAAAATAGAGTGGTATAAATCATTATATGCATGAGTTCTTGTAAGAAAAGTATATAACCATAGTAATAACTTGTAAAAATTATAAAAATGAGTTTGTTAACTTACTTGAAGGTTTAGGGAGTTTAGATGATGAAAAACCTACTAATCCTTGAGTTTCTATTTCAAAACTCCAACAAGGATGACTAAGTGAACAAGTTTACACCTAGATCTTGGAAAATTTGTTGTTCTTGCTCCTTGAATCACCTAGGTCGATTCTACCTCAAGAGAAATGAGAGAAAATAGTTTACTTGAGCTAGTTAAAATGATTTTGTGATAAATGGATGAGAAAAAGTTTAATATATACTTAGGGGACAATTGTTAGGTTGCATTTAATTTGGTTGGTGAGAAAAATGGGGAAGGTTGGGGGCTAATTAAGGATCTTGTCCCCAAAAGTGTATGTATTAGTTAGTTTTATGTATGCATTAGGTGTTATCGGGTACCGAGTTAACTAAAAATAAATCGTGACGAGATGAAATAAAATATGACGAAGTTGTAAAAGTTGTAAAATAATATTCTTGATGAGAATCGGGTGTTGAATAATTATTGAATTGAAATAACGCAAACCGACGGAGTAATAAGCTCCGACCATGAAATATAGTAATCGGTTTCAAAACACCGGGTAAATTAATAGTATAATTTTTTTATATTATTATAATGAGTATAAAAATATATTGGGATCATAGTCGGGAGTGTCAGACGTGTTAGTTACATTATTGGTCGTTTGTTAACGTTTATTTAGAAATAATTATACGTAAAAGTTAATTATACCCAAAGTACTAATTTAAATATCCTACGAGTGGAATAGTATGCAAGTGACACAATGATAATGCGCAGACTATTTCTAGTCTGTATGCGATGTCCCAAATGATAATGCATGAATTCGCACCCGAACCAATACGGTTACGCGAATTTGAATACTCGTAAACTAAATTTACGATGAAATGAGTAATGCACGTGAATAGTGAAATTTCTTCCGGAAATGAATAGTGTCAAGTGAATAGTAAAATTTTTGAACGCTTCTCGGAATATCAAAATGACCTCAAAAACGATGAATAGTACAATGATGAATAGTAATCGGTGAATAGTAACTGATGAATAGTAAATTGTCGAGGTTTGGAAAAATGACCGGAAATTACGAGTTGTGACAGTAAACGTGATGAGAATGGCTTGTACCTTATCGAAGAATTCCATCCCGAGTACGAGTTTGTAATCATCCATAGGAACGACCGATAAGTCTAACTCTCCTTCCCATTCCCCGATCTTAGCCTTCACACCTCGTGCAACCCCTCTAATTGGTTTGGCATCTCCGTTTGCAGCTTTGATCCATCCACTATCCTCCATTGTCTTAAGCCCATGTCTCTTAACCTCATCTACCGAGATAAAGTTATGAGTTGCTCCTGTATCGACTAAGGCTCTTGTAGATATCCCGTTTACAATTGTGCTCACAAATCGAAGTCCATTGGCCTCTGCCTTTGACTTTTTCCTCGGTTTACCCTTGGTCTCTACCATAGGTGCTCGTTGTCTCTTAGCATCTATCTTGGACGACATCACTCTCACTTCGTTTTTCGCCTCAACTGTGGGCAACTCCTTCCTTGCATTAATGGCATTGAGGATTCGCAACGATCCCAAGTGCGCATCCTTTTCCTCACACGGACACTCTTCCATATTTGCCATCATAGCTTGGAGGCTCATTTTCTTAGGACAATCTCGCGCTCTATGTGGTCCATCGCATACGAAACACTTTATACTCTTATATGGTATTTTCTCTTTTCGTTGCGATCTTCGTGCTCCATCATCCTGATCTCGGACTTGTTTCTCTCCCCCACCTTGCTCATCGCCACTATCATCATTTGTGGGTTTGAGCGACCTCCGCTCACCAAGGTCAATAAGTGCCTCTGCATGCGCAATAGCCGTAGCAAGATCTTGGACTCCTCGTCTCTCCAACTCCGTCTTGGCCCATCCTTGTAAACCATCAAGAAAATAGAAGAGAGAGTCTTGCTCAGAAAGATCCGGAATCTCGAGTACAAGAGTAGTGAATTCTTTGACATACTCCCGGATCGTCCCGAAATGCGTAAGTTTGCGAAGTCGACTCTTTGCTTCGTGCTTAGCATTCTCCGGATAAAATTGCTTCTTAAAGTCTTGAACAAAATCGGCCCAAGTATTGATGGTACACGTACCTCGTTCGATATCTCCATATCGACGTCGCCACCATAACGCCGCAGTGTCCTTTAAGTAATGCGTCGCCGTCTTGATCTTTGATGCATCGTCAACTATGTTGACACCCTCAATGTATTGCTCCATCTCCCACAAGAAATCATCAACCGCCCTAGCCTCTCGCTTTCCCATGAACGGTGATGGTTTAGGGACCTCCAACTTTGAAGCAATGTTGCTAGTGTTACCTCCTCCACTAGCCATCGATCGCTTGCACAATACCATATCCATTTGCAAGCCTTCAATGGTTTGATGAATCGCGAAGATCTCTTCTCCAACCTCTTTCCGCAACTTCGTGATCTCACCCATGAACATATCTCTTATGTCATGGATCTCACGTCTCAAGTCGCCGCTAAGAGTATTGATGACCACCCTAAAGTCATCCGTCATGCCCCTGAACTCGGAGTCTAGACCTACCAAGCCCTCAACTTGGTTCTTCAACTCCGTCATGGATGTCTCGACACCCTCCATCCTTTTGGCCAAACTTGCTACCGTGTCTCTAGACGCACCTCTACTCCTCATGTCTCCTTGGCGAGACTCTTCCCGACCACGGTTCTCATCAATCACAACATCATTTCCACCACCCATATTCTTGTTACCTTCGTTCGCCATCTCCTTGAATCAACCTGGCTCTGATACCACTTGTCACGGACTTGTCTCTACAAGGTTCTTCCGTGCGGCACTTAGTCTCGACTAAGTCAGCCTTGCTCGAATACTCAATGATCTAGACAGCTAGAGAAAGCTTTAAAGAAAGGTACAAGTGAAATGGGAAATACTTTGTATTGCTTGAGAGAACTTTACAAGAGATTACAAGTGATTTGAGAGGTGATCACTACAAATGAGGCTACCATCTATTTATACTACTATGTACAAGGTTCTAGATACTTCCATGGAAGCTTTTAGGATTTCTATAAGCTTCTATGATTTTCATAATCTTCTAAGACTTCCAAGAGGTTCTAGAGCTTCTAACACATTCCAACATATTCCAAGGGCTTACAAGAATATCCAAGATCCTCCAAGAGAAGTGTGGAATAATCCGGAATCCACACTATCCTCGAAAATAATCGTATCGAGTAGGCGGGTTGTGACAGTACGCTCTAATGTAAAGCCTCCTTTGTTTTATATTAATGAAATAATGAATTTTCTTAAACTAATTAATAATCCATTTGAGCATTTGGACTTGCAAACAAGTTTTTATCACATGCATGCTGTAGCCTTTCAAAGCATCCCCATGCTATGACGCACATGATTCGGTGCTACAATTTTGCATGAAATACAACAATTATTTGTACAACGTAACTAATAAGTTTAGACGTATTTTCTGTATATTATTTGAATCGTTTGTATTCTTAATATTGTTAAAAAATCATAAACTTTTAACATCCATCTTTATAACCATCAAACTAATCATGAAACTCATGTTCAAATATAATAATTTACAAGTTCATTTTATGTGTATTTAATGCATTTTTTTTTAAATTAAAAAAGTTTATGTTCATTAACTACATTTTAACATCTGCCTAGTAATCATTTGTTAGAAAAATCCTTTATAAATTTGTAAATTTGCACTCATAGATTATAAATTTGGTCATTAAATTATACAACTTTTTAAATTTATAACTTTTTATACTAACGTAATCCTACATTAACTTAATTACGATGCTCTATATGGCACTCTAAAAAAATTGCATATCAAAAGCAATGATAAAATAAAATGCCGTCACTTTTCTCTCAAAATATGTGAAAATCATATTTTCATTTCTTTTACATATCAAATTTTCCCAATCTTTTACACCACTACCAAAAGTAGTTGACAATCACCAAAAACCATCATTCATCAGTACCAAATCTCAAGAAAATAAAAAACCGTTTTAAATTACATGATTCTCACCATATTGTGCGAGTACTATGCTATATTCTCTTAATTATAAAAATAGTTATTTAAAGGTGATCAAATTATATGGTGCTTGAAAACATAAATATTTGCAAGCACATTGAAATTTTTTAATTACACAAGTACTCGCCGCCAAATGCGCGAGTTCCCGTGTAGTAACTCAATACATAAGTGGACAAAATGACCGGTGTTCATTTAAGAGTGAATAGACAACAGATTATGTGTACTTCAAATAAAATTGAAGTGTTTTCAAAATTACCATCTACTATATATACGATAAACTTCAATCGTTTTGTATCGTTAGTGTTACTTTTTTTTTATATATGTTGTTCAAACAATCATGATGTGTCCACATCAATTTTCTTACAAACTAGGACTTTACGTGTTTGTGTATGTGTGTCAGTGAACACAAGTCGAATAAATCAAGCCGTTAAAAATTCCAGATATAGTTAGAAAGTATCCTCCATTGGCTTAATTAGAAACAGAAAAACTGAACCATTATATTGCTGCTAAACGTTGATAAGTTTGTTGAAAGAGGAATGAAAACACGAATTGTTCTCTAACGGCTTAAATTGCTCGTAATATCGTATCGCGTAAATTACGGGACAATGTAAACATTAAAGGATAGAAAATGGGACCCAAGTGAGTAACGGCTAGTGATGCCAGAGCCTATTTACTCAACTAACGTTAACTATGAAGAATGTCAAAACATTGAGTTTATGCGATGTCAGAAACCCAACTAACACTTTGTCCATCTTAAAACCATATTTGAGCTAGCGGTTTATGCTGAGTCGGGTGTACGACTAGCCACAACAAGGAGTGTAGTAGTGGGTGGTTTGGTTAGATATTATATCGGCCGCAACATCCAATCACACCACTAATGAACCACAATGACGAAATTTCGGACCACCACCCAAAATACTCTACTAAACACGAATATGCCGACCAACACACTTACACATCCTACTTTTTTCTTTTTTACTTTTTTTTTTTTTACTGTTTGGTTTGTCGGAATCACTAAACTAAGCCAAAAAAGCACCCACGTACGTGATGGTGGGAGTGGTGTTTCAATAGACTATGTGTGGTCTTGCATAACCCGTGGTCATGCATTTTGTTACAACTAGTCGTTATCAAAAGAGTTGATTGATGAAGTGACTTACTTGGAGAACAACTACCAAAATTGCATTTTTAACGGTAATTTTCAACTTACATTTATATTAATTTCGGAGGATAACAAAGTATTTCAAATTTTCAAGATACAATTTCAGTTTAGGCTTACATTTATATTAATTTCGGAGGATAACAAAGTATTTCAACTTTTCAAGATACAATATCAGTTTAGGCGTGCGAGGGTTCTTTCTGTATCTAGTTTTGTAATAATGAGTATTGAGTACATGATTAAATAACCATTTCCATTGAGCTAGACATCAGTTTATTAGAGTATTTTATAGACAAAGAAACAATGTTTTATAGAAGAAGGTGGAGTTCTTTTGGCCCAAAAGTCTTATGTAATCATTAATTAACAAAATTGGATGTATGATTAACACTTTGTGCTCTCTTTCTTGGTAATCTAATATTTACTTATTTAACCACTTTACTTATTTATTAGAGAAGTAGGTGGAGTGGTGAAGCATAGACGTGTGTTACAGAAAAAGAAGAATATATATATATATATATATATATATATATATATATATATATATATATATATATATATATATATATATTAACTCTAAAACTTTCTGCCAAAAATTAGCTCTCCAATCACTCAAGTAAGTTATAGGATTAGGTCCCTTGAACCCCACCATTTTTTTTTTAATATTCTTTTAACAAAACATTAAAATAAAAACATTACATAATTTAAATAAGATAAAACATTATATTTAAATTAAATTTCAGACATTTTAGGGACTAAATATAAACCCACAAGTGATACTTTACAAGAAAATAAAGCACCTATAACGCGAATCGGTGGTATGGATTTTGGCACCATAGGTCGCGTTTTCGGCCTATGGAGCACCCGTACCATATGCTCTTAGAATTCAAATGTAGTGTTTACGAGCAATATTACGTGATCTCTCTGCATCTAAACATCTAAACTTGTAAAACTGATACAAGACATCTCATAGGATTTTGTATGACATGTTAAGGTATCCATTTTGATATATAGCTCATGGTTGAAGGACTAAGGAAAACTAGTGTTTCTCTTAAATGACGCAATATAGACTATAATAACCCGTGAGGTATTTGCCCCTTTTTGTGGTTAACTTATGGTGTTGCGATTTTCTTCTGCTCAATGTGTCTGCCATTATGTCAAGTTTTAGGTAAGCAACATCCTTCGGTTGAAGATGGGTTTGCAATGTCATAGCTTTATTATTAGTTTTATTTGTTGTTTTGTGTCATTTTATTTTCAATTTTAAGTCTTCAAGTAGTCAGTTCATTAGTTATGTCAAAGGTCAATGATCACAGTTTACGGTTTTTCAATTATGTTCACTTATTTGACAGTATAACATAATTTTTTATCTGTTTTTATTTCATATTTTTTGGCAGTTTAATACTTTTGACTTGCTAAACTTTATATTTTCTGTTTCGTACTTTTAGTTTCACAGTTTTATAACGAAAATATTATTAGAATTCTTTTAAAAAAATAAAAAATAAAGAAAAACAAATTAAAAAACAAAATGAGGTATTACTTGTATTTTAAAGATACATACAACCAACCTTATCACTTTAATTTAAATATTTTATTATTATTAATTTGATATTATTTTTTATTAATATTTTTTGAATTTCAGTAAATCAAATACGTTCAAGCTTTTCAAATTACAATTCTATGATATTAGTTCATTCACATTACAATTTATTTATATTATAAATTTATTGACAAATTACAAATCCTTCACAAACATTTCGCGAACAAAACGATCAAAGACATATATTTGTTTTTAAGAAAACGATAGATTAATTCATTACTACTTGGACTCGCGACTACTAGATTATTAAAACATTCATATTTACTTTTCATTTTCCTATCACTTCTGTCTTTTTCGTTCGGCTAATATTCAAGTAAACCATATTGTTAACTTTATACTAGTAGTTAGAAACAATTATTGTTTTGTCTCACTAATCTTTAACCCAAAAAATCAATTAACTAATCTAGATTAAATAAAATAAAAGAAAAAACAAATAAGTAAATGAAAATATGTCCAAATGACAAACAGCTCAGACACAGACAACACCTCTTTCACCACCGATAAAACCCCCCACTCTTCTTCCCCTTCTCTCTCATTTTTCTTTCTTCACTCAACACAAAACACTTTCATGCATCACTAACTTGTACTTTCACATTCACAATACTATGAAGTTTTATACAATAATCTTTGTTTTCTTAACCTGTGGTTTTGTTCATGCAAATGGGGTTGCAAGAAATCTTCCAGTGTTGTCTTTTGATGAAGGGTATTCACAGTTATTTGGTGATGCTAATATGATTGTGTTAAAAGATGGTAAATCTGTTCATTTGTCTCTTGATGAAAGAACAGGTATATATTATATTGTTTTTTTATGTGTGTGTGTTTTTTTAGTATGTGTTTTAATGTGTGTGTTTTTTTGTGTTTGTAGGTTCTGGATTTGTGTCACAAGATTTGTATCTTCATGGATACTTTAGTGCATCCATTAAGCTTCCTGCTGATTATACTGCTGGTGTTGTTGTTGCATTTTATGTAAGTTTTTATTTATGTTTGTATATATTTTGTTAATGGGTATTCATAGTTTTAGACATTTATCAAAGTTATTACTGTGTTTTAAGTTTATCTGCTATTCTTGAATTGATATGGTCCTCTACTACTCTTATCTTTTTTTAATGAATATGTTTGATTAAAATAAAGTTGATATGATATTAGAACCAAAAAGTTTTTGTTGTTTTCATTAAGAAAATGGCTAGCTTTGTATTAGGTTAGTTTAAGAACATAATTACCACTTAGCAGAAAGTTGGTGAAAAAAAAAATGATTGTTTCAATGGAGAAATATATATTTTAGACTGAAAGATACCAAAGAAAAAAAAAAAACAAATTCTCTTGTACTACTAGTAGTATATACTAAAAAATGGATTGGTTGAATTTAATGTTAGATTGGAATAGTATTTTGGTTGTTTTGTTTTCTTTTTTAAGGTAGGGATTTTAAATGTTTAATTAATAGCCAGAAAATGTCAGCATTTTTGACAAAATTTGATTGATTATGCAATGCAATATTGGTATTGTTAACGTGATTGAATTATATTTTGGAAACTTGCAATTTTATTTTATAAAGTGATGCGTATCACAGCTTTTTATAAATTGATTTTTGTTTACTCTATTTTCTAAGAATATAAAAGGAAAGAAACAAACAAATATAAGTGATTTTTTTCGACAATGGAATATAATTTGTATCAAATCTTGTCTAATCAACAGTTGCAATATTTTATTTTATTTTCTTGGAATATTTGTTTCCGATGAATATAAAAAACAAACGGGATTGCTTGCATCTTGGACTTATGTTTTACCTTTTACACATTGAAGTTTGATCAAAGATAATAGAAATGGATTTATTATTACTCCTTATTTCTTGATAACCGTATTTTTTTCTTTTTAGCCACTCAATATTTTAAACATTTTATACCAAGATCACTACTTTTTATGAGGTATGATCCCATTTTAAATTTTTTTGTATTCACATGTTTTTATTTCCAATATACTTGGTCATGTTTGACAAAATAAATAAATAAATAAATAAATAATCGATTATTTTTATAAAACAACATGAAGTAACATTTAGTTTTTGAGAGAGTACAAAAGATTATTTTTTAATAATATTTTGTCAAACAAAACTTCATAATCTCTTAATAATCTCGTGTGTCAAACATACCCTTTAGTTTCGAGAGTGTTTTTTAGATTTGCTCATCTAATTATATGTGAGTGATATAGCAGTTTCAATAAGCCAACTGTTTCACTTTATTTATAATTTGATTGGTCATACTTGGTTGTAGCTGATTACCGTTCTTGCAATGTAGGTAATATTGTGAACCTAAGCAATATTCCAATATTGTTTGTTCCACGAACCAACAAGCTATTTAAGTTATGCACCCTTTATGAAAATTGTACTTGTAACAGTCAATTTTTTTCAAATTTTTTTTTCAAGTCCGGGTTACTCATATCAACTTTTTTGGGATGTCTTCAAAGAAAGCAACGTCTACTTTTTGCTTTTTAGTCACCATTAATATTGGTAGTTTAAAAACATAATATTGGTCCACAACTTTTTCTTATTTGGTTTTATCCTCGTTCGTAATTATGCTTACTTAACCAATAATCAAACCGTTTAGCTTAACTATGTCGGAATTGGGACATTTCGGTCTTTTAGTAATTCTAATTTTGATTCATTTTGTTTAACCATGTAAATGAACGTTACAAAGTACTTCCCTATTTACAATGTTACCCTGTTATCAACATCATAAATTGTTTATATTGAATGAGTGCACGTATTTAATTTTTTTCATTATTCTCGTTTTACTTATTAAATGTGTAAGTAATGTGAGTGTGTCATTGTGTTCTCTTAATTAGCTCACTCTATAAGTTCTTGGTTCGTGAAACTATAACATAATTTTAGTCATTGGTAGATAAGTCAACTTAGTTGTGCTACTTGTTTTAAGATTATAACATGCAATATATGTAAGTTTTCACACTGTTTTCTTTGTAGATGTCAAATGGAGATATATTTGAAAAGATCCATGATGAAATTGACTTCGAGTTCTTGGGTAATATAAGAGGCAAAGAATGGAGGATTCAAACGAACATTTACGGCAATGGAAGCACAAATGTTGGCAGAGAAGAAAGATATGGTCTTTGGTTTGATCCTACTGACGATTACCATCAATATAGCATCCTATGGACTCACACTCACATTATGTAAGTTACCCATCATTCAAGTTTATTGAGGTCATTTAATTCGTTTATTTCATGGACCACACTCATAAACAAATATGATATGCACGAACTAACAATAATCGAAAATGGCACGCATGATTAATACTTCACCATACACACGAGGAATCCTGTGAAACAAATTAGGGTCATATACTGATATTAATGATACTATATGGATCCTTATCATAAATTGTTCACTGAAAAGGACCCAAGATAGAAATCTTTTTCTGGATAGGCCACATTCTTTCTGCAAAAGTTTTACACATTTTGGCGTGGCCTTATTATGGTAAAAAAACACTAAAGAATGTTGACATGACACCACTTGTTTCCTTTTGATTACTGTATTTGCATCTAGAATACCATTCCTGAAATAATTGTCTTGCTCCACTAAACAAATATCTAGAAAACAAGGTATGGGCAAGGGTTTTGGTGTTAGTTGCAACTAAATTTGCTAGTTTGTTGTTAATGTATTTGCCAAAATGTCATAAAACTAGTGTTTTGGGACAATTCATGATGATGAATATGATGTGGTAGAGTATATCAAGTACATTATGGGTTGCTACTTACTATGGGGTAACTTGAAGGAAACCTAGTGAAAATACCCAAATGGTCCCATAGCAAGATATCAAATATTTTATTTACCATTAAAAGCTGCAGGTATAATGGTTTTTGTGGTACTATGTAGTAATCGAAGGAAGTGGTTTAGCTTTTTACTTATGTAGCTACAGTGACATCTATCTGTTTTTTTTTTCAATCATAACATCACCTGCATCTGCTACTACTCTTCAATGTTTCATTGTTCCCAAAATCATCAAAATTAAATACTGATACTTAAGAAAAGGCATTTTGGTAAAAAAAAAAAAAAAAAAAAATTGTTTTACAGTTAATACTTACTTTTTGGGCCTTTATTAGTGGATGAGTCATGAGGGTATATACATGTTACTGGTACCCCTACACTCATTTTACCCTAATTAATAATTAGACAAGACAGTTTTTACCTAATTAATACTAGTAATTAGACAAGACAGTTTTTTATAGTTTTATGTTCCGTGTTTTTTATAGTTTGTGTTACGTATAATTCATCTAGATATTCGTTTTGTTTAACCTTTATGTGTTGTTGACGTTTCAATTTGGTGGTTTAGATTTTATGTTGACGATGTCCCCATAAGAGAAATAAAAAGAACGGAATCAATGGGCGGAGACTTCCCTTCAAAGCCAATGACTTTATATGCAACAATATGGGATGCTTCCGAGTGGGCGACAAATGGAGGCAAGTACAAGGTAAACTACAAATACGCCCCTTACATTGCTGAGTTTTCCAACTTTGTCCTCCATGGATGCACAGTCAATCCCATTGAGCTCTCGTCAATCAAATGTGAAACTGGACCAAACTCTAACTCGATCCCTTCGGGTATCACACCATCACAAAGGACGAAAATGGAAAGTTTTAGAAAGAAACACATGCAATATTCGTATTGTTATGATAAAAGAAGGTACAAAACACCACCTTCCGAGTGTGTGCTTAACCCTAAGGAAGCCGAAAGGTTGAAGAGGTTTGATCCTGTGACGTTTGGTAGTGGTCGTGGTCACCACCATGGGAAGAGACACCGTAGGAGCGGGGCAGTGTCTATTTAAGAAAGGTTGTAGTTCCTCTATATTACTATTATTTTCTTTTCTTCTAAATAATTTTGTTGATCATTTGTGATCTCTTTTGTTAATTATTATGTGAATAGTGGTGGGGAAGCATATAATTTGTTTGTGATGATGATTATGGAGGAAAAAGATTAAATTTTGATTCAAGATCTTGTTGGCTTTTTATCATTTATTGTATGGAGTTAAGTCACTTTTTGCATTTGTGATTTTGTCAACTTATATACACTGTTAATAGTTATTAAATTTACTGACACAGCCTTTTATTTATCATTTATCATATTGAATGCTAGTTTTAAAGGTCAAAAATGGCTATGTAATAATTGAGTCAGTCACCATCTTAATTATTTTTTTTAACCTCATGACCACATTCTCCTTTTTTTATGACATGTTACATTATTTCTGTTTAATTTTGCACTTTATATCAAAACGAGCGGGGTAACCCGCGCGTTGCCGCGGGATAATGTTTTTTTTGCAACATACTTGGTGGAATGAAGGGTACGCACCGACGCTCTCTTTTGTATAAGGTTAGCCGTCTTCGCTCTTTGGGATGCATTTTATTCTACAGTTGGTGTTGTACAATTTTTGGTACAATTTTCCTATTTGCAAAAAAGAAAACGTGTTACTGTTTACCCGTCACGTAAAGCACTTTCCATTCGAATGATGCTCACTTAAACATTTATACTATCATCTTTCCCATCTCTTCTATTGGCCTTATTAATTTAAAAAAATAGTAGAATTTGAAAATGGCAAAGAAGACTTAGTAAGGTAGTCAATTAAGTTTTTAGGATGAAATGAAATAATGTTTTACAGACCCCAAAAATATTTCAACATCATGTATACATTTTAGTTATTCAACTTTCAGTTCCAAATTCATGTGGGCAAATTTCCAAGTACGAATAAGTTTTATACATTAAGTTGCCATACATCTTAAGCATGTGGTTTGTTCCATTGCCATCCCAGCGATCCTTTGGTTTTCTATTGATGACATCCTTCGGTTATTTACGGTTGTCTTGGACTTTACTTTTACGCCAATATTGTACCTGTTGCAATACATTGTTAGCTGCTAATAATGCAACATTCTTGTTAGAAAACGTAAGTTTAAATGTAAAAGTGGGCTGTAAGGGTAAACTTAAAAGAGTGTTTGGGTTTTGTTCCTAGACCGCATACGATTGCTATTCACTACTTCTGTTGCTAACCAAAAAATAAATTAAAAAAAAATTGCAACCTAAGTGAAATTTGGTTAATTAATAACCACCATAGGATAAGCAGTTATTGGCCTGTGAGAATGCGCTAAATTAAAGGCCAATAATTAGCCATTTAATGACTATTCAGCAAACTATGAGTGAATATACGACTACTACTACAAAACTGACACCAACAAACTATTTGCATCGGATTATCCTGTTAGTTGGCAATACTAAAGTCGTAACTGATCATCAGGAAACACAAAAGTGAAACCTTTTATATTCATAACTGATTATGTGCAACTTATAATCGTGTTGATTACCAATACTAAATTCGTATTGCACCGTAGGTTACCTAATATGTAGGTCAATACCGACCCCTGCATCTTTGAAAGCAACACCGTAGGTTACCTAATATGTAGGTCAATACCCTGCATATTTTATAACTTTAATTAAAGTGAAAAAAAAAAAAAAAAAAAAAAAAAAAAAAAAAAAAAAAAAAAAAAAAAAGGTAAACCAAACACCCCCTAAAACGATAACAAATTTGTGAAAAAAAAATGTTTTATGATGTAGTAACACTTGTGTAAACACTTTCCTAATCACATTTCTTGTAAAACGGCTCTATAAATATACTGCATATTAAGATCTAAATAAATAGTCTAGAGCTAATTTCATTTGAGAAAATTAAGTACTAAAACAAATATTATGACGGCTCACTAAACCTTATAGATGTAAAGTACCTGAGCGGATCCAGTTTCATGATTATCGAGGAAAGTAACAATTTGTCAAGGCCATTAACCAATTACACCAGGTGCCTAGCAACGACATTAAACGACAACTTCATTACAAAAGATAACTGAAATATTGAGATGAATATTGTGTGTTCGCTTTCTGGAAACACATACTGTGAGGAGTTGCCTGAATGGGCATAGTATGGATCGGGTTATGGTTAGTCGGCCGGTACATAAACCAACTTGGTGGCTAATAGACATTGCAGCTTGTAAGATTGCACGCACCTGCATCTCTGTTATCTCTGGATATGAAATCCCAAGCCTGAAATCATACAACCAAAGGTTATCACTTATCGGGCTTGTCTACTACTTTGCCGTTGCGATGTTATAAATGAAAATATTATACATGTTAAATGTCGTACCTGCAGCCACGAAAACCATGCGTTGAGTTCACATCTGATAACTTGTTGATCCTTGAATAAATTTTATCACTATTCATGCCCGTGGAGGGTCTAGCAGGCGGATCGTCATTGGAAGTCCTAAAATTTTTGATAAAACAAATAAACTTTGAAAAATCTAAAATGATTTACGATTAGGCATGTAGAATGCTAAAATAAGTGATAAATTTTAATATCCATAGCTCGGAAAATACCTTCAAAGTCTGAACTTTGGTAAGGCAATAAGAGGTTAAGAGTTGCTTTTTTCTGTTCAAGATTGACGGCAATGATCATTTTCGTCACGGCTTTTGTCCACTGATAAAAAGAAAAAAACTTTAAAGAATTCAGAAATTTTATTTTTCTTGTAAGTTTGGATTATTCTAAAATATTATAAATTTTTACTTTGTAATATCGAAAATAAAAACGTAAAAGATTACCATATGCTCATTTCTACAAAAGCCAATAAATGGACATGCTTTTGCAAAAGTTTGACCTGCAACGTGTTCAGGTGGTGGTATCGTCAAAGCTGACATGAAAAAGTAATGTATGATTAATGTTAATACAGTTTTCAGTTTTTAGTAGCAGATTGATTTGCCGAAAAATGTGTATATATTAACTCCGAATCAAGAAAAAATGACACAATCTAAGATTCTTAATAATAGCAATTTGAGGTTACATAAAAAACAGATTAAGGTAGTAATTTTGTTTGCCCATCTTAACAGGCCTTGTGTAACCAATCCCAAGCACCCCACATTATGTTTAAGCAACTTAGACCTTTGAACTTAAAGCCTTAAAAAAAATTTAAAAAAATAAAAATAAAAAATAAATAAATAAATAAATAAAAGCAATCCCAAACACTCCCTTAATCTCTAATGAGAAGAGCAGGTAAGAATTCATCACCCAATGACAACCCAAAAACAACACTTACTTGGTATTCCAACGCTTTGGTAAGCTGTATTACCACTTTACTCACATCTAGCCTCTCATATGTATCATCATCCAAGCATTGAAGGGCTGTTGGTTTCCCAATATACAAATGTCTTTTGAATTTATGATCCTGCATAAATGAGTATCGGGTTTTTCAGATGGCTTATTTACAGGCTGATATGGAATGCTTATTATAACTGGTTATATTGTTTTATCCAAATTCTAAGTGCTTAATTATTCTATACTAAGAAGCTGAGCAGTTTCATCTAAACAATCAAAACTGATCAGGGAATCACATAAGGTATCCGAAACATTTTCTGTGAGCAACAAAGTTAAACAGTTGGCAAGGGGGAACAAATCACGTATTGCAGTTGAAGAATAAAGTAAATAACTTATCTTGCATAATTGTATTTCTTAAAGTACTGATGCTTACGATATATATTAAACTAAACTTTTACCCAATTAAAAAAAAATAATAATAAAAAAAATAAAAAATTGGGTACTTACTTTAAGCCGAAAGAGGAACAAAAAAAGCAATCCAATCAATATGTTAACCTGAAAGAAAGAAATCAAACAGTTAACATACATCAAGAAATTAACGAAATCAAAAACTCACCCCACTTTATGTAAATAAGTCATACGTCACGGTGTTATGATGGCTTATTTTACGGGCTTATCAGGTTATCAAAAAATGAAAAAGAAAATAACCTCACCTTTTTGTATAGCTTATGTAAGTACATAAGCTTGAGTTAATTAAGTCATACGTCATGAGCTAAAAATTATGATCTTTTTTAGTATTCAAAATCAAACCGATAAACTCATAACAAAGCTGATCCAAACACCCAAAAATTCCTCTTCCTCCCCAACAGTAAACCCAAAGAATCACTCACTAATAGTTGACCAATAATCCGCCGAATGAGATCACGGCTATTAAAATTATGATTCATATATATCTAACAATAAGGTAATTAACAATTTTTATGAGCATTATGACACTCAAAATTACATAAAAAAACACTTATAATGACATATTATACAAACCAAATACAATCAAAATGTAAAAACAAATTTGTAACCTCACTCCCTTTAACTCAAACATTTCATCAAACACATTATATGCATAGTATATCCAACAAAACTTGAATCTCAATCTTTTAAAAGAAAAAAAAATTATACCAAAACCTGTTTACCTCTATCGAATCCCAGAAACCATGGTCCTATAAAATGAAACGACTTGATTTTTCACCATCTCAACTGAAAAAAAAATGATGACTTGAATGAACTTTAATCATCGAAAACCTAGATATATGAATAATCAAACACAAATAAAGTATAAAAAACTCTAGGATGTAAAGGAAACAGAAACCCACTCACCGGATCTGGTTGTACACCCCTCTCCATGCCGTGATAGCTGCAAACACATACAGGTCGGTTCGAGCGACCTCGGCCCACTTTTATTTGAGCTTTATTTTTGAATCTCTTTTCTTCATCACCGGCTTAGGTTTCTTTACCTTGATGTGTAAAAAGTGGGCCTTGAAATTGGTAGATCTATAGGTTTTTTTTGGTTTTTGTGGCTGAGACATTGAACATCAAAGATGAGAGAGCAGTGAGAGAGAGGGGTAATCAGATAGTTCTAGAGAGTGAGAAAGAGGAGATAGTTTTAGATTTTATGTATAAGGAAGATAACAGGGTGATTACACCCGTATTACGGGCTTCTACAGGAGGAACTACAGTTGTTTTACGGTACTATAGGTGTTAAACGGAACGGGGCTGCTCCCTTGTAGCCAATACCCATTGCACACATGCACCACTACCAACAGTGGATAGTACAGGCATGTACAAACAACAATTGAGGACCACAAACTGGGCCGTTCAACATGTGTAATCCCTTACTGTTCAATGTTTTTTTGCAAACGGCGCGCCCGCCTTTTATATATATAGTATAATTTAGTTGCTATTGTGCGAGTTACTCTTTTCATATCACCAAACGATGACTTTTTTGAAGTACGCATGAATATTCTTAAAACAATTTATTATGGAGCATGTATGAATATTAGACAGATTTATGAGAATGTGTTTAATGAGAATGTGTTTACTTTCATTGATAAGTTTGATGGTAATACCTCGCACACTTGTTCAATCATCAATCACATATAGTTAATGACAGTTTAACAATCAAATTACCTTGTTTCAAGGTATTAATGAAAAGTAAAAGCGCCATGACGAAAAAGCTTCACACCTAGGGTGGTCCATTTGGTTACTTACCATCGACATTACCAGAGATCAAATTGTCGACCTGGGTCATTTGATGGTCTACGTAACTTGACCAATATATCAACAATAGCAATAATACAAACCAAAATCACTACTAACAACCAAACCAAACAGAGTCCATGGGTTCATTCTCTAGTACCATTTAGGATTTGCTAACCAAGTAATAAAAAAACTATCCTGGGGTTACCATTTCCGTCTCAAAATCCAACGCTACATACTGATGATCAGCATCAGTACATCTAGTGTAAAAAGTCAACTTACATGACAACCAATCACACCAAAACTTTCCGAATAAGCATTATCCGCTCAATTGAAAAAAAGAATACTAATTTTGACCTTCTTGACCCTCTTCCTTAGCAAGTTTGATCATGTCATCAATTCGAAGTATTGTTATAGCTGCTTCAGTTGCAAACTGCAACATACAAAGGAATTTTCTTCAGGTCTCAAGTACTACTCCATATGTAATAAATATATTATAGGTAGCAAAATGAACGGGTCTGAAAGAATGGGTCATGGGTGACTGTTGAACACGGTCCAATATGACATCCTAAATTTTCTGAATACATTTTTTTAGGATGTCAAAAATATGCCCTGGTCCCTAACTTTTTGACACGCCAGAGATAAATCATATAACACAATTTGACGAATTCATAAGTTAACGGGTCAAAATTCCCACCTCTAGTCTAGAATTTAAATACACAACGATTCTCTAATAACTTACCTGTAGTATCTTGACTTTGCTCATTGCAGGTTCTATTACACCGGCTTCTAAGTTGTTGCGGACCGTACCCCTTACTAGGTCCAGACCCAAGCTGCAAGTAAAAGTTAAACTTAAAATTAGATTCCTATATCTAAAAAAAGTAAAATTAGATCCAAAAATGAAATTAGTATGACAATGAAATTGGAGTTGTTAACTATAATCAACTAAGACAAAAGTAAAAGAATCTTACCTAGATAGATGTTCATTTTTGTGATTGGCACGCAGTTCAGCTACCAAATCAGTTGCATCTTTTGCAGCATTGACAGCAAGAACCTGGATATTAAAGGTATTAAAAATGGCTGTATCGGGAAGAAATTTAATTACATAATTTTAAAAGTAGACCACAAAAAACCTTGGGAATTATTAATAAGGATTTAGCAAATTCTGCAATTGCCAGTTGTTCCCGAGATCCTAAAGTTGTAGCAAGGTCCTCCAAATACAAAGATAGCGCAGCCTCAACCGCACCTCCACCAGGCACCACCTGATAACCAATTCACCATGAGTCAGTACAGGTGTGTTATTTACAATAAAAAATGAGGAACTTACTGTATTGGATTCGAGAGTTCTCTTAATGATACATAAAGCATCATGCAAAGCCCTATCCATCTCATCAAGCATGAAGTCATTAGCGCCTCTGAGAATTAGAGAAACCTGTTGGAATCGTCCCAAAAAGAATAAGTTAAATATATGAAATTTTTATGGATGAAAACACATGGTAAAAGAATCCCTAAATGTCACCGCTAAAGATTTTTGATCAAAACTGATAACAAATTAGATCACATACTGCATTTGACGTTTTAGTCCCCTTTATCAATATAACATCATCATCTGCAATTCGTTCCTCCACTACTTCATCTGCATATCCAAGGAATGATGAATCAAATGTTTCTTCTCCTTCCATGTCGGCAAACGTTGAAACCTGCGTAGTGATAAACTTAATTTTCAGTAATGGGATACGAGATGAATGGTGATTTACTGATGAAAGTTGTATGTGCTTGAGAAAATAAACATCAAAACATACAATACAACTAACAATTTCCAAGGGGAGATACTTACCGCAGTGGCCCCTGTTGCCTTTGCAACATGGCGTAAATCCTCTTTCCGGACTCGTCGCACGGCAATTGCCCCAGCCTCCACAAAATACTGAGTTTATGCAAGAGAAGTGTAAGATATTTACATATTTGAAACATAACTTAAGTATTGTATGTCCAAAATATAAGTAGATTACCTTGAGTGCCATGTCATCAATTCCCTTTGTAGTTAAGACAACATTAGCACCAGCCTTTAGAAGCTTTTCAATTCTTTCTTTTGTCACATCAGCTTCTCTGTAAAATAAAGCACACATTCTAGAATTTAGAAATCTTAACATATGAAAAAATTTCGGTAGCACTAAATTTTAGGTGCTAGGTCTGGTTACCTTTGACGAATCTTTTCTAACTCACGAGGGTCGGTTACTAAAACTTGAACCCCTAATTGCATCTTTGTCTTTTGAAGATTGAAATCAAGACACGCAATCCTTGCAGGAGAAACTCTCATTGGCATTCCTTGTGCTGCACGACCGGTATTAAGAGCATAACCTTTCAACAAGTAGCTTTCTTTAGCGCTTTTTCCATGAGCTTTAAGAATATTGATTCCCTACACAACCACAAAACTTGTCACGTCAGTTCTCATGTTGAAAAAGAGCTAAGATATGTGCAGACAACTAAAGATACCAAATTCTCAGAATGATGTTTGTGATATCTAAAATATATGATAGTTATTTTAGATACGTATTTTTGTAACTAATTATTGCAACTTGACGTCTCACTAATGAACGTTTACTGTTTAAATAAAATTATTTCGCTAATGCTTACCTTGATTGGATACTTCACTTCTCCCCGTGCATTTGTCATTTTAACAGATTGTACTGCTTCAACAACCTGAAAATGCAACCAAAGCATGTTATTTCTTCAGTATCAAAAAGGGAAGAAAACTGAACATATAAGGGCAACACAATATCGCAACAGATTCCCTTCTACCAGATATGAACAGGAAGATTATACCAAAGGATTTCTAAGGAAGTGTTTATTAGCTTGTTTAGCAAAGATAAGCTTATCTTAACATTTGCATATAAGGTATATGAGCTTAGTCAGGGGCTTTTTAATATTCATTTTTGTGACTTATGGGCTTATTTAGCTAATCCATTAGTATACTCTTCTAGTTCACTTTTTTACTATTGGCCAATCCAAACACTTAGTAAGAGTTAATAAGCTTGCTCATCATAAGCCATAAGATACTTATGAAATAAGTTTAAGCCCAAAAAGAAAACTACACAATAAAACAAACACACCCTAAAAATAAAAAGATTCAGTAAAAGGCATACCAAATTTGCAAAGAAGTCATCGTCAGTCGCTAAAAGCTTTGAAGACATGCTTGTCTTTGCACAGTTCACAAGAGTCTCCTTCCCAAGCGTGTCAACCTAAAAGAAAGAAACAAGAACACAGTGATTAACTTCATTACAATTTTGCAACGAGTACGACACTATCTAAACTTAAATGCCATACCGAAGCTTCAATTCTAGTAAGAAATAACTTTTAACATATTCCCATATAACGTTATGATAATCATTACCTTAACTCCCAGCTCCTCTTCAATATACTTGCATGATTCTCTCATTGCAAGCTGCCAACATATAAGAAACATAACTGAGTGAGAAAACATTGGCAAGTACTTTCAAAGAGTATTCAATTGAAGCCGTAAATTAGTGACACTTACTCTGTATCCACTTATCACAGATGTTGGGTGGATCTTATTTTTGACAAGGTCATTTGCTCTCTGCAGAGTTATCAAAACAATGAATTGGTAAGCACTCTCCGATACATTATATACGGGACATAACAAACGTGTATGCCCTTGAAAGTAATACCCTGAGTAACTCAGCTGCTATAATGACTACAGAAGTTGTGCCATCTCCTACTTCTCTATCTTGAAGCTCGGCCAACTCAACAAGAACCTAATAACCATATGTCACAATAAATCCAACATGTTAACAGGCAAAAAGCAATAGTCGATGAAAAAGAGCAAAAGGGAGAAAAAAGAACACACAGGACACAGTTTTCAAATCTCACCTTGGCAGCTGGATGTTCAACATCTAACATCTTGAGAATTGTAGCACCATCATTCGTGATAGTAACATCTCCAATATCATCGACTAACATCTAAGACACAAAATCGCATTAAATACATTTGGGGGATTGCAATTAGATTAAAATGAATATTAAAAAGAAAAAGAGCCCAAATGCAAGTGCAATGAAAATAGTAGGTAAAAACACATTTATCTAAGAAGTCGCTAATGGAGTCATTTACCTAAACTAACCCCAAAATAATACACTATAAAGATACAACGTCCAGTTTCCTTTACCTCACCATTCTACCCTGTCCTGTTCAGGCCGCTAATAAATAATTTAAGCAACTCTACTGCTTATTCTTTTGCAAAAAAAGATTCAAATTCCCTAAGAAATCCCAATGTAGCAGAACATGCTCCTAGTACACAGCAAAGTTAAAGGTTGCTCAATTTTCAACAGATCATAATCAGAATTCTTAGTTTTTTCTACTTATCCGCTTATTTATAATCAGAAGCAGTTTTGTGTCACCCAAACAGCTTATGCTTATTTTGAGGTGAAATAAGCAGATAGGAAAATGCTTATTATGATATACTTATTTGATACGAAGTAAAAAAAGTCCATTATATTTAACCTAAAACCTTTCTTTAATAGGTTTACTTAAGATTTTCCAACAAAAAAAGCAATCACAAACTCCTACTATGTATATAGTCTCACATTCTCACACTTGGTGATTACAAAGATAGTGCCACATTAGTATAAATCCTTGTCTAAAAACCACAAAAGCTTAAATCGTATTTCGCTTAAGTCTAAACTCACCCACATTTTGTCTATAAAACAAATAATATCCTCCGCTATTCGCCATAACCATATATATCATTTTTACTAGTTTTTGATGCATAAAGTACAATGCATTTAATGCATCAAAAGGATATATATGAAATTTTTGAATTTTGCAAGGATATGAATGAAATTGCCCGTTAATAAAAAGAATGAAATAAAATTGAAGAATTAGAATTACCTTGTCAAGACCAACAGGACCAAGAGAAGTCTTGACAATATTAGACACAGATTGACAAGCAGTAACTACAACAAACAAATTCAAATATGAAATTTAAATTCCTGTTATAAAAATCCATAATGTTTAAAAAAAATTGAAACTGCACTCACTGTTTTGTGTACGGACATCTTGACCACATTGACGGTCTCCTAGTATATCTATTGGTTGTGAACCAAGTGCCATTTATGATTTGAAGCTCTTTTTTTTTAAAGAACCCTAGTTTTAACTGTGGGAGTGAAGCTTATTTTGGAGGGGGTTTTTTTATTACCCGGGTTTAATTTATGATTTGTTTTTCCGCACTAAAATGGGCCGATAGTCTTAGGGGTGTTTCATTTTTCTCCATTATACCACTCACAGGGGATAGAGGCACTAGTGAAAAAATGATGGGCTCCACATAAAAAAATATTATTATATATTTTGTATGGACCCATTCCTTTAACTAAGGGAAAAAGAAACACCTCCTTATACTATTACTATAAGTTGTTTGATTTATTGGTTTAGTTTTTAAAAATGAGTAAAAATAGCCAAATAGGTATTTTTCATACCCATTTATAATGGTGAGTTTACAAACTCATTCAATACTTACAGTCATTTTCATATACATACCAAATGCCTCTTTTTCTAAACGTTTTTTATAACTAAATGGTAGCAGTAATAATAATATCTAAAAGGACATAAAAAGACATCAAAGGTATTTCTATACTATATATAATGCATGAAGCACTCTCTCTCCAAAAATTTTAGATTTACAAGAAATAATACATGGTTTACAACACTTTAATGCACCAAATTTTTAAAATTACAACAAAGTAAGCATATTGTACAACAAAAAATAACTTGGTGTCATTTTAATACCAAAATTCTACCAAACAACATTAATCTTATTAAAAACACCATTTCACCAAAAATTACAACTATTTAAGCACAATGTACAACACCTTTTAAGTAAATAAAAGTCATAAAATACAAAGCACAATGATTTTAATGTCAACAATATATTCAACACATATAATTAACACTAATTAATTCACCCATTTACCAAAATATACAATCATTTAACCATAATGTACAAGCTAATCAAGCTACTAAGTCAAGTACTTAAAAATAAAGCCATTAGGCTGGGCACAGTGGTCGGTCGACCGGACCGGTTACCCCTGCGCTGACCGAGTCGTCGCCACTGCAACCACAAGGCCGGACGGATCCAAAATTCACAAACCAGTCACCCCCCCTCGATTAATGCATTCCACAAAAGAAGAAAAAAATGTACCGTTAAATATCAAAACAAAAACGAAGATGAAACGAAAGAAAAAAAGAAGAATCATCAATGAAGCCAAAACAAACATCAAACTTATTCCATCTATAGTCCACGAATAGAAAGTATACATCAACAATAAAATCCAACATCTACATCTACCTCAGTTCTAACCCCATCCCAAAACCACCATCACGGTCAACACAACATAAAACCTTAGAGAGAGTTTTCGTTTGATATTCAAGAAAAGGGTCTGATTTTCTTGCAAACATAGATTGTTGGTTATGTTCGGTTATCAAGATAAGAAAGAAAATAAGAGTATGTGATGTTTGTGTGGCTGCAAATCATGGCTGTGTATTTTTGTGAGGGAAATTAGGGCATGAATGAGGTAATTTAAGTTTTGTAAACGTATTTATAAGTCTTAACATTTGGGTTATATACCGGTTTGGTTGTTAATTGGGCTGACCAAATGATATCACAAATTGTTTAGTAGTTTTATCATGGGCCTTAATAGATATTAATTATTAAAGTTTGTTTAGGCTGAAAAATGTTTTAGACTAATTACTTTGGTAATTGAGCCGTATATTATTGGTATGGTATAGTTGATTTTGGGCTAATTTTGATATTTGGTTCATGTGAATAGTATATATTAAAAATGAAAATGTAAAGGATATATTTAATGTAAAAAAAATGGATTTTTTTGGAATAAAAATAAAAATATAAATATAAATGCCAGTCACCTTACTATGCCTAAAAGGTCGCATGTAGGTCAGAAAATTTAAAGGTGATTGTGCTGAAGAAAAGAATCAAGATTTATGTTTGTGGTAGCTTCAGTTAACAGTAAATGAAATTATACTACTGCTTTTTATTTTTTTTATGAATACCATCTTCCACGATGTATGGGGAGGTTGAGATGTAGACAGCCTTACCCTACCTAAGGTAGAGAGGCTGCTTCAGTTTTATCTAAGATAGGAAAGGACCTCCGGCGTTTTGTAGGGGGTGGGGATCGAACCATTGACCTCTATGTTAAGATACAATGGGTTTTTCAACTGATCTAACCCTAAAAAATAATTGTTATTTGTAAATTAATCGTTAAAAAAAATATGACCGAATAATATCACATTACCAGAAAATATAGTCACAGGGTACCCGCCACCGCATCGTGCGGATACGCTGCTAGTTAATATTGATAACGTAAGAAAACATCAGCTCAGTCAAATAACAACAAATGAAGGAAATACACATAATATACACATAAGAGCATGCACAACCCTAACGTTAGCCCGGCGTTAAGGGGTGTTTTAACCCTCGTTAAGGGGCGTTAGCTGTTGATACAAAAGTTGGGCGTTCCTGATTTGGGCTCTTGCTCTCGTACCAATTCGCTTCTTAATGCTTGAAACCTGCGCACTAAGAAAATAAACAACACCGTTAGACTTATCGTGGGATTGTCTCCCACAATTAGACTCCGGCGTGAGAGTAAGTAATCGGTTTAGGGTTCTCGTAAAGAGTTTTAAGGTTTGTGAATCGTACCTTTAATGAGAATTATGTCATTCCTTATATAGGTGCAGAATCTTTGTAGGGTTCGTGCTCCTTACGTTTCGCACACATGGTGCTTATCTGGGTTAAGGATATCTATTCCATAGATAGATCCTTATCTATACCGTATATAGTTTGGTTGGGCTTGCATGAGCCCAATCCCATTATTAATGCGGCCCAAGTTGTAATAGCCCACGCGTGGTGGTTATTGGCCTTAGTAATGTTTATTATTTGGGTTCGTGGCCCATATATAGACTATACGTCATCATTAGCCATTGCGAGTGTGGGCGTTAAAGGCGCGTTAACACGAGGTGTTAATTCCTTAACGTTGCGTTAAGGGTGTGTTGTGTAAAAAAAAATTGACACTTTTAGCCCCGCTAAAGTTTTTATTTTTTTGATTAAAAGATAATGTATATTACAAAACACCCCCTAGTTCTTAAACAGTATAGTTGAGCGGGATAACCAGGTTTAAATTCATAATTCAAGGTTCAATACAACAAAAGAAAAACATAGGGAAAAAGATAAACACGATACAACATAGGGAAAAAGATAAACACGATACGGAAAATAAATAAACACGATACATAAATAAATAAGCACGATACGGGAAACAAATCATATAACACCATTAAGCATTTCTACGATTCCATGTGTGGTTGTTTCTCAAAACCTCCCACACGTGAACGTATTGGAAGCTTCTCCCATCATAGCGTTGCTGAAAAATGGTCTTTGAAATATTGAGACGATCACTATCAGAGACCCTGATTTGAAGCTGCAACTGATTGTAAATAATGTTAAATTTTTTAGATTCGCTGCTGAGTCTTATCCATTTGCCCGTTACCATATTTTTGTTACGAACCACACCGTCAGATTGATCGTTGAATCTTTCAACAACCCTGTTCCAAAAAGAATTTTCATTGTAATTGTAGATTGCGTCTTCGGAAACTGCAATCCAAACTTCAGCTAGCAATTGTTCTTCTTCTTTTTGACAAACGATTATTCATTGTTAAATGATTTAGAAGTGTGTGAAAAATAGTATGTTATGGTATGTTATTTATAGAAATTTGAAAATCATAATTCAAATTTCAAAACCGAGCGAAAACTTTTCAAAATTCAAATTTCAAAAAACACAAGCGGGCTAAATTCAAAATTGAAAAATGGGGCGAGATAAATTCAAACGTAAAAACAAGCGGGATAATATTTAATATTGAAATTGAAATTCAAATTGGAATGGCGGGATAAACTTAAAATTTAAAATCAAATTCAATTTGAAATTCAAATTTCAAACATTTATCTATATATAGCCTTATACACTGGCTTGTTTATACAGACACAACACATACAAACATACACAAATCATACACAATTCACAAACAATTCATACAACAATGTTACACAACACTTCACCAGATAATGAATCAGTTTACAACACCCCACTAGAAGATCTGTTTCCAGTATTCCCATATGACAATTCACCACAAAACACTCCACCAACAGATCTATTTCCTGTATTCCCATATGACAATCCACCACAAAACACTCCACCGGAAGTTCCGTTTCCACCGGTAAACAATCCACCGGCAAACAATCCACCACAAAACAATCCTCCACAAAACCAACCAAATACATTTGGGTTGACTGATGAAGAACTCTTCGAGCTAGATATGCAAGTCTTGTTACAGGTTCAAGAGGAGGAAGAACGTCAGGCAAAAGCTCGTGAGGCGCGAGCAAAAGCTCGTCAGGATCGGTTAAACCGTGAACCAGAATCCCGATAGGCTTTGGGGTTAAACCCTGTGCTATCAGAGTCTTCGGCTTCGAGTGACGAGGGTCATGTCTCAGATGATTCGTTTCTTGATTCGTAGTTTAATGTTTTCGAATACCGTATCGTTGTTTAACGTTTTAAAACGTAGTTTATTTTAATCGTACGTTGTATTTCATAGTTTATGTTTAATGTTTGATGAAGTTCGCGTTTTAAATTTAATGCATGTTTAAAGTTTAAGTATTAATATAAGGTGTGTTTTATAAATGTTGTTTTAGTTATTAAATGAAATATTAGTTTTAGCTTAAGTCTAAACTCACCCACATTTTTCTCTAAAAAAGAACTAATATCCTCCGCTATTCGCCATAACCATAAATGACAAATAACATAAAAACTTAATTAATAAAAAGAATGAAATAAATTTAAGAATTAAAATTACCTTGTCAAGACCAACAGGACCAAGAGAAGTCTTTACAATATCAGAAACAGATTGACAAGCAGTAACTACAAGAAACAAATTCCAATTCAGTTATTTAAATTCCTGTTATAAAAATCCATGTTTAAAAAGAATTTGAAATTGCACTTACTGTTTTGTGTACGGACATCTTGACCAGATTGACGGTCTCCCAATATATCTATTGGTTGTGAGCCAAGTGCCATTTATGATTTGAAGCTCTTTTTTAAGAACCCTAGTTTTAACTGTGGGAGTGAAGCTTGTTTTGGAGGGGTTTTTATTACCCGGGTTTAATTTATGATTTGTTTTTCCACTCTAAAATGGGCCGATAGTCTTATACTGTTACTATAACTTGTTTGAGTTATGGGTTTAGTTTTTGAAAATGGGTATAAAAATAAGCGGTTTTCATACCCACTTATATTGGTGGGTTTACAAACTCATTTCGTATTCATATTTATAGTCATTCTCATATATACATACTAAACACCCCCTAATGTTTTATAAAAGTTTTTGATAGCTAAAATGTAACAGTGATAATAATATGTAAAAGGACATAAAAAAAACATTTAAAGCATATTAATATTGATAACGAACATCAACTCAGTCATATAACAACAAACGAAGGAAATACACATAATACATACTTGTAAGCCATTTCACTAAAAGTACATTTCAAAACTATAATAAAAATTTTATTCGTAACAAAACCGTTGTCATTTCACTAAAAGTACATTGCGAGACTCAATAAGAAAATTACTCTTAACAAAACGTTTTATTACTAATCTTAATTGCGCAATTGACTAGCATGCTTAACTGGTATACTTAAATATATGTTTAATCCTCTATGTCAACATCTTATTTGTGAAAAAAATAAATAAATAAATAAAAGAAAAAATACTCATTTTTTTCACAAACTAATAAACAACTTTCACATCCATTTAAGCATTAATTTAAAATTAGTCACACATTTAAAATTCTCAAACATTTTTCAATCTCAATTATTTCTCAAAATATACTTAAATTTACTACACCTATCAAGTAGAGGTTTACAAAGACTTCTATATAACAAGTTGTTTTTACTCCGCACGTTGCGGTAGGGTTTAGTTCAAAAAATATGGGGCTAATTGTTTGAAAATGTATCACACTTGTCATTTTTTTGTTAATGTGTCATTGAATTTTTTTTCTAATTATGTGTACTGAAATTTCAAATTTCAATTATTATGTGTATTTTGTGACCATTTTAATTTTACCTTTTTCAAGTTTCAAAGAGTAAAATGGTCATTTTACATGACTGAATAGTCACAATGATCAAAATTTGAAAGTTCAATACACAGAATGAGAAAAAAAAATATTCAGTACATACAAAGACAAAACGTGTCAAGTTAGATGACTTTTTTAAATAATTAGCCCAACAATCCAAATGCAAAAACATATATTAAAGTTCAATATTTTTTTTTTATAAAATCGCACATTAGTCAAAAGTATTGCGATATTGGACTCATTTTATTTGCAATTTAAAGACCTTTTCATTGGTATTTTTTTTTAATGAAAATGCCAAATATATTGCTAAAAGTACTAGATAATTTTTGTAATATGCCACATAGTCGCCTGGGTGGGGGCATATTTTGTAATTTTTTTAACATATACTAAACTTCAACATTTTTTTAGTCGTATACTCGTACGTTAGTCAAAAGTTTTCAGTATTGTGTCCATTTTGTTCTAAATCTTAACTATAGTTACACGGGAAAAAAAATGTTAGATAATTAATAAATAAAGTTTGTCGTATAAAAAAAAATCATAATTAGCTAAAAGTATCAAGTGCAACGTGCCACATAGTCCTGCGGGGGTGTGGGGAGGGGGGGGGGGGGGGGGGGGGTTGTTTGTAATTTTTTTTTTTTGTTATTTTTTGGTCTCATTTCGACTGACTATTTGACTACTATTCATCATATAACTAGGTGTTTGTAATTTTTTCTCTGTTATTTTCGGTCTCATTTCGACTGACTACTTGACTACTATTCATCATATAACTTGGTAAATGTGATACTAATTTATATTATCAGTTGATACACACTTTTGAAAAACATATGAGCGTACTGGAGGGATTTTATGGATAAAAAGTCTCGAGTTCGAGTCTTAACTCGTGCTCACTCTAGTTGGTGTCTCATTGGATCAGGAGAGTTGCCGAAAGTATTTCTTATGAAGTAAAAATAGCTGGTGCCAAAAGACACCCGAGATTAAGGTGTTTATGCTAATTCACACCTTTTGTGGATATATTTATAAGATTTGAATTTTATAGTTATATGATTATAAACTAGCTGAATTGATGTAAATGAAAACCGATTCACACTAAAAAAATGTTCATTACGTAGTATAGTAGTATCTAGTGGAGTCAGCATGGACAATCTAATAAACCTTCATGATTTTTTTTTTTTTTTTTTTTTTTTTTTTTTTTTTGGCATACTTCATGATTTTCGTTTGATCACATAAATACCCGTAATTAAAAATGTAAAAAACTTCAGAAATATTTAAACGCTTTCAAAAATAAAAAGATTATAGCTCCATTAAAAAAAAAAAAAAAAAAAAAAAAAAAAAACCCTTTAAAAATTTGCCTACCAAACATGCCCAACATTCGGTATTTTTTTAATTGAATGTACCGGGCTTGGGTCATCTACGTCTAATACTAAAACCCATTCTAAATAGAGAAATTATAGTAAGAGACCAAGATAGACGGCCTTTGCGCACAAGAGCGAAGCTATTAAGCAGGTCCTTCCCATGAATTAACGAAATTTTTGAGGGCCCTGGACGAGATCACATAATGAGGCTTTTCAAGAAGGAATGCTATAAGTGTCACCATTTTTAAGATATAATGCAATTAATTATCTAAACGTTCTAACATGTTACTCGTTTAAGATATTTTCTCATTTAAACACTTTTTTCTTTGTGAAAAATATGTGTACACAATTACACATGCATATTATTGTTAACGGGACAAATTTTGGGGCCCCTAAAAATTTTAAGGCCCTAAGCGATCGCTCACCTTGCATACACTCAAAGACGGCCCTGCTATTAAGGGACCGGGAAAGGTCCTAGGCCTAAGCCTGTTAATTTTACTATTGCAAGCTATAAACAAAATCATAACTAATTGCAAAAAGATAAAATTGTCATTTTGAACAAAATTTGGGATCATTATGCACATGCTAAAATGAGTGGAGCGTGGGTTAACACTATTGCGCAACTCCTTTGGTCTTACCTGCATGGGAGCCAAATTCTGCTTTCCATGTTCTACTTTGTCTGAGCCAATACACCCTCCGTACGACTATTTCAATATTATGATAAATCTTTTATATAATAAAATAAAACTTCTATTGAAAATTTTGCATTTCAAAAAAATCAATTCATACCTGATTTAGTAATAATTTTATTAAAAAAAAAAGATTATTTTCTTATTAGGTAATATTTTATATTTATCTCTAACACAAGTAGAAGATAAATACAAAAAATATAAATAAGATATTTAAAAAAAAAATATTATTTATTTTATATTATCCACAAGAAAAGTGAAAGATAAATACAAAAAATATAGATAAGATGCAATTAATAATAAGATTAAAATTTTTAAATAATTATTTCAAAAAATTAAAAAAAAAAAAAACCCGCGCGTGCGCGGGCATTATAACTAGTATATTCCTATAACGTAAAAACTAGCAACCCATTCATGATTCATCTTCTAATTAATAACCATCTTTGTTATACAACTGCACTGCATAGCCACATTATAAAACCATTGACTAATTCCCTGTGAACTTTTTGTATTTGAGTGCATAGACGGAACTAGGATGAACTTATTGGAAGCGCCGAGTGTTATATCAGTTAATTTGAGAGGATCAAAGTTGTATTTTCTTTAAGCAAATATAAGACAAACCTTAAAGTTTTGGGAGGGCCGTGGCCTTTTCCGATCTCCACTAGAGTCCGTCCATGTTGGAATGGACTTGACTATTTAACATGACATTTATCAGTAAGTAGCAAATCATGGATTAAGTCCCCAACTCAGAAACCCTTAACATTCATGGTCCTTTAACTTAACTGAGGCTGCGTTTGATCGTTAAAGCCTTTCATGTGAGTTGTACATGAAGATATTATCGTTCGTTTACTCTTACTATTATTTTTATTTTTATTATTCATAGCAAGGTACGCGCGCGTTGCGACGGCATGTACCTTGTAATTGCAACTTGCAACGAGTAATGTTTTTTGATATTAGATTTTCTATGACAATAAGTTTAATAACTTTTCGAAAGGCAGGAAACTTATTTTGCAATACCTTTAAGAAATGGTGTGATAAGCTTATTACATGTTTTACGGTATAAAAAATTTCTCATTCTAATTAATAAATAAGATTGTTTAATTTAAAACATTGCAAACACGTTTTTATATTTAGTATTGATAACTAAGGGTCTGTTTAATTTGTAAGTGGGAGTGAAATTGAATTCGAATTTGAGAAAAGTTTGAAAGAAAAAAAGGAGAGAAAAAATTAATTAATATTTTATTTATAAAAAATAATTTGTTATTTTATAAATAATAAGATGGAGAAAATATAAATATATTATTATTTAATAAATAATGAAAAAACGAAAAATATAAAATATAAATTTTTAAACAACGACTATTAGGAGTGGCAAGCTAAATTTTTTGACAAATGTGTGGGCCCAATGTCAGTGGGTATTGACTATTGAGTAGGGGTGAGCAAACAAAACCGAATCGAAATCGAAAAAACCGAACCGAGAAAAACAACCGAAACTAAAAACCGATGGTTTGGTTTTTAAAAACCGAAAAATACGGTTCGTTTTCGGTTTTTCTTCAAAAGCCAAACCGTAAAAACCGAACCGATTTTATTATATAATAATATATAATTAATATAATACGAATAAATAACTAAATAAATCAAATTTATTAATTCATATTCACTTTGTGGGTAGATTTATAATATATTTATCTTAACGTTTATGTTTATATGTGTGTTTGTCGTGTGGTGTGTTTACTTTAGAATATATATCAATAAATATATGACGATGATCATATTATGTGTATGTTCACTTGCATGTGTGTATCTCATCTATATGTGTGTAATTATAGAATTATGCAATGAACATTATTATGCTTAGATTGACAAAAATAAGTAAATAAGAATAACCAATTTTGTAAGTAATACAAGTTTGTTGGTATTAATTTGCCATGCCCAAATATAAACGGTTAGAAACCAAGAAACCGATAATAAACCGAAAAAACCAAACCACCAAAAACCGAACGGTTTCGATTTTGGGTTCTATAAAAACCGAACATTTGGTTCGATTTCGGTTTTAGCCAAAAATCGACTCAAAACGAACCGTGCACACCCCTAGTATTAAGAGAAACCTACTAATTTTATATGGAATCACTTTTTGATACTAAATTATTGTGATGATTTCTAAAGATTGAACCAAACAATTGTATCAAGTAATAAATCCGTTCTTTAATCCTACAACCCCACACCAAACAACCCCTAAGATTATATGAATAGAACATAGTTTACTTTCATATTTGTATATTTTTCTATCTAATTTTAATGTACTGCATATTATAATTAGATAAGTACCCATGCATAACAGCTAAATTTTATTACGACCAACAATTATGCTTGCAATATTTTGATTATTTATTTTCATCAACTATAAACTAACACTACAATAAATAAATAAAAAATTGTTGTAATATGATGTCTAATACAATAGAAACTCATTTAAGAAATCTTGTCAAAAGTTGTCATGCATTTAAAAAAAAATGTTTAGAATATAGTAAAGGAAATTATTTTATTATGGCAACATTATTTGAAGACAAAAATACAGCGTTGGTCCCTAAACTTACCACGAAACATCACAGGGCACCTTAATTTTTTTTTAGTCGCCAGGCGTCCAAACAGTGAGATTTTGAGGCTGAATGCGTCCCTCCACCAACATTTGCTGTTTTGTTTTGTTTTTAATGAAGGGCATAACGGTCATTTCATATATTTGAATTATTACTTGCATTTCCATGGTAGATGATCCCATTTCAGTGGACAAAACTTTATTGAACCCTTAATAAACAACACAAAATCACGTTCCTAACGAATTTAACATGCTACACCTAATATGAGGAAGTCTAACCAAAACCTCCACTCTAAATAACATGCATAACTTTGACAATGAACGAGCATGATCCCTATGATCCCTGCTCAGGAGGCATCAATGATATTGGGATTAATGGATTTTTTGGTTTTTCAAAGTGAGCTCCTACATAGAAACGTTACTTTTATTTGATCAGGCTGATCCCGTTATCGATGATAATGATGTCAACTTTGCAAGGCAAATTAAAGATTGGTTATTTAAATTATTAAATAGTACTTCCAATATAATGTCTGTGTTATCATGTTTCCAACCCTAGTAATGATGGATATGCCAAGTATGTGTTCCTGATCACAAGGATATGAAATTTGACCAATGCTTTAAATGTTTGGAGTATAACATTATTGATCCAGTTCTTATTTTGCTAATTCTACATATTTATGTCTCAATTTGGTAATTTAAGGAATGAACTAGTATGAATATTTAACTTATTAGGATTGATTTTGGACAATTTAATGTGGTTTTGTAGTAGTCTTACATGTTAAATATTTTTTTTACACCTATACCACGTATATCAAGTAAACTATTTTATAAATGTCTTTCTTTTGGGTAACCATGGTTTCCGACCTTTTGATCAACTAATACACGGGGTTGGAACCCACCACCATACAGTCTCGAACCGGGTAAAGCCATCCCTTTTCAAGTGGTTGGTATAGAGAAATGTCTTTAACAATACTTGAATAGTTGAACCCACAAATTTTTAGTTGATGTGCCCAATAAGATACCTTTAGTCTTACATGTTATATTGCACCTAATTAAATGGTTTATTCTTTAGTTGATATTAAATTGATTGGGAATGCATTAAACTTTGGCATTTGTGATTTTGTTTACAACAGAATTCATACCATTATGGTATATATTTCTCCAGATGTCTAGTTTTTTGGTTAGATTCCAGGACTGTTGGTGTCATTTGAGCAAACTCTTTGCTTTATACGAGACATTATGATTTTTAAAACCACTAATTAATTGTATAAACCAAAGTGATGCACTTAATTAAACATGTCTACATGAGACACATGTTATCATCTTTGTCTATCAGACTTGCTTTTCCTTCAATTACATTGGATATATAATTACTTACTTTACCAAACAACATAGGCAAAACGGTGCATTCAACTAATAAAGTCAAAAATTGCAGCTGGTTAACCAAAAAGAAAAATTGGAATGTAGCTTAATTGTATAGGAGTTAGTATAGACTTTACTGATTTGGATGGATGGTCTCGTTTGAATGCTATTGATTACAACATAGCATGTTAATTTCACTCTTCTCTAAAACTAGCATGGGAAGTGTCCATGACTTGTTTTAAGGTTATGTGTAGAAAAACACAAATTAACTCACACAAAACCTTCATTAATCTCAATTAACAAAGAATAACAAAAAATTGATCTTAATCAGTTAACTAGAAATCAATTAAAGAACACCACAGCTGCTCTTGTATGTTCCTAATATCTAAATTAATATTAGCTCTATTACAACAAGATCATATAACAATGAAATAATGCTCTGAACAAGATGATCAGATTAGGGTTTGTATGTTTGGCAAAAAGTGTATAAAAGTTTGAGAGTATTTGAGCTATCTCAAAAGGAGAAAAACTGTAAGCAGATCCAAGTTCATCAATAAATCTGAAATCCAACCGTTTTTCTTCCTCATCTTCTATTTTAGTTCCGCCATTGGTATCTCCACTTGAACATGGAGTTGTTGTGTCACAATCACCACAACCCACATCAACAGGCATAAATGGCTCAATGTTTGTGTTGGAGTAAAGTTCCGCCATCTAGTTCACCGAGAAAGTTTGAAAAGTACGTATCCGAGAACTCCATCACTTCATCTCTACCTGTAAAGCATGTATCCGAGAACTCCATCACTTCATCTCTACCTGTAAAGTTGGTCAGACTTCATATACGAGAAGTGTTTATTAAGGGTTCAATGGAGTTTTTGTCCACTGAAATGGGATCATATACCATGGAAATGCAAGTAATAATTCAAATATATGAAATTACCGTTATACCCTTCACTAAAAATAAAACAAAACAACAAATATTGGTGGAGGGACGCATTCGGCCTCAAAATCTCACTGTTTGGACGCCTGACGACTAAAAAAAAAGTTAGGTGCCCTGTGATGTTTCGTGGAAAGTTTAGGGACCAACGGTGTATTTTTGTCTTATTTGAATTTTAATGGGGAATTTGTGTTTTAAAGAAATATTTAGAGGAAGTAATCATTTTTAATTTTTTTTATATGTACTATAGATACATCATCATCATTTTAGGGTGTGTTGGTTCAAACTCAGCTATGGGAAAGTGGAAAACAATGATAATGCTAAGGCTGCGTTTGATTGGGGCAAATTGGGAGAATTTGAGAGGGTTTGAAATAGAAATCCCTCTAATACATGTGTTTGGTTCACAATAAAGAAGTGGGCTCAGGAATTTTAATTGTATGAATAGAGATAAAAGTGGGTCATTTTAAATTTCTTCCACATGGAAAGTATTTCTATTTGCTTAGAATTTAAATGGCACAATTTATATAGCTTGAACCAAACGGCCTCTAAGAAGAAGAAGAAGAAAAAAATAAAAAAAAAAGAAATGAATTCATTCACCCAATTTATTGGTTAATGGCCAATTACCCTTAGATAAATCATTACATTATAGTCAACCAAACACATTTTTTTTATTACCTTACCTATTTCTCACCCCCAAAAACCTTCTACCAACCACGCCTTTACATCTTCTTCTTTGTAATTCCACTATCTTCCTTTTTCCTCACCCACCGACCTCCAGAACTTTCATCTCATCACCATCCACAATAATCATAATCACCAAGAAAATCAATGGACATGCTTTTGAATTCGGTAAAACAACTCATAAGTGAATCACAAAGCGAAGGTGCTCGATCATTATCACTTACGACATAAAGCTGGGAAATTATAGTAACATTTTTATATATGTAATCATGTTAAACAAATATGCTCAGACGTGTGTCGTAAGTCATAACAATGCTAAAGTTTAGCCACTAAATTATCTATACGTGGTGAAGTACATCATTGATCAAACAAAGACAACAACGTTTCAATAAATAAGTGATAATACTTGTCGTTAGCATATCGAAACATGTAGACATGTTTTTTTTAATGATTAGACATGATGAGAACACTTGTGGAAGGAGCATGTACCCCAAAAAAAAAAAAAAAAATATATATATATATATATATATATATATATATATATATATATATATATATATATATATATATATGGGGATAACTTGGCTACAATTTTTGTAGCCAATTGGCTACAATCCTTCATAAAAATTATACACAATAAATCTGGGACCTACAAAAAAGAATCAGGGACCCACAAAAATAAAGAGGGACCCACAGTTTTTAGCACAAAATTGTAGCCAATTAGCTACAATTAATTGTAGCTAATATATTCCCTATATATATATATATATATATATATATATATATATATATATATATATATATATATATATATATATATAATTTTATTACGGATTTAATTTGCTTATATCTTGAGTGAAATGATTATAAGTTCGCCTTATGATTAATTATTTTGTTTATGAGTTGTCCATTAGTAATTATCCTAAACAACTAATTATCATTTCAGCTAATTAAGAAAGCCGAGGACTAGTTGCTTAGAATAGTCACCAATGTTCATCCATACTTGAAGAAACTGCTCTCATGACAAATGTACAAGTATTGGTCACTCACAGTTATAGTTTGAAGTTCTCCTTTATGTTATGTGAAAACTCATGTGATAGTTTCAAGCTTTGGCTGGTAGTTTGCTTGGTGTGGCCCAGGTTCAGATGGGATTTTTTTTGTCTCGTATGGACTTGGGTGCAATGTAGCACCAGTTGAAAGTGTTCAATTTGGTCACTTGTTTTTATGGCCTTTGGAGTTTAGTTTTTAGTTCTGTGTTTAGCTTGTTTAGACATTTGAGTTTAGTATGTTGTGATATGTATTATTGTCCTTGTTTTTTTCTTTGGGTCCCTTCTTCTTTAACTAGCTTGTTAACGGAGGAGGGATGCCTTGCATTGTAATTCGTCTTTTTTCCCTTTTTGTGGGTCTTTTATATATTGCTGCCTTTCTAAAAAAAAAATTAATAAGGTTTTCATTTCTGGATATACTAAAGAATCAAAGATGCTACTAGCTTACACTTGATTAAAAGAATAGATTGAAAGAATGAATAAAGATATGCATGTTTACAATTAATTTTCAAAAGAGAAGATGAACTATAGCAGCAAGATTAAGGAAGAGCACCACAAATCCTCCGAATGACTCCCTCCTGACCGGTTATTGTCCTAAATTCACTCATCTTCACCATGGCAGCTGCGAAATCTGACTTGAACTTTGAAGGATTGTTGCAGTACTCCCTAACAATACTGTCTGTTGATCCACCACTAAAGAGCACCTGGTCTGATTCAAGAAGACCTTTCTTTTGTATCAAGTTCTTGAAGTAGTTGTAGTCAAACGAATTCGGTGTCACCAAATCTAATGCTGCCAGATTTTCGTTTCCTTCATCTATAGGACAACGACGTCTACGCGTGCTCGCAAATCCTGCATCAATATCTGATCCATTGGCATATATCCTATCACGGAACGTGAAGCATTGAGCTTGTCCAATAGTATGAGCCCCTGCATTTCCATCATTAATTTGTTTAGCAACAATTTCATTTCTTATAATTTGTCACGATGAATGTATAAGGTGTACAATAAGTACCTGATAATGCAACCATGTCACGTGGACTAAGTCCGTTATCATTAAACGTGGAAATAAGTGAATCAAGGGGTGCTTTGAAACTAGGTAGACCAGTATTCGCGAGTTCAAGGCTTGCTGTGGTTGAGTCTCTTCTTCCGAGCTTCACTGACCATGATGGACCACCAACCATTTCAGATGCATCACGGGCAGCAACAGTTAGTATGTCGGCACAAGATACAACTCCAGGACATAGGTTCTCAACCTCAGACTTTGCAGCCTCTATCACTTCATAACCTCTAAGCGAACCCTTATTCGGAAACGCATTCTTTTCACTTACAATTGTAGGGCCATCGTCTAACAAGATCGATGCATCACAACCCTGCATACCCATAACAATAAGTACCCGTTTGAAAAATTTTACAAAGTTTTTGAATCATATGCTCTTAAATTATTACCTGAACGAAGCAGTCATGAAAGTGGAGACGAAGAATGGAAGCTGCCATGCGACGTTCACGAGATATGGCTGTCCGGATGGAGGTCCGGATTGTACGCAGTGCATCAGGACAAGTATCGTCATAGAATGTAGTAGAGAGTTGTGCTTTAGATTGTGTACTGTTAGTAATCAAGATCAGTAGCAAGAATAAGATAGATGCGAAAGTGTTACAGGAAGCCATTTAAATTAAGAGATTGTTAGATTATGTTGTATATTAAAGATGATATCTAAAGAAATGAGATGGCGCATATTTATAGTGTTCGAGGTAATAAAGCGCGTGGTTGTTTAAGGTGTCTTTGTTTGATCAATAGTCGAATAATGGGCTGACTTTGTTTTTGTTTTTTTTGGTGGGGTACGATGATGCATGGAAGCTCAAGCAAGAGAAAGTCAGCAAAGGAATGTGTATAACTTCTCACTGTTCAAAATTGTAAATCATATGCTTATAAAATAAAACAATATACAACGGGTAAAAATATTGGGAAACAAATTAAGGGCCCCTTTGGTTCGTAGATGTGATTTGTATTTGAATTTGGATTCAGATTTAAATTTAGATTTGAATTTGATTCGAGAAAGAGAAAACTATTATGAGATATTTAAAATGTATTTGTTTTATAAAAAAATTAGATTAAAATATATTATTTAAAAATAAGTTAGAAAAAGACAAAAGAGACATTAAAAACATGTGTAATCATTTCAGAAAAAGACAGAAAAAAATATGTTGATTACCTTGTGTCACACCAAAAGTCGACCACTTTGGTAGATATGGTGAAAACCTTTTGACCAAGGTATTATCTACTGTTTCCACACCAATAACGTTAAACCAAATAGCAAATGTTACTTTCATTCAATTCCTTAAAGTTGAACCCCACCAACCAAACCGCACATAACTCTCTATTTGTCTCTAACGATCAACATAATTAATATTTCTCTTGATGTTTTTTTTACATGATTCTTTTATTAAGTAGTTTTTACGAATTATGATTTTTCAAATTTTAGCTAGTTAACCATTATTTTTGAACTTTTGTGAGACCGCCAAATCAGGTAATTTGGTTGCACACGGTTTAAATTTTTGTAACCTTTAATGCTTCGATGATGGTAGTCATAAGCCTTTTTATTAACTCGCCCCCTATTGATTTCACTTTCTACACTTGGGGTGCTCAATTACATGTTAAAACTTAAGTTTCTGCAAGATCAAAGATAATACAGTTACTTAAGCCTGATTGAACCATTTCTTTTTAAATTAACGTGACCACTTCAAGTTTCTTACATCGAGCGGCTGGGTTTGATTTGTAACTTCCTTCACTTTCTTTACGCTATTTATATGTCTCTTAGTAGTTTCGCTTGGCAAACTTATTGAATAATGGAAAACCCGTATTCTCATTAATCACTAAATCAATATATAGTTACATGTAACTATTCTAGAACATCGGCTAAGCCTATAATGATATAAAATCGGGCCATGGCCTATAATATGACATCTAACACTCCCTTGCAGTTTGAGCGGGATATGATTGAACACTCAAACAGGGCCGAAGTTAACCCTTTGGTGAATATGTCGACATACTTGTAACGGGATTGCACATGTAACACACGAACTTAACCCTTGGCAACCATGTACCAAACAAAATGAATATCAATATCAATATGATTCATGCGTTGATGTTGAACTGGGTTGGCTGTCAAATAAATAACACTAACATTGTCATAATAG